>CM045764.1:105680882-106067929 GCA_025200525.1 Camellia lanceoleosa
TTGGATCAGGGGATTAAAATTGATCTCTCGTTTAGGAACAGGTTAATTTAGTAACTTTTTGGCTAATTGACTAAAAAGGTTGGTAAGAAAAACTTGTATGTTTGGGTCAACTTTTTGGCTAATTACGAAACGACGTGCAAAAAGTAGAGAGAAAAGGGAATTTTTGACTTTTTGGTATGGGTTGTTGGCTTTTTGGCTAAAAAGGTAACTTTTTGACTAATTAACTATTTTAGCCTCTTACCAAACGAGGCCTGAGTATAAATGACTATTTTTTTAGTGACGGATTGGATAGAGGGATTAAAATTGATCCGAGTATAAATGATTATTTTTTTTTTTTTATAGTGAATTTAATGTTTAGTTGGAGGAATAGAATAAGGATAAATACTTATAAAATAAAATAAAAAATGGTTATTTTGTGCTTATAATTTATATTTTTTATTTAACATATAATTTATAATTTAATAATATTAAAAAAATAATAATTTATAAGATCATAATTTTTAATTAAATTAAATTTATAATTTATATTTAATATATAATTTTAAATTAACAACACTAAAAAATAATTTATAAATGTTTAAAAAATTATTTTACCATTTTCTAATTGTTTACTAAGTAATAGTTTGAGGGTAAAATGAACATTTCACACATTAGTCCATGTGATACTAATCTCATGGAAATAATCTCACATCCCGGATTGTCTCCGTTTGGCAAGCGTTTTTTTGACTATTTTAGTCACAAAAGACAAAATAGGCTATTTTAGCCACAACAAACAAAATATCACATTTAATCCATAATCATTATACTTTTCTCTCACAAAAAAGTCAAAAAGTCAAAAAGCTAAAAAGCCCTTCCCAAATCAAGTTTTTTAGCCCAGGCTAAAATCGCAAAAAAACCAACCCATTTCCCAAACGGAGGCTTAGTCCCTCATATGAGGGATATGAAGTCCGACCGGACTCCATGTCCGTCGAACTAAAATTGCACCAAACGATGGACATCTTCCTCCATTGGATAAGCAATCCGAATAGTAAATAATTCCCCTCTAATCCCTTGAATCCAACACATCTTATGTTTGGAAACTTAGGAGAGAAAAGAAAACCAATGATTACTTAAGTTATAGGGGAGAAAAGAAAGGAAATAATTGTAATTTTTCTCATTCTTATTTGATAAGTAAGAAATAAAAGAAAATAAATTATCATGATTTCTCTCCTTTTTTATTTAGTTAGATTTCATTAGAGAAAAGAAAAGAAACTGTTTTATGTTATATTACCAAAATAATAATTTTTTTTTATATTTTATCACTATATAAGAGCATCTCCAATCCTCACTTTTTCTTTTCTTTTTTTTTTTTTTCCATTCAATTTTGAGAAAAATTTTAGTTAAAAGTTTAATCTAATATGAAATAGTTTAATCATTGCTCTTTATTTTTCACCAAATATATTTCAGAAATGTTAAAGTTCACCGGTCATGACTAATATTTTTTCGCAGGTGCATGGCCCTAATGATTCAAAAGTTCTGATATCATGACAAAAAAAATCCAACAAATGCATAACCAATATTTTTGTTATTACAGGTTGGCTTCGTGAAGATCTCTAGCGCAAAGTGACTCAATACATTTGTGGGAGAATAAAAAGTCCACAACATCCTGAGACCAATCAAGCAAATAACACGAAATTGTGTCAAGAAAAATGGATATTAAAGCGAGGAATTCATCATCTACAAAATATCTAAAAAGAGTTAAAATCTTCCACAAAATATCCAAAATAAATTCAAAGTCATCCACAAAAGACACCACATCCTAAACGGAGTCAAGTACAAAATACAATAGACATCTCTAATATCCCCTTCAAAGAAAGTATGATCCCATCTATAGATGAGTTACCGACGATTCTCAGGGTCATACATCATGCTCTCCAAAGTTTCCTTGCGATACTCCACTGGGCAACCAAAGAATTGCATCATCCTCTCAAATTTCTTGGTAAGAAAAAGGTATGCCTCAGTAAATAAGTGTGGCGCAATTCCAATTTCCTCTAATACTTTATGCAACTCTCCTCTAGGAAAACATCCTTGGGACTTTTTCATAGAAGCATCCCTCTCTTGTAGCTAATGCGATATCCTGCAATGCTGTCTTTAGTATGTCAACGTCCCTCTTACCATCATTTGAGAGCCTTCTTTTCTTTGCCTTCGGAGATGTTCCACTGTCAACAATATCTTCATCCACAAGATTAAAACTTTCCAAGTTTGCTTCATTTTGGTGCACCAGTTCATCAATGACTTCAATTCTACCTACGTGATCATTATTTGATGAGTTGGCCCATCGTCGTACTTTTTCCTTAGCAGTTTTAGCACCTACACCAATTGCCCTATGCTTTTCATAGATCTCAGCCAGCTTTTCATAGTTGCCAATGGGTGTACATTTCCATTTGTTAGCATGTGGTTTCACTTTTTACCGAAAAAAAAAAAAATAGAAAAGTTATAGTTAAATATAAGTTATGTTTTTCTATTCTTTATTTTTTAAAAATCAACATAAACTGAAATTAATTGAAGTACCTCAATCAATGCCTCCCAAACTTTAGGTTCAGCAATGAACATCCTTGTAACTGGGCTCCAAGCAAAACCACTAGTATGTTTGAATAAATCATAGCACTCAGCAAAATGCTTTTTGATAGTTTTCAGCCTATTCTTGACTTTGGCCTTATCTAAGTCCAAGTTGTATGTCTCACGTAATTCCTTTACTATTTTATCATATGCTGAAGTAGTGAAAGTTCCATTGACCCTGTTTCCTTCAACATGTTGGTGATACAATGCATCAATCAATGCATCATCCATTTGATTTGTCCATGAAAGTTTTTCTCTTTTAGAATCTTTGGACTTCTGTGTTTTTTTACCAATTTATAAAATCTACATCAAAATAAATTCAAAGTAACATCATAAACCACAATAATGTCATCACAATAGCAAAATTATGAATACATCCGAATCTACAATAAAATAAATTCAAAGTAACATTATAAACCACAATAATGTCATTACAATAGCAAAGTTATGGATACATCTGATCCGATGTTCAAGTACTTATCACATAAAATCAAGATGGTTAGCAAACATGTGAAAACTAAAATATCACTCTTGATTAGCAACATAATCAGACCACATTGTAGCTGCTATCACATTTCTAATGAGTTCCCCTTATTTTGCATCCTCATCGGTATCCCTTGGTGCATGAGTCATTTCTTGAGTTTGACATTGATTTTCAAGCTCTTTGTCTACTTCAGAAATAAGCTTTTCATCTGGATCCACACCCATTAGAAAATTATGTAAGATGCAACATGCTATTACGATATCTGATTGTGTGTTAACCGAGTAAGTAGGCTTAGCTGTGCTTGCTATGATGGGAAATCATATAGCGATCCTCGTTGTGACCTGTCATTCGTTGTATTTTGGACTCGGGTTTAATGTTTCTATGTTGTTGTTTACCTTTTTTCCTCCCTTGTATCTCTTGAAAGTGACATTTGGATTGTAGTGATTGAATTTGGAACAGGTTAGTTACATGTTTTTCTCAAACCTTGTTGCCCAGATTTTTAGTCCTCCGCTTGAGCGGCCTTTATTGCACTCGAACAGGCTTTGTATATTTTGGTCATCTGCTTGAGCGTCCTTTTCTACGCTCGAGCGGGATGTGCAAGCTCTCAATACTTTGCACGTCTGCAAAAGCACTGGAGGGGTGTTTTCACGCTCGAGCGACGTTTCCTACGCTCGAGCGGGTTGTCTATTGTCTGCGAAAAATACTGGATGTGTGTATTCCTCGCTTGAGCGGGCAAATTTTGTGCTCGAGCGGAACAAAACTTTGTGTCTAACGCTCAAGCGTAGACTCTTTCACTCGAGCGGACTGTGTGTACATCAGATCGCGAAAGTGATGTTTTGTATCACTTTTTCGGTTCTTTCTCTCTCTAAAACTTTCCAAAAACCTATATTTGAACATTTTCTCTCTAAAATACGCTCTCTCTCTACATTTTGGCCTTGATCCCTTGATCTATACATCCTTGTACCTTTGAGAGAAAGTTGGAGCATCTCAAGATCTACATTTCTACCCGATTGAAGTTGGGTTTCGTTATCTTTGAGGCTTCTCTCTTGCTTAGCTCGTCTTCTCTCCTTAAGGTAGGGATCTTTCTACACCTTGTTATGATTTTTAACTGGGTCATTTGTGGTTATGTAACAATGATGGGTTTAGGGATATTTTGAACACAAACCTAGGGTTTGGGTGAGATGTAAAAGAAGGGTTTTTGATATAAATGAATATGGGGTTTGAAAATGAAGTATTGTAATGCCAAAATAGTTGATTTTGGTATTTGGTTGAGATTTGGGAAAAATGGGAGGTTTGCCCTAGAATGAGTATTATGTTTATTTTGTACAAATAAAAATGAAATTGATGTTGTAAATATGGAATTGGACAAATATGGAGATAGATGATGAATTGAATAGATGATATGTCTCATCTCTTGAAAGTTTTGAATAAATTATCTGTCACAAGATTGTATATCTGTTTAGAAATATCTATATTGGGCTATCGGTAGAAGATAGCTTTGATTGTTGTAGAAATTGCATGTGAATTAGGTGAATTAAAACTAATCATTTGATGGTTGTCATTGAACATGGCGATATGTAAATACATTGTGTATGTATGTTTATTTGGGAGAAGAAATGGGAGGTACTTCATGTGTGATTATGTGTTTAAATACATTGCATATGTATAATCGTTTGGGAGGAGAAAGGGGATGGACTCCATTATAATTAAGTTGGTCGGAGTGTCCTGGATGAAAGTCCCGAAACTGTACATGGATGCCGATCTCGCGGACGAAATATCTGTAAAATGGCGAATCGAAAACTATATATGGGTGCCGATCCCACGGACGAAATATCCGTAAAATGGCATTGGAAGTATTGTATGTCATTTGTGAGATTGCTAACCAATGAGATGTAGTCTCATTTGGGTTAATGGAAAATAAGTAAAATTGGCTCATGTGTTGAAATAAATGAAAAGAAAATGAAATGGGATATGGACTTGGTTCATGTATGATTTTATAAGATGTAAATGTTTTACCCCTGGCATTGTATATGTATGTTGCACTTATAGCTTCGTTAAATCTCATATATTGTGATAGATTGTTTCTACTGGGCTTTTGCTCACTCTACTTGGGAAACCATTTTCAGGTACCGGTGACATGCCTCTTCCAAGGTCATAACTTGGAAGGACTCAGAAGCCAGAAGCTATATTTTGTTATTTTGTTATTTTGTGATTGTATTTAAATGTTAAATTCAAGCCGAGAGCTTTACATGTATGGAGTTTATAACTCCCTTTTGTTGTAACGAAGGAGTGTCTTGGAAAGATGTAAGCCTGTAGGACATTTATTTTGTTGATTATTTATAGACATTACATGCTATAGATTCATGATGAACATTTATGAATGTATAACGCATGTAATAACTTTTGTAAGTTGAATTTTGATTGATGGAAGTATGTCTAATCTTTGGATTCATTCCTCTTATGAGTTGGATTATTTGTAATGTATTTTTGGGGGGCGTTACAAATTGTTTCTTTAGCACACCAAAAGTTCTCTCAATGGCATTGTGTAAAGAAGCATGTCAGTGGTTAAACAACTCTTGAGCATTTTTTGGTGGATGGTTGGAATACTCTTTCAAGTGATAACGCACACCTTTGTAAGGAGGGATAAGGGCACTCCTTAACATATACCCCACATTAACAAGATAAAATTTGCCTATTTAAAACAAAACACATCACTATATTAAACCCTAAATCTATATAATTTAACAAAAGTTTCATATTAACAAAGCATGAATTATCATTGGGTATTTTCAGTTTATCTTCTCTAGTGAGTGCATTTTTTATGATCCTTGGGTCAGATGCAGTCCCCTCCCACCCAGGTAAGACATAAGTGAATTTTAAGTCAAATGAACATGCAGCCAATACATTTTGTGTAGGGTAACCTTTCCTACCACGATATCTCGGGGCATCCTTGTTAGATACTTTAACACGAACATGTGTTCCATCAAGTGCTCCAATACAATCCTAACATAAATGTATCATGCGACAGTTTTATATAGAAATAAAACTAAAAATTTAAAGCGAAATGTAATATGAAATTTTTACCTTAAAATATGGATGGAATCTATTATTATTGAGTATTTCTGGAAGGACTTCTGATCCATTAGGTTGGCAAAGAAATCGATATTCCAATGATATAAGAGCTCTCAAAAAGACTATGAAAATGTCGATTTACAGTCTCACCTGAGTGACGAAAGAAAAATGAAACATTTCTATTCGTCACGCTGTGTGACAAAATATAAAGACACTTTGCAACTTGTTCCTCAACTGTTGCACGTTTTCTAGGTTTCAGACCACCATCTCTTTCAAGTATATGACACAAATCTTGAAATGCTTGCGGCCCCATACGGGTGATATTACAACAATTCTGAATACATTTAAGTTGTGTCATTAGTTCAATCCTCACTTTTTCTCTCTTCAAGTAATTAATAGGATGGTCCACGTACTTTCTAAGGTGATATTTTCTCTGCATATACATATATACCACATGACAAACAATTTGAACAACAGCTAACTTTTGCCTTCTATCCCACATAATCAAGTCCTTTCTTAGCTCTTTGTCTTGCTGATTTATTTATCCTATATTTTTTATTAAAACAAATCAGTATACTACACATCTAAACATTAATCAACATAAATAAACAATTAACCATTTTATCAAGTGCCCAGTGAGTTATAATTATATTGTTTTTAATTTTAATTAAAATAAATTAGTATACTAAACATCAAAACATCAATCAATTTTTTTTATTATTATTTCACACTAGATTCACATGATAAACAAACCAATCAACCCATATATCTATTCTATTATTAAAGCCAACACAATAGTTGTTGTGGCTTTGTCACTACATTCTTGATTTTCTACAGAATTTGTTACACAAAAGACAACCGAAGAGGGGGGTGAATTAGATTTTTATAATTAAAATTAATAATACCCTAATAAAAATTATGACTAGCACAATAGATAAATATAATTAATGAAATAAAAATAATTAAAACAAGTGTCTCAACAACTATGTCAATTAATGATTTTAGCACAGTAAAAATGTGAAATATAGCTATGACAATTTAAAATAAAATAAAGAGATAAGGGAGAGAGAGGCAAACAAATTTATAGTGGTTCGGCTTCAACTCGACCTACGTCCATTCCTCAAGCTTCATTTGAGATTTTCCACTATCTTCGAGCTTCATAGGGGTGCTAACAACTTCTTTACAAATGGAGCAATCCTCCACGGATTTTACACAGACTTCACAAGCCCAAACCCTTACAAATCTTAGGTGATTCACAATCACTCTCAAGATTTCAAGAACACAGTGTTTGCAACACTTTTACAAGATTAAATGGTATTTTTACTTTCAAAGAAAGCTTACAATAAATATCTCTCAAAGATATATAAAATGAAACTTTGATTTTTTTGTAAATCTCACACAGGAAAGATAGGCTTAAAGCTACAAGGCTCAATGTATAATTTCTGAGAATAGATGTGAGTGATTATAGATCAAAGAATATTTTTAGGTTTTTTTGTAACTTGTTTATATTAAAGGCTTTGGTATATATAATGAAACTTATAGCTGTTTATAGCCGGTGTATTCATTTGAATTTATAGCCGTTGTAGTCATTTGAATTTATAGCCGTTTGAATTTATAGCCGTTGTACTTCCATCATTACCAATTTGAATATCTTCTATTCTATCATTACAAATTTGAATATCTTCCATTTGAACCTTTTGAACATTTTGACATTTTGAACCTTTATAGCCGTTGTACTTCCATCATTACTAATTTGAATATCTTCTACTTGAACTTTTTGAACCTTTTGGCCTGCTGCTGTGCCAGGTTGTTTGAACCTTTATTTTGGGCTATTTGAACTCTTGATTTAATCAAATATTAAATACATTCTAACAACATTTACGATAAAGGTTTAGCTGAGAAATAATAAGACAAAATAAATTTTGATTCTATTTTTTTCTTTCAAATAAATCATCAAAATAAATTTTGATTCTATTTTTCTTTTTCAAATAAATTAAAATATAATTAAATAAATCATCAAAATAAATTTTGGATTCTATTTTTCTCTTTCAAATAAATTAAAACATATTTAAATAAATTATTAAAATAAATAAGTCTAACAGAATTTATGCAAGTGCATGATAGAAGATTTATAGATTGAATAGGGGCCACGACACGCAAAATGCAAAGAGATGAAGGAAATTTGTGAAAGGTACAAGAAAAATGCAACCAGTAATTTGAGAGCACAAAAAAAAAATACATATATAATTTTGTATGGTAAATAGTATATATATACATAACAAAATACATAAATAACAGAATATATGTATATACATATTCTCAAATTTCTTAAATGATAAATAATATATATACATAACAGAATACATATATAATTTTGGAGTTTTCAATAATATATATACATATACACATATAGATTCTGAACAACAAAATTAGGGCTAGCTTTTCTTTCTTATACATAACAGAATACATATATTTTGTTCTTATGTGGAATAGTATATAAATTATGCGTAATAGAATATATTATTAAGAATAGCTTTTTTTATGCGTAATAGTATATATATATATATTACATATATACATAACATAATCAAAGAATGAAAATAGAAAGAACGATTACTTGCACGGCAAAGAAGAGCCAGAAGAAAGTGAAGAGAGAGCTGGAGAAGTGGAGAGTCAAAAACGTTATACGGGATATGAAATGCCCTTGAGGACATAGGTGTCAATCATTTTATTTCTTTTATTTTTACAGGGACAAAATTGATATTATGAAAATATAAGAATCTGTTGGTTTCTTTTTTCTCCCAATCTCTCAACTTTTGGGAAGATTGAAAATGAGGGTTATAAGATAAATGAGTTTCTCTCCGTTTTTCTCAATTTCTTCCCATTTTTCTCCACTTAAATTATCCAAACAAGTAAGACAAATACATATCTCTCCATTTTTTTTTTAAATTTTCTCTCTAAATCACTTAATCCAAACATAATGTTAGTCATGGCCTTACCAAATCACAAAATTAATTCACTGTGTTTCATTTGGACCATGTACGATTTAACTTCCAAAATGATCTCTTTTAATTTTGTGCATTGAAGTGCATCGTTAGATTCATTAGCTATATAATATAAGAGATTAAAATATTCTTATATTTTCATCATTTTTTTAAAAGGTAAAATTTATTTTAATCTTATGTGTTTTATTTTATGTGCGATTTAACTCTTGTATTTTATTCATTATGCGATTTATCCCTTTAAAATTTGAAAATGAGCATATAACCTCTTTATACCTATCATGTATTTTATACTTACTGTTAAATTAGACGAAATGTTTAACAATACACTTTAGTCCACAAATCACGTAAAGATTATGTAGTCATTTTTAAACATTAAGAAAGTAAACCCACATAATCCAAACTATAAGGATAAAGTAAAGTTTATTCTTAATTGTAATTAAAGGATCCCATAATGTAAACTTACACGAGACAAGTATATTGTGTTAGGGTTAATTATTTTTTAGTCCCATAGTACTGAATTTGTCTTATTTTTATTTTTAATGTTTAAATTATATTAATTTAAAAAGTTTCTATGAAATTTCTCATAGTGAAATGTGTCTTCTAGGCTTGGGCTTGAACGACTACTAGCTCCAGTTGAAGCTTTTTAGTCAATTCAGGGGAAGATTGCATCTTTAATTGGAGCGGGGTGTAATAGTGGCTTAGGGTTGTAGCTTAATAGATTAGCATCTATAGTTAAGGCAGTTGTTGTTCTTATTCTTACAGTTGTTGGAGCTCTAAGGCAACTTTGTGGTTAGGGAGGTAGGAGAATCGAAGAATTGAATCCCTAGTTGTTAACGAGTGAGGAAATCGTAGATGGACTTGTAAGCTGACCTCCATCCATTATTCTAATCCCTCTTATCCCAGTGAGCAAACAGCAACCAATGAACCTCCAATCCCAATGAGCTAATGGCAACCAATGAGCATCTACACTCAAGTTCATTGGCAACATCTTTATTTTTGGCATTCGAAAGGGAAGTGGGTGACCCAATAGCATCTATACACAATAAAAGTTCACAATGACAATGAAATTCATACTACAGTTGCAATTTATATATATTTTAAGATAATTTACAAATGTATCTTTTAAGATGTAAAAAATAGGATAAATTGTAAATACACTCCTTGAGATTTGTCTAAAATATAAATTGTTCCATGTGATTTTAGAAATTACATCTTACCCATTCAAATTTCTAATCGCATTACAAATAACCATTTTCATTAAAAAACTTATCAAGTCAATTAACAATTTTTAATGGTATCATAAATATATTTTAATTAACAATTCAGATAATTTTATTCCTCTATAGGAGAGTAGTTAGGAATTTTATTTTTTTGTTAATTCTATTAAATAAATTTTTTTACAAATGATATTTATAATTTCTAAAACTACAAGGGACAACTTGTATTTTAAGCAAACTTTAGTGGTGTATTTTTAATTTATCCTAAAAATATGAATTCTCCCTTGGGTTTTAGAAATTACAAATACCTCAATTGTATAAAAAATAAAAAATAAAATAAAAAGTCCCTACATCTAACCTAACAGGAAAAAAAAATTACTCAAAACCCTCTAATACCAAAGTGAAATTGACATGTTTTTCATCCACCCTATGACACCCCAAAATATATTTACTTAATCTTTGAAAAAAAAATATAATTATAACATTTGTTTAGACCATAGTAGAATATGGGGAACTTGTGCATAGTTGAAACAAGAGACCTCATGGATGGCATTGCAACACATGTGGTGAAACCACATGATTGCACAGTGCTGCATAATAAGGGTCTTCTCACCTATAAATAGGTGAGTTGCGTGGTAATCAAATCACAAGAATAATAAGTGAGGGGTATATGAGAAAGGGAGCCAAAATTAGAAGTAAGAGTAAAAGATCAATTTTGATGCGAGTTTTATTATATTTTGAGCTACCATAAATTATTTTTAGTAAATTATATTTTGCAACTTATATTAGTTTAAGGTGAGTTATATTATATTTTGAACTACCATAAACTGTTTTATATAAATTATGTTTTGGAAATCATATTAGTTTTTAAAAGTATATTATTTGTTAAATGAACTCTATTTGCTTAAAAGAGAAACCCATGGATATAACTATTTATTAAATGTGTTTTGCACAATTATTTTGTAAATACCAGAGGTCCCATGCCTTGGGGGACTTAAATAACCATTGACCCTCTGAATTGTCACTTTTATGTAACCCCCTATTATGTTCTGTTGTCACTTGAAGTGACCATTTGTTGTCATGGATCTACTAACCCTTTGATTTTTGGTGTGGAGCAAAGTACTGTACGGAGCTAAGTGTTGCACTATTGTGGGAGCCCCCTTTAGAATTCATACGAGCCA
Organism: Camellia lanceoleosa; assembly: GCA_025200525.1. NCBI lineage: Eukaryota > Viridiplantae > Streptophyta > Magnoliopsida > Ericales > Theaceae > Camellia > Camellia lanceoleosa. The sequence goes on from CM045764.1 coordinate 105,692,440, forward strand.
CCTCTTGAGTTCATACATCTGTTATGTTCTGTACTGTGGTTATGATGATTTGCTTATATGATTTCTACGTTATGCTTCTGTTATTTAAAATGATTTATGTATTTCTGTTATTGAACAAATCTCTGTTTATCCCAAATAATTATCCATGGTGATTTTTAAACCCTTATGCTCTCAGTATAATATTTTCTCACTCTACCATATGTTTATAGTTGTTAACCACTTTCAGGTGATGTGTCAGGACTAGTGCATGGGGTAGGCACAAGGCACTTTGTAATTATAGTTCAGCTTTGGCAATGTAAATGAATAGGATCTCCAATGTATGTGTTATAATTAAGATTTGGGTACCCTTTTATTTTACTCCACTACACTATTAATTTGTTATGACTTCAGTTATTGTCTTGTTGCGATGCCGAACCTTTGGGTACCGGTTTTGGGTCGTGACAAAGGAGGGTCACTTATAGTGATAATATAGAGTACAACAGAGAGTCACAATAAGTGACAACAGAACAAAACCATTGGAACCGATCCAATAGAAATAAATGTATCAATGTGCGCAGCAAAAACGAAAAAGACAATTCTATAAATTAATTTCGAAGACACAATTTTAACAGGAGAGAAGAATGTGACACCCCAAAATATATTTACTTAATCTTTGGAAAAAAAAATGTAATTACAACATTTGTTTGGGCCATAGTAGAATATAGGGAACTTATGCATAGTTGAATCAAGAAACCTCATGGTTGGCACGGTGAGCCATGTGGTTTCACCATGTTGTGTGCTGTATAGTACAACATAGTGCTGCATAGTAAGGGTCTTCTCACCTATAAATAGGTAAGTTGTACGGTAATGAAATCACAAGAATAATAAACGAGGGGTATATAAGAGAGTGAGCCGAAGTCAAAAGTGAGAGTAAATGATCAAGTTTGAGGTGAGTTCTATTATATTTTGAGATACCATAAACTATTTTATGTAAATTATGTTTTGCAAATCATATTATTTTTTAAAAGCATATTATTTGTTACATTTGCTTAAAAAATAAACCCATAGATAATGTGTTTTGCACAATTATTTTGTAAATATCACTGCAGAGGTCCCATGCATTTGGGGACTTAAATAACCATTGGCCCTCTGAATTGTCACTTTATGTGACTCTCTGTTGTCATGGATTCACTGACCTTCTGATTTCTGGTATGGAGCAAAGTGTTGTACGAAGCTAAGTGATGTGCAGAGCTAAGTACTACACTTTTGTGAAAGCTACCTCTAGAATTCGTATGAGCCACCTCTTGAATATATACATATGTTCTGTATCATGGTTATGATTATCTGGCTTATATGATTTATGTATTATACGTCTATTATTCAAAATGATTTTCGTATTATATGCTTTGTATTTTAATATCAAACTAAGCTTTGTTTAGCCAAATAATTATCCATGGTGATTTTATACCCTTATACTCTCAGTATAATATTTCTTACTTTGTCATGTGCTTATAGTTGTTAACTATTTTTAGGTGACGTGTTAAGACCAGTGTGTGGAGTAGGCGCAAAATACTTTATAGTCATAGTTCAGCTTTGGCAATGTGAATGAATAGAAGTTCCAATGTATATGTTTTTGTTATAATTAAATTAAGATTTGGGTATCCTTTTATTTTAGGAAAATTTACCCAAAAATCCTACTTCCTAAAATATTGAACCGTTTAGTCCCAAAAGTTTTCTTATGCACCTATTAGTCCCATTTTTTTTTGGTAATGTTTGCAGGTTACAATTCTACCCTTTTTTGTTATGTTTTGTCCCCTGAATTAGTGGTGGTGGTTTTGCAAGGGTTTGGGGAAACGGGGCTAGTAGAGTGGTGCATCTGTTGTGTTTGTTCCATTTGGTGCAGAGGTTTCTCTCTCTGTTTTCTGCATTCATTCGATTGGAACACAAAGTCGCAGTGTGCTGGTAACGTTACTGTTTTGTTTACGTTTGGTTGTGCCATATACATGCATGACAATGTTTGTTGATGCTTTGTCGTTTGATTCTGGGTTTTTTTTACAACTATGTATTGCCGATGATTACGTTGGTGATAATATTTTTATGTTGGTTGCTTTTAATGTCGGTGGATGTAATATTAGGGTCTGTTGATGTTACGTTGCTTTCAATGGCGGTGACTTTAACATTATGCATAGTTGATGTTACGTTGATACGAACCTCTGCACCATTGTGATTTCTTTTTTTAAAGTCAACGCCAATGTTCTGATGATGTTATTTCGTTGCCAATATGTCAATGCTAGTGGCTGTAACATTACGTTTCATCATAGAATTCAACGGTTTTGGTGATGTCATGTTCTGTTGATGTTTCGTTGATTCCAGTGTAGGTGACTTTAACATTTCGTTTAGTTCATGTTACGCTATTGTGACCATTGTAACATTTTGTTTTTTTTTTTTCCCCCCCGAATCACTGTCCTGTTGATGTTATTTCGTTGCAAACATGTCAATGCCAGTGGCTGTAACAATGTTAATGTCCTGTTGATGTTATTTCGTTGCAAATATGTCAATGTCAGTTGCTGTGACAATGTTCTGTTGATGTTACGTTGTTTTCATTGTTGGTGATTGTAACTTTATGTTCAGTTGCTGTTACGTACCAATAAACCTTTGCAACATTGGTACCTCTTTTTTCCCCAAAATCAATGTTCTGTTGATGTTATTTTGTGCAGATGAATGGGTAAGGGTTTTTTTCAAATTGGATGAAATGTTGGAGTGTTGCGTATTTTCGTGCTGTGTTGATGGAATTGTTTCAATGTAATGCCAATTGTAATGTTATTATTTTCTAATTGCCGTATGCATTATTCGTCTTATGGTTCGACTATGACTTGCGTTACAGGTATGGACGGTGTGTTGTTGTTGTGCACGTACGGGCAAACAAATGTTGTTGTTCAGTTGCATCGCGCTATGACATTCACACAGCTGGTCAATGATATTTCTGGGAAGTTCGACAACTTGGTACGGGATGCAGTGTACATGTTGTGGGATGTCCCCGGGTATAAAAGGTTTAAGGTTGATAGCGATGACGATATCCAAAACATGTTGTGCCTTGCGGAGTCATTGGGTTTGAACCATTTCGATGTTCTCATTCAACTCCGGGATGTTCCGGGTGGTGGTGACTACAGGAGTGCGTATTGCAATGAAGGTGAGGAGTCGAATTTTAGTAACAAGACATTCGTTGTGGATGATCAGATGGATTTGTTACCATCATATTGTCCTAATAAATCAAAGACGTTCTTGTCTACTCAATGGGCATTTGGGATTACCCATGTTGGACAATGTTTCGTTGGTGGTGCCAATGAATTTCAGGAAATATTATGCAAGTATGCCGTCGAACGCGGGTTTCAATTCAAGTATTTGAAGAATGATTATGTTCGCATCACGGCAATTTGTAAGTTTGCAGCGTCCACAGGATGTGCGTGGTTAGTGCATGCGAGGGTGTTGTCATCGAATGGGATTTTGTGTGTGAAGAAGTTCGATAGTGTGCGATTGTGGAGTGCTCAGACATGTACAAACCACGACGGGTCCGATTTGGTTTCAAGTGTTGTCGCAGACGGGTGCGTGCTTTCGACCAGCGTCCAACGGACATTGTGTTCGATATGAAAAATGACTACAGTTTGGATATTAGTTACCGGGTTGTGTGGTTAGGGGTTGAAAAAGCAAGAGGTGAAGCATATGGAGATCATGCTACGTCATTCGACCAACTTAGGTGGTATAGTGATTCCGTTATGGAAAAAAACCCACACAGTTACATTAACCTCGAATTTAACCAACAAACTGGGAGGTTCGTTCGGTATTTTATATCCTTCCGTGCATGTATAGATGGGTTCCACCATTGTCGGCCGTTACTTTTTCTGGACGGCACGTTTCTGAAAGGCAGATTCAAGGGGAATTTGTTAGCTGCTACTGCAAAAGATGGCAATAAAGGTGACGTATCATTTTTGTTCCTTAATTGTCTGCTAAAAAAAAATCATGATCAAATTTCCATTCCGATTGTTTTTAATTAATCAATTACATATGTACATATTGTTTGCAGGCTTGTTTCCGGTGGCATTCGCCATTGTTGATTCCGAAAACCAACAAAATTGGGAGTGGTTTTTACGTAATCTTAAAGAAGTTGTGGGTGACGAGCGTATGTTGACGTTTGTTTCGGATAGGCACGCAGGCCTATTACAATCTATGCCAATTATATTTCCTACAGCACACCACGCATATTGTTTGCTGCATCTTCAAATGAATTTGAGAGACCGAATGAAATCGTTAATGCATCTCGTAAGGTTGGGTTGATGCGAGGTGAGGAATGTGCTTACGCCCCTACAATACCATCTTATAATCAGAAAATAGAGGTGTTGAAAGAGTGTAGCCCGGCTGTGGTTGACAACTTCTTGAAAGACTTGCATCCATCCCACTGGGCTAATGCGTATTTCATGTAAGGTTGCTTGCACCCGTTCTATGTATTACGTTACTAAGTTCAATTTCGTCAATTTCTTACATACGTTAACATGCTTACTAGTATTTCGTTTCACTACACATTTTTTTGTCCAACGTTAACATTCTTACTGTTCAGGGGGCAACGTTACGGCGAAATGTGGTCGAGTGCAGCTGAATCTTTTAACAATTGGATACGGGAGGCGTGTCATCTTCCAATTACTAGGTTGGTCGACATGGTTAGGGGTCAAATAATGGAACAAATGGCGGAGCGTAGAGTCAAGGCAAGGGATTAGACCGGTGTGTTATGCCCGAAAATGGAGAAAAGCGGCGGCGTATAATGAAAGCAGGGGTTGGAGTGTTAGTCAGGCTGATGACAATGTCTACGAGGTGCATAGTCAACCCTCTGTTCTGGTTGATGTAACAAGGAGATCATGTTCATGTTTCCAGTGGCAGCTTAATGGGTTTCCGTGTTCTCATGCTGTTGTCGCTTTCCGTAATAGTGGACAGAATATATACGATTCCATTGAAGCGTACTATCGTATTGACAAGTTTCAGGCTGCGTACAGTGGAACAATTTTCCCCATTCCAACTGTTGAGAAGCCGGCATTTTCGCCCAATGATTTTATGATAGCGCCCCGAAAGTGAAACGTCCTCCTGGCAGGCCGAAACGTAAACGAATTCCATCAAAGGGCGAGGTTGTGCAACGGATCCGTTGTGGTCAGTGTGGAAAAATAGGCAATCACAATAGGAAGACATGCAAGGAGCCTATTTGATCATGTTACAGCAAATTGATGTCATTTTATTTTTTCGTTTCCTTCCCAATTTATTGAACTTTGTCCAATTTACATTTTTTATTGAACATTTTACTTCCCGTTGATTTAAGTTCAGAATTCACAACGTTTTTCCATTACGTTATAACTGCTTTCACATTCCACCCCGTTTTCACAAACCTATTCTGTCCTACCACCTGCCAATACAATTAACATTGCAACCATATTCTCAAAACACACATTAGCAAAATCAATTCCCTTTCCTAATCACTACATACGATGTCTTATGTGCATTTCCTACTACATCCAACTCTGACACGTGAATAAGCTAAAAACATAAAGTTTACTGTGTCATGTTTTAAGGTAACAATTAACATGTTCCCCAAGCAAATTTTGACATCAATTAATAACACACAGTTTCAGACACATACGGTTCAACTACAATGCACCATCCTTAAGTTTAACTTGCTGGGTTCAACACCAACACCCTACCTAAAACACAATTACAACGCTGCAAAAACAGATCTACACCAGGACAAACATATTACAGTTTTTCCGGAGCAAATGTTTCAACTTGAATGTACCCTGCTTTTTTGGTAAATTTCTGGGCTTACCAACATCCCGCACATAAACATAAAACATACCTACACATTAAACATGTCAAAACCGTAACTAACATCATACACAAACACAATTACACAACACATCCAAAAAACATTAACATTTACTAACCCTGCCAAAAAAAACAATCCCAGTTTTGCCCATGTTTTCCCAATGTTGCTGTAAAGTATTTTGTGTTTATCCAGTCATTGACACGTAGGTAATGTAACATCAAAAAAACCCTACCATATAAACAAAACAATTGCACGTTCCACCGAAAAACCAAAAACAGAAATCAAAGCTAATGTATGTGTTCCAGGAAATCTGTCAGGGCAGAGGCCGATTCCGGAGCCCTCTATGTGGATCGTTGATGAATGCCTTCACCATTTCTGATCTGAACGCGCTGACTGTCATCCCATCCATCGAACCTTCGACCTCCACGTTATTTGCGTACTACCGTATGATGAAGCATACCATGATAGCACAATCCGGACTGCCAATAGCAAACACGTTAATAGGGTAATCAACACGATCAAACAAAAACCATAACTTAACAGAACAGAGAACAAACTTAAGACGTAGTTCAGATTTAAACTTACGATTCTGGGTGTTGTTGGGGACAATCACCCAAAGCCTCCAATGGCCCATCCATATTCTCTGCTGTCACACCCGCAATAGATTGCACTTTCCCTTGTATCCGCTTTGCGTAATCGACGACCCACTGTTTCTGTTTCAGGTAACACACCCAATCAGTCACACTACGTACTCCGTATCACTCTATATGCAGCACACGCACAACCGAACACATACATGTAATAACCACTCACGCGTACTTACCACTTTCACCGCCTCAGTAAAATGATCATCTTGGCTTCCTTTACGCGTTTTGATTGAGTTGTAGTGTGTCCATGTTCCCGAATCTGAATCGTACACCATCGTTGTCCAATGATTCCCATGGTATATAGGGTAATGGACGTATCTGCATCCAGATGCCGCAGTCATGTGCACGTTCAGGTAATTGTCTTTCGACGTTATGCTTCGATTCCTCATCATATCCTACGAACAGAAAAAAAAACAAACCAGTTACAAACCCACAACTATACTGCCCACCTGTGGCGAAAAAATAAATCCACACTATCTAACTATGTGACACTGCTCATAATACCATATACGTACTGAACACACACTGCTGTGGAAGTACGATCTGCTGAAATTAGCACAATTAGCAGCCGCTACGTTCTGTTCACTTTTTAACATTTCAGCATATGCGTCAATAACCTACCAACACATTTAGTCACATGTTCCAAACACATTAGCCGTACAAAATGATCCTCCTAACCATTTTTAAAAAACAATTAACGCAACAAACTGTCTTCACTAATGATGTTCTCATATCGACAATATCACATGATACTTACATTACTAGCAGTTGGCCCCCCTTGAACGAGAGACTGGATGTCTTTGAAATTAACACGCACACCATACTCTGCTGCAGTCCATATGACAGCCCTACACCAAATCACAATCACATTAGTACAATTAAAATGTAATTTTCAAATGTCACATAAAAACAGAACGACTACAATACGAAATTAGTATGTTACCCGTCTCCTTCAAAACTGTACACCACCTCCAACAGTTTCTGTTCATCTTCAGCCAACAATTTCCAAACCGGATACCGATTTTTCATTCCAAATCCAGCCCATGTTCTACGCTGTCCGTCGTTATCTTCAATGTTAAGTACATTGACATTTGTGTTTTTGGCCATGTTGCACTCATCCTTCGACTGTTTGCAACGCTTAACCAATCCAGGATACTCATAATCCTGTAGCCTCCACGCCCGCCTAGCTTTGCTCTTCACACGCCGCACCAATGACGTGATGTTTGGTTCCTCCAGATTCACAAAGTCTATTATCCTGTCCACTACCTCCTTGGCCGATCAAGAACATGTTTAATGTTGAATTAGTCTCGATGTTCTTTGCATTACGATCCACGTAATTGCCTTTTTTTTTTTTTAGGTTCACCACGATCCCACCCTTAGGGCCGACTAATCCGGATTCGGGGAGTAGTTTTGGATGGTTAGACTCAAATCCCCTCCCAATTGGCGGTGCGGGGAATCGAACCGTAGTCCTTCCTACCAAGTCAAGCTCCAATCGCCACTTGACCACCAACCAATTGGTAGAATTGCCTTTACTTTTATCCTCCACTGGAGTCCATACCCCGGCACATAACGTCGACCCCTGGTTTACAACTCCGTCCTTGCCTCCCACTTTTACGCTATGTCCATCAATTAACATATTACCTATATCAACATCAACTACGCTTGCGTTGTTCAATTCGGAAGTGCTTCCTACGACATTTGCCATGTTATTCACCGTGCCTGCTCTCTGATTTTCACCCTCTTGGTCTGTCGACGTCCCACGACTTGTAGTTGTGTTCCGAACCATCTGTGTTACCTCATGTGCCTCGTACTCATCCACTTGGTCCTCCAACCGTCCTACTGCTGTTTTCATCTCCGACACTAGGGCATTCAAACGTGCAATTTCGGCATCCTTCACACTGATGGCAGTCTCGAACCCCATACACAAATTCGCAGCTTGTGAACCAAGTGCGCGTTCCATGCTTGCAACCTTAGATTCAAGTTCCTGCACACGTTCCGATTTCATCCTCAATTCCTCCTCCAACTCTGCCACTCTGTCATGCGCTTTACTTTTTTTATTGACATCACTGCCTCCTGCTGTATCTGCATCCTTATCTGGTTGCGTAGTTGATAAATCTAGCAGATCTGGGAACAGTACTGGCCACTCGTCACCTCGTACAACCTTGCCCAATCCATGCTTCGTAACACCCTTGCTGCCTCCATCGTACGTGTCTACCTTGTCTGTTATTCTGCCTTTCTCAACATTGCCCTCTGCAGATGAGTCCACTTGCCAACAGTTCAAACTTGGCTCTACAACTTCAGCACCGACATCGTTATGTGGCAAACCGACATTCACTGACACTGGCTGTACATGAAGCACTTTGGCTTCTGCCCTCATACATTCAGCACTTAACAATGTGGTACCAACTTTGTAGCGTTCAAGAATTGCGCCCTCCAGTTTATCACACCTTACCTGCCAAGAACACATTACAAACTTGTTAGCGACTCCAACATGCACCACCCACTAACACCATAACCATACAACTCAGCATCCCATGTTATACCTCAAACTGTCTTCCGCGACTCAAGTCGACCCCTTTCATTTTTGTTGTCAAATTTGCAATGTTCCATTTGCAGAACCTTGGCAGCACACTGTTTCTTTCTGGCTCGATCAGGTTAGTGTGTTCACAATAAAAAACTGCAGCACATTCACAAACACAGTCATTAACATTACCCACAAACAAACTAATCCAAACATGCCAGTTACTAAATCAGAAATACATTACAAGAATAACACTTACAAGTAACATGACAACACATCCGGTTACCCTTTCCGGCCTGTCATGAAACTCGTTTAGTGACGCAATTAACGCACCCCGTATTGCAGCAGCCCAATCATACAGCTGTATCGTACTTAGTTTGTCAATTACTCGGACGAACGCCCACCCGATAGACTCTCCAGTTGTTGTGAAAAACAGTTTTGCACATATATATAAACACAGCAACTTCGCGACATCTTCCTCGTCGTGAACACTATTTCCTTGTAGTGCAACATCCAGTAGTTCTTTAATTTTTTTGCACGAGATCCTCCCTACAATGTTGCAGCGACGCTGAATGAAATCTGATGGTGGCCTCGACCCATGAGCTAAATCCAGCTAGTCCACGCCGCACTAAATGCCAAAAATAAGTCGGATATCACTTCGACGCAATGGAACTCCTTTCCCCCCGATATAGAATTTTTCATCCTGAGGATTGTATGTCTGCAGTATGCGGAACACTGTCTCGTCACATTTTTTGTAGGCATTCGGTGACAAGTTCTGTTTGCGGATGGAATTAATCATCGACCAAAATGGGGTTCTTCGCAGCTGTCGTTCATGGCCTGTTGTGAAATTTATTTCCAGTACAGTTTTGATAACCCCGTTTATATTTGAACGATACGCCAGGCGGGAAGTCTCAACTACCACTTTATCCTTAACATGGGCGTCTTCTTTAATCCCCTTGAACGGTATCTTCCTCTGTTTTTTCACAACAATCGGTGCTGACGTGAAATCAGAATCGCCCACGTCACGCGACACACTACCACTTTTTTTCCGTGGTGACTGCCTCAAAATCACTCATGCACACATAATGAACACCAATCAGAAAAATACACAAACTAATTTGGCATACTGTAACACGTCCACTTCACTAGGAATGGCAACGGGTCGGGTCGGGGCCGGGGACCACACTCCCCGTCCCCGATCCCCGATGATAGAAATTTCCCCGACCCCGGCCCCGATCCCCGACGGGGAGCCTATCACCGCCCGTCTCTCCTAACAGGATCGGGTTTCGACCGAAAATTCCTCGCCAAAATGAGCAGATTCGAGCTCAAAATGTAAAAACAAACAGATCCGAGAGAGAGAGAGACAACCATTCAGAGAGAAGCATATATGAACAAATCTAAGCATTCATCATCATTAACAACAACACAGGCTACAGCCATTCAGAGAGAGAGAGAGAGGAACAGATCTAAGCATATATGAACAAATCATTAAAAACAAAAAATAAACAATAGACACATTCAGAGAGAGAGAGAGAGGACGGTAGTCGGCGGTGCTTAAGAGGAGAGACAAGTCGGCGTGACGAAAGGAGAGTCAGCGGCGATCGAAGGATAGCAGCGATCGGCGGTGAGACAGCGGCCATAGGGAGGGACAGCGGTGATGGGGAGAAGGGACGGAGGCGATGGAGGACGACGTCGATCGGCGTTAACGGGGGTAGGGAGATCGACGCCGTGAGCAGAGAGAGAAGCTGTGCAGAGAGAGGGGGAGAGAGGTTAAGAGATGTGTTCAAAATAAAGGTTAACAGAAGAGAAATGTGAGTGATGAGAGAGAGGCGCGTCAAACATGTATATATATATACTGGATATTAGAATATCTTGGGGAATTATTCGGGTATATTGGAAGTGGCCGAACATCGATCCCGTCCCCGGCTCGAATCTGTTCGGGGATTGAGTTTTAAATACCATCCCCGTCCCCGCGGGGGTATTTTTCGGGGAAAACCCGCTCAATTTGGGGTCGGGGGGTCGGGTCCCCATCGGGCCGGTTTCAAATTGCCATCCCTACACTTCACACTGTAACATGTACACTCCACACTTACCAGTTACACATTAAAAATGTTCACCAAACATAACAACATACCCTACAACTTACCCTACATCCCACTGTCACACTGCCTCAGACAACAACATCATGACAGTGGAGACAATAACATCATACGCCCCGTTAACCCAACAACATCACCAACACAATATTGCAACATTAACATCACAAAGACACAGCGTTAAAGTGCAAAGCATCAACGAAACAGAGGCATTACACATTGCGCCGGAAACCCATAAATTCCCAACCAAAAAAACAAAAAAAAAACATACAAATTCCATTGTTTTAAGCAACAACATCATTCATACATCCCCACATACATCAACAACCAATACAGTCAACAACATCAGAGCACCAACATTCAAACAATAACATTGCACACTGATCCCCTTACACAAACTTCACACATTAACAGCAGTAACATTGCAACCCAATTTAACCAGAAACATCATTAACACACAATATACATATGCACATTAAACAACATGAATTGGTACAAGTAACATCACAAACCCAGAAACATTACACATCTCAGCCCCACAGCACAACAAAAACATACATACTACAATATGACATTGCAACAATCAACTACATCATGAACACAGAGAAATTGGCCACCGACATAACATCACCCCCAACATCGAACCCAACACCGTAATCCACATCCAACACAACATACCCAAAACCACACTCCCACACCCAATTCCAAATAACACATCGCACTTAAACCCTATCAACAACCACAACTTTTCTAATAACACAACACAACAACATCAACTATGCAACCCTACAACAATGTACTACGTATCAAAGAAAACCACATAAAAAATCCAAACCAAAAACGGTATAAAATAACATACCTCCAATTTTTTTGGTCATTCTCAATCGTCCCCTCTCGTAACACCGACTTCGAGTCCTTATCGCAAGATGAAACGGATATCCAACTACACGACGTCCCTACGCTTCAATAACAGTGTCTTACCACTGACCGTCACCACCACAACGTTGACAGCTTCTTTCAATTTTAGGGTTTCTGTAATGTAGCAACCTTCGCCCAAACCGATTCGCCTTCCGCTTTCGGATGTTGATTTCCTTTTCAAAACCCCAATTCTTTCCTTCAAAGCTTACCTTATCACCTCTGAATCAGGAACATCTAATGTAACAGCATAACAAACTGCTTGCCTATCTCCGTAATTTCACATTACTACATTACCGATGTTGCCCATTAGTCTAACAAGTGTGGTCCACGGTGTGTATGCCCTCAAAGGTAATTTCCAATGTAATGGGACTGTTCGGTTCACAAGAAAACATTTGAGACTAAACGGTGTATAAGTTCATAAATTGGGATTTATTGGTGCATTACCCTTTATTTTACTCCGCTGCACTATTAATTTGTTATAATTTCAATTATTGTCTTGTTGCGACGCCAAATCTTTGGATATCGAATTTGGGTCATGACAAAATGCCCACTACCAAATCCTTCTCTCTACACCATCACAATATTGTTTAATCCTTATTGGTGAAATTCCAAATGCTTGTAGACAATAGCGATGATTGTGTTGATCAATAGTGGGAGAAGGTGGTGTCATGGTTGGGTAAAGTGGTGTTACTAATTGAGATAAAACAGGAAATAAAGAAGTTGTTATGGAAAAAAAAATAAAAATAAAATGTTTAACTTCATAATATGTATTTCTAAAAAAAAAATTATTACTTACAACATACACTTCTTCGTTAATTTGCCTTAACAGTTGATTAACAAAAGGGAGTCATTTGTTATGTGATTGGAACCTCAAAGGGTGAGATCTAATTTCTTAAGCGTGAAATAAAAATTTATATTTTTCATAAATCTTGAGAGATGTATTTATAATTGTCTTATTTTTAAAAGATATATGAAGAAGAGAATATATATATATATATATGCATATATGAATGAAAAATAACAAAAAGAATAATAGAGACAAATCTAGACCACGAAGAGAAATAGTTGAGCAACAAAGTAGTATTGGTGGTGGTGGCGTGGCGGTAGAGATGAGGTGGTTGAGGTTGTACATAAATAATGTCATGTAGTTGTTATTCTCGTTGTGCAATGTCGTTGAAGTCGAGCAAAGATGACAATGTGTAAATAATCATAATTTTTTTATGTCATATTATATTTATTATCATATCTAATACAATAGACTGACACATTAAAACTTATTTTGAGAAGTGTGTTAAAAACTTTTTTTTTTTAATTCTTTTTGATTTTTTTTATTATAAAAAACATGTAAAAACATAAAGAGGTTATAACTCAAAAAAATCAAAAATTTAAAAAGTTGACTTTTAACTCAGTTGTAAAAAATAAGCCTAAATGCTTAAAATGGTAAAATTATTATTATTATTTTTTCTTAAGAGAACTCTTTGAGTTTTATGAGCAAAGTGTGAAATGAACAAGAATTATCTTATTTGGTTCAAATTTTCTGAAAATTGAATTTTTTGTTTTTTGTATTTGTTTATTTTTAGTAAATTTGTTAATATCTTAAGCATTTTTTTTAAAATTTTTAAATGCACTTAATCTAGATATACCTAAAAAATAAAATATTTATAAAAAAATTTAATAAATACACAAAAATATGAAAATATACTAAATTTTTATATTTTTAATATTTAGTAAAAAAAAATCACAAATATTATAAATTTTAATTATATTTATATTAAGTATATTTAAAAACTTTAAAAATATTTAAAATATAAAAAAATTTAATAAAAATAAAAAAATACTAAAAATAAAAAACTTAAATTTAAAAAATTGGAACCATTGATAACCTAGGGAGCTCCTTGTAATTTTCCTAATTGCATTTGCAGCCCTAGTTATCAATTAGTTGAACAAACCAAGAAAACTCTTCAAAAACCCCCAACTCAACACGGTTACTACTCACTGTTCATCTGCCACAGAGAGATATGCAGAAAGAAGCTGAGACGGTACGTGTATTCATCTTTTCCATTATTGTGAATAATTGAAAGGTAATTCACTTTTTTAATTTGTGTGTATGTGTGTGTCATGTACAGTATTAGCTAACTACAGATTGTTCTCAGTTGGAAATTTTTATTTCATGAAATGAGTTCTTTCTTCCTTTCAATCAATTTAATTTTTTTATTATTATCGATATGCAAGTGAACTGGGTCTTTGAATTTGTTGGGTTTCAGAAATTGAGTCTCGCTGTCTCCTTGAATTTGGTGAGTTGTTGATGTTCTTGAAATATTAGCCTATTAATAATCTAACAGCTTGTTTGGGTTAATGGGTTTGGTGAGAAAATAAAATAAATGGGGAGAAAAAGAACTATCATAACTCGTTTGAATGATTGTGGAGGTAAGAAATACTTAGAATTGGAGAGAAATGGTGAGAAAAGAAGTATCTTAGCCCGTACTCAATTCTTTACTCAAATTTGAGCTAAAGCTAAAGCTTTATTTGATATGAAACATCCAATGGACAAACTCATATTTAAGCATAAATTTTGGTAAAAGTTTCGGTAACGTACTAATGGCGGAGTTTGTAAATTTGAAAGCTATGAAATGGTCGTGAAAATTTTGAGTAAACATTTGAGTCTTCCTTGATTTGGGTAAAAAAAAGAAGAAAGGTGAAACTCAAATTTGATATAAGTTTGAGTGAAGGGGTGGAGAGTTTTTTGAGTGATTTTTACCCAAATTGAATTTTGATATAGATTTAAGCCAAGTGTTAGAGATGCCCTTAAAACTTATATTTTTTTTCACACTAAAATTGATGGGACTTGTGAGAAACAAAAATTATTGTATAACATTTTTTCAAAGTACCTAAATTATCCATTTAAATACAAAAGAAAATTACTCGTGCTATCTTTTATTTACTGTTCATCCAAACACAATGGTGTGAAATCACAATCATTTATTTTCTCACCTTGTTTACCAAACGGACTGTAAATGTGTGGTGAAACAGAGTTTTATTTAATTGATGTGATCTGGGTTCAGTTTGTTGCAGTTATAAAAGCTGTTTGACGTTCTCATGCCCTAGTCCAAGAAATCCAATTTGTTGTAATCCGGAATATCTTTCCAAGGTAGAGTGGTTCTAGCTGTTTTTTTTTTTCCTTTGTTCTTGTTTATTTATTTTTGTCCTTTTGGTTCTGACTCTATTGAATTGTCTTTTCTCAGCTTGTGACAACAATCTTGTTCATGAATTGAGAGGAGGAAGCTGAACAGATGACATACGCCTCTTTGTAATCCCTTTTGGTATTCATTGAGAAGTGACAAATGGGTCACACAGTTATACTTCAGAAATTACTTGTTGAGGTTCCTTATATGCATAATCTGAATTTGATCTCCAACCAAACGGACCTTAGTTATGGTACCGGCCATGGGTTGTCAACAAAAACATCAGCAATTCACTTCAGGTCTTCTATCAGGAGTAACTGCAAAATTCAACCATCTCTACAGTGGAGGGGAGATGTTGGTTTTAGAAAAAATGCACTTCCGTTGCGGTGTAGAGCCCAACAAATAGGTATTTGCCTTGATAGAGTTAACAAGGATGACCAGGATGACTGGAGCTCGGATAGATATGCGATGGGTGTAGAGAACAAACTTAGAGAACAAATGCATTTAAAGAAGCATCTTCATTCCTCTGCAGTGCCTTCAGATGGGTCCTTTGTTGGGAATGATGAAGAGACTAATAACGAAATCCTTCAACGTTTTTGTAGTTATGGGAAGTTAGTCGAGGCATCAAAGTTGATAGAAGTGATGGCTCGTCGAAACCAAATTCCACATTTCCCATCTTGCAAAAACTTAATCAGGGGCCTTATCAAAGTTGCCCAGACAGACAAAGCTTCTAGAATCTTGAAAATCATGGTCATGTCCGGTGGCGTTCCTGATATTATCACATACAACATGTTAATTGGTGGTCTATGTAAGAAGGGACAGTTAATATATGCCACTGACATCTTAGAGGACATGAGCTTAAGTGGTTGCCCCCCTGATGTGATTACTTATAACACGATATTGCGCTCCATGTTTGATCATGGTAGGTTTGATCAAGCCATTGGATTTTGGAAGGATCAACTTAGAAAGGGATGCCCTCCTTATGTGATCACCTATACAATTCTCATCGAGTTAGTTTGTGAGCACTGTGGGATTGTACGGGCTTTAGAAGTATTGGAAGATTTGGCAATTGAAGGGTGTTATCCTGATATTGTGACCTACAATTCACTGGTTAATTTTACTTGTAAACGAGGGAACTTTGATGATACAACTTTGGTTATTTATAATCTTCTATCACGTGGGATGGAACCCAATGCTATAACCTACAACACGTTCCTCCACTCTCTCTGTAGCCGTGGCTATTGGGATGAGGTAGATGAGATCTTCTCATTCATGAATAAGACTTCCCATTCTCCTTCTGTCGTAACTTACAATATCTTGATCAATGGATTCTGCAAGTATGGGCTGGTAGATCGTGCAATTGACTTCTTTGCCCAGATGGTTTGCCGAAGCTGCTCTCCTGACATCATCACCTATAACATCCTCCTGCGTGCTCTTTGTAAAGAGGAAATGACAGATGAAGTTCTCCAAATTCTTCATATTTTAGGTGATACTGGTTGTTCTCCTAGTTTGATCACATATAATATCGTGATTGATGGATTGGCAAAAAATGGTTGTATGGAGAAAGCAATGGAAGTGTATGGGCGCATGATAGAGAATGGGATTATTCCTGATGATATCACCCATCGATGTTTATTATGGGGGTTTTGTCAGGTGGGCCTAGTTGAGGAAGCTGTGGAAATATTGAAGAAGATGGTTAAGAGGAACCACAGAGTCCAAAATAGTTCTTACAGATGCATGATCGTGGGATTATGTAAGAACAAGAAAGTGGATATTGCAATACAGGTCTTAGAAATAATGATTTCGAATCGATGTCAACCTGATGAGGATGTTTATTCCGCTATAATCAAAGGGGTGTCTGCGGCTGGTATGACAGAAGAGGCTACCGAATTGCGACAGAAGTTGATTGAATTGAAGGTTTTCAGAGAAGAAACCATGTGGGATTGAACAGATAAATTCAAAATTTTGATTATGCTGCTACAAGGCTTATCGCCTGCTTGAGGCATATGACAGTCTTGAAAGGTGATTCTTATTTACAAAGTTAATCTGTCATCTGCATCTTGGTGAATATTCCATCTTTTAGAAATTGACTGTTCCATCAATTCCTTTTTGGATAAGTTTAGGGACACTTACAAACTCATAACTATTTATACCACTAATTCCCTTGTGTTGGTGAAAGTTTGCAATTGCCCTTCTCCCTATCATTATTGTTCTTTTTTTTATCTGTTCTTATGCAACGGTTATTAGATAAGGAAAATGATGTACCTACAGAACTTAGTACAAAATTTATGACCAGAATGATGTGGTAGTGAGATTGTTGAAAATATAAGTCAATCTTGATGGGTCTTTTGCTTTAAGTAATAAAATCAAAACTTGCCACATCATTCTGAATTATTTTTTTGTTTAGATTTTCTGTTTGCCACATACGTTGTGATTATCTGTTTGATGTACATTGTGAGCATGTTTTTTTCTCATTATTATCTGTTTAAGTACAATGTGAACGTGTCTTTCTCTTTCTATTTTTGTGCTTTTGTAGTTTTTCTTGTTCATATAAAGATGATACAACAGCAGATTCTGGCATTGCTTCTGCTATGCCATTCTAACATAAATTGTTTATATGCACTTTTATAACATCTCTAATTGATAATTTCTTTTCTACCTTTGAATGTTTACGTCATTATGATGCTCTTTAAGTTCACAGAATCTTGCCTGTCGTTGCTGATCATTGTCCAATCTTAATCATTACCATCATTAGTTTTATTTATTTATTTATTTATAATGCGAGGGAAGCTTTTGGGATGCATTGACGAATTTGAACCACAAGATTGACAAGGGCTGCTGCCTCCTAACAGCAAATTCTTGGACACGAGCTTCATGGTTTTCCTCGTATTCCAGAATTTATGAATCTGAGTGATCTGGTTGGAAGATTGTTCCTGCTTCAAACTGGATATACTGTTTTTTGGTAGATGTAGCAACTTTGAAAAGAGTTTTAATGTTTTTTCAATTCCGGAAAGTTTAACTGGTTGCATAAGCTTTCTATAAGAGTAGACGTTATAGTGCAGTAACAACGATGTTATATATCACAGCAGCTGCAGGTCTTTTGTACCTAACAATTCACTTTGAGAATGTTTAACTTTCTTGTCTTCAGAGATGTTATGCATTGTATATCAAATCATTTTGGGTTTGGTTTTACTTTAGGCTTTTGTGTGACTCTGTGTTAGGTGATGAGATGCAAAAATGAGGTAGGTTTGATGCTTTAATTAATTAGAATTTTTTTGAGTGTTCTCAGGAGGCAATCTAATTTCTTGAACGAATGTTTTGTACGACATTCCTTTTTTGTTTTTTTTAAATATAATTTCTTCTAAACTAATTACAAGCATGAAATTAGACAATGACAAAACAATAACAAAAATTTGCTAGCATATGCCATTTTTTTTTTTTTGCGTTGTTGCACGAGAACATTGTAGCCTCCAAAGAACTAAAGATATGTAGTAACAAGCCCAGGCCATCCTCTCAGCTGTGTCTGAATTTGACACACCTCAATTCAAACTATGAAGGGTCTTGGGGAAGTTTTTGGTTTTATTGTTTTTTGAATTGGGGAGCAAACAATTTGTTTTAAGAGTAATGCTTCACAGGCCGACAGAATAGATCAAGTATAAAACCGAATACACATGGATGCTTTATACAGCAACGTTCAAATCGAGTCATGGCTTATGTGGATGCAAGCAATCTGCACTCTTTTTACCATATCAATGTGGGATCGAGTGTTTGTTTTTACGGACACAACATACATGGCTACACTCTTCAAACCATTTTGATGTGGGATCTTCGAGTCATGGCTTGTATAGATTACACGTGTCTATGATCTTGCATGGAGTGTGAAACACAATTCTAAATGACACTAATACAACAGATATTCTTTACATAACTCAAAAATAAGATGAAAATGTAAGGGGGGAAAAATCTCAAATTAGGGGAATAATTCCATATTTGAATGGGAAAAAAAAAATGCCAACTTTGCGTGTACAAATCTTCCCAAAACTTACATTTTGCAGATTTTATTGTGCCTAGCTTCAGTGTAGCACGACGGTACAGCCTGCCCCTATCACCACCCCCACCTTGTTTTAGTGGTCGGCTCACATATCATTTTTCGTCCTTTAAAAATCCATGCAAATTACATTAGGTACAGACGTAGAAATTTTAGCAGAGATGTTAGGTCAAAAACTTATGTAAGTATGCAGTTATCAAGAACACAATATGATTACAAAATCTCCCCTCTCATGCCTTGTCTGTAGCCAGCAACATTATTCCCTCTCAATGTTGATCCATCATGAAATGGAACTTCCTCTCAAACCATAATATGTCCAAAGCATAACCCCGGTGTACACTTTTCTCAATCAGAGAATATAAGTTCAAAGATTATAAACCCAAAAGATAGATTGATGACAAGCTACTTCTCGTTTCCTGTATGAGTTACTTCTTTATAAACATCAAGCATAGGAAACGTTTTGTTCAAACGTTTGAACGAATCTTTTGAAATGACATCCATTGTAAAAAGGGAATTTGCCAACTCCATTGCCTCGGGTCGCCACCCTGCAAAACCAATCCCTTCAACCAACAAAATGCATGTGGTTTCATTTGGTAGGCATCCCTTTTCGACCATTTCTGCTAGTGTGTCGATGGCATTGTCAATTCTATGAGCTTTGCACAATCCAAGGAGCACAATATTGTATGTGATGACCGTTGGTCGGAATCCACTACCCTCCTCCATGTCCCCCAACAACCCAATAGCTTCATCCACCATTCCATCTCTACACAAACAAGATATGAGTGAATTGTATGTAATCTCATCGGGTTCAATCCTCTTGTTTACCATCTCCGAAATCATTCTCAAAGCCCTAGTTCTGTCTCCATTATTCCACAAGGCACTAAACATTGTATTGTAAGAACTGACATCTGGAGGACAACCTATTTCGCCAAGCATGTCAAAAATCTCCATAGCATGATCGGCATTGCCATTCTTGCACAAGGCTGACAAGATTGTGTTGTAGTTCACAATATCCGGGGAACAACCTGTAGAGATCATATAATCCAACAACTCTATAGCCAAAACCAATTTCCCCTCTCTGCAAAGTGCGGAAATCAATGGATCATAACTGTAAGTGCCCGGACTCAAACCCTTTTCCATCATAAGCTTCAAGACACTAACTGCCTCATCAATCTTGCCTTTGCGACAGAGCGAGCTTATCAAGATGCTATAAGTCACCACATTTGGCTTGCACCCTATAGAGCACATCTTGGTTACTATCTTCTCACCATCATTCCATTTCCCCTGATTCAGTACTTCCCTCAGCAACATATTATAAGAAATCACATCCGGGTTGCATCCCTTTCCCGGTAAGATCCTAACAAACTCAAAAGCGCGATCCAACATCCCTTCTCTGCACAAACCCCTAATGATTGCATTATAAGTGTATATATCAGGTTGAAACCCTTTCTGTAACATTTCATCTAACAGCTTCATCGCATCGTTTACGCCACCTTCAAGGATGGTTGCTTCGATCAGAATTGTGTAGGTGATCACAGTAGGTTTACAATCATCCTTTAATTGATTCAAAACCTTCAAAGCTGATTCCAATTTACCCCTACTACAAAGACTCCCAATTATGATGTTATACGTGACAATATCAGGTAAAAAACCCCGATTTCTCAGCCGATTCAACACTTGGTTGGCTGATTCAATCTGATTTACCTTGCAAAGCCCACTGATTAGGACATTATAGGCAAACACATCAGGTTCACCATGTGACTCCAAAATCTCCATAACCCTAATTGCTCTTTCAACAATTTTTGAATTGAAGAACCCTTTCATGAGCTTTGTGCAAAGAATCACACCAGGTTTGAAACCCTTGTTCACCATACACTCAAGAAAATACAGAGACTCATTGTACTTCCCTGATTTGTAGGACCTGTTGAGCAGTTTGATCAAATGGGTATGTTTGTATTCATGAGAATGCAAATGGGTTGGTCTTGGTTCAGCAGAAACCCTAGCTTTTGGTGGATTTCTGGGGCTACTGACACTGTCATGAGTTCTACAGCTCACAACAGAGTTGTGATGATGATAATGTGAAGTGGGCTTAATCAGCTGAGTACCATAGGGAAGGCAATGAGGAGAGAACTCAACAGAATATATTGTCATTGGATTACCTGTTTTGTGGAGCTCAATCATGGTTTTAAATGGGGATTGGTATCGGTGATACAGTCATATATACTGATATTAGACAGTATCAACTGATATATCCGTAAATAATATACAATTCCATTATATATATGGAGAGAGAGAGGACCTGTGATTTTCTGGAGGGAATATGGAGGCCATGGAAGCTGGCCGTTGGAATTGTGGATCCATAATCTTGGATTTCCATAGGATGAGTGAGATCACATACTTTGGATAAGGTTGGCGAACGGGTCGGGTATTTGGTTGGATCAAACTAACTTGGATTTGGAATTGGTATTAATGAGGGAGAATATAAGAAGAAAAAAAAAAGGAAAAAGAAAAATAATTACAATTTTGCAAGTGTTTTTTGGTACTTTCATCACTTTTTAATTATTTTGTGTTAGAAACTATTTTTTTTTTTTGGGTGATTGTTCCTATTAATTATATTATTTGATCAACTTTTATAGCTTATTAGTGTTATGATTTTTAAAGGGAAAATAACAAATTAGTTGAATGTTGAATTTTTTTTCTAAATTAATGGAAAATTTATAAATTTTAATTATTAAAATCATAAATGTTTTCATGTGCCATGTAATTATTTTTGAAAAGTTGACTTGATTTGTAATTTTTTTATTTTTAAATTGGGCTAAGCTGCTATCTAGTCTAAATATGGATTAGAAGGTGTTGTCTGGACACGTGGGATCCATCATGTGTACCGTTTTGATGATTTGAACAATTTATTTCATATAAAACGCATGTATAATACCATTAAAAAAAAATTACGCATTTGTTTCCTGAAAAAGTAAATAGTCTATTTTAAAAAACAGATTTCTCATCTATTATTTTGGCAATCAAGTGAGCTACTTCAAATTCAATTTAGTTTCATTTTAGAGCTGCAACTTCCAAAGCTATAATAATATTTGTTACTTTCATTTTAGCTGAAAAAATAAATAGTCTATTTACTTTCATTCTAGCTGATAACATTGTATTTAGGTTATGTTTGAATCAAGTATTTAAATAAGAATTTGTTAAAAGAAAAAACAAAATGAATGAATTATATATATATATATTTTAACTTTTCCCTTTCATTTTTCTTTCCTTCCACAAATCCACTCTCAAATTTTTGATCCAAACACAACCTTAAAAATTTACAAAATGAAATCCCTTAATTTTAATTTGATCCCTTATGTTAAACATTACATGGTAAAATTGGTCACTTAACCATAACAGAGAGGTTATGTAATAGCAGCAGTAGCAGTCATCAGTGCTAGAGACATATAGTAGTGGATCAAGGTAGTCATGATAAAAGAAGTGGTATACTATTAACTTTTGTACGGATAACCCCTATGCCACATAATTAAAAATAAAGATGAAATTCACGGAATGAGATGTGAGATTCATTTGTACAACTATACTTATTCAGTAATAGAAGAGAGAGAGTATGAATCTAACCAAAAAAAAAAAAAAAAGAAGAGAGAGAGAGGGGTATGCCCTAGTGTTATATAACCATTCAAAAAATCATTTAATCAATTATCAGACAAAACTTGTGCAATACAAGTGAAGTTTATTAAGAAAAATTACTATACCCACTAAAATCTAACTCAACAAAGCCTCAAACTTGCATCAGAATGTAATATTCAATGTGCAGAAAGGTATACTACTAGTGTCTTTCAATTGATGCAACAGTTCTTATGAGAAGTTTGGTAGATATAGGGTAAAAGATGATTGTTTATTTCAAAACTTTACATCATGTGTCTAAAGCTTAACTCATAACATGAAAGATTTTATTTGTGGTCAGCTAAGAAGCACAATCACTTCTAAGTAGGTGGCATGTCCGTGCTGGACACGTATTGAACATCGACACTCATAGGACACTTCTCGACATGTGTCTGAGACATGTCCAATGTGTAAAGTTTTTATTTTTATTTTTATTTTTTTTATTTTAAATTTACTTTTAGATCCGGACATGCTTCGAACACTTGGGAGACATCCATGTCCATCACTTAAACATATATGAAACACATTATAAGTTTGAATAAAATAATTTAAAGGATACAATGATTATTAAAAAAGACAATGTAGATTTATACATAGTAATTCTTAAAAATTAATTGTATATTGCATTTGTTTTATTATCTTGAATGAAATATTTATAACATGTAATTGATATAATGTCCCCCAAGCATTGTGTCTTGCGTTTTTTACAAATTGTTGTGTCAATGTATTTGTGCCGTGTCACATGTTTATGTCTGTACTTCTTGGGCGGTTGTACGGGAAAGAAATATACCTTATCGTATAATCCTGTTGATCAAGTTTGCGTTCCTCTGTACGACGTCGCTTTATCACCTGAAAACACAAACGTGAGCTAGCCGGCGGGTGGGTGCCGGAAACCTCTCCGATGCCTAAGTCAGAAAGATTGTCAAATAGGCAAAAGCTCTGTGTATTCAGAAAGCTAAAATTGCATTACCTCTCCAAAGGTGATATTGGCGAGCTTTTATAGGTTTCGTGTGGCATAATCCTAGTAGGACTCTTACTCCTCCATGCAGAGTCCTCCTAGGATTCATACTCCTGCGAGATAATCCTTCTCTCAACACCCCCCTCACTGCATAAACTAAGTGAGATGGTTTTCCCACGGCCGAACTACCAATATGACCGAAGTACACGTTAGTTAGGCACTTACTTCTCTTTCTCTTACCTCGGTTTCCCATACTAAGACCGAGCTAACCATAAGAAAGTTCAGCCGAACTATCTTTAGAACCAAGTCCTCTCACGGCTTGGCACACCTCGGTTTTCATATGCCCGAACTCAAGACCGAACTTCACTCAATCACATTTCCAAGTATGAATAAGGCTTTCGCTAACCATCACGGTGGTCGACTCAATACTACCTCTCCGCAGCCGAAATAACTTACATGGTCATTCTCCCATTTCATCCCAATTTACATATAAATTACCCTCTCAATTGCCCTTAATTCCGCAAAGCATGATAGGGATTACACCTTGTCAGCTAGAGTTTTAACCTCTAGCTAAAACACCTCATTAGCGTTTCGGTAGAGACAAAACACTAGCTTTTCAGCTACACTCGCTCTTTTCAATGGCGATAACCTAAACGCTTCTTCTCCACACGGTGACCTTTTATTGGTCAATCCCAACTTTTGAATAGTTCCCGCTCTTTTTCCTTTTACACCAAAAGAACTCCTCATTTTTGAATCACACCATACTCTGTTCATCTTCTCTCTCTCTGTGCCCTTACTCTGAGCTTGGAGTTGCTGCGTTTGAATTCTTCATTGCTGCCTTTGCTCTTACCTCCAGCTTCTTCCTCTTCCGCTGGTAAGCTTTCAAAAACCTGTTTCTGTTTCTTCTTGTTTTTGTTTTGTTTCATGGTAATCTGTTTGTTGTGTTTCGAAAAACACTACTTTTGCTTTCTGGAAAAGACCTTCAGAAGAACACTTTGAATATCATGATGCAACCTGTAGAACATAGCTTAGATCTATAAACATGTCCCAACCGAACTAGGATACCGTTTGTGCTGTATGTAGTTTTAAACATACTTAAACCGAACTACAACTTGAACATATCACAGTAGTTTCAATAGGTCACCATCTGATTCACACTAGCCGAAATCAAAACACACTTGAACTAGAAATACTGGCCCTCGACCGAGCTAAGCCTTGGGGGCTAAGCCAGCTTTCTCGCCCTAAACCGAACTTGATGCCTAACCGAAGTAACAAAAATCATAGGTAGAATCGAGAAAACCAAACATCTTGCCAAACAGAGATAACAAGTACCCTGGTTACAACCGAGGTAGATCCTGTAGTACACTGCGTAGCCGAAATAGGACTTGTCTTCTCTTGCTTTGATTTTTGTAGCACAGTCAATGATCTGTGCTTAACACCTTGTTTTCCACTTTGCAGACTTAGGTTGCCAGACACTGAGCACACTTTTTTGACCGAGATAATTTATACCTAACTTATACAATAAATGGGGAAGTATAGGTTCCTAGTAGAAACCCCAGGAGGCCTAGCCGAATTCAGAAAGGATTACAATATTCCAACTGATGTAAACCTCACCCTAGCCGAACAAGATGTAGATCCTTGGGACAACGAATGCTTTGTCCCCTTTACCCTCCAATCAATAATAGAAACCGGACTCAGATTCCCAGTCCAACCCTTAATATGTGAATTCTTAAGACAAACCAGACTATGCCCTACCCAGCTGTCCACCAATACATACCGAATAATAATGGGTATATGAACCACCAAACCGGTCTCAACCTCGGTTTGGCGAGATACTTCACCAATACTCTATAGGATCCAAGAAGGTGTTATTACTTAAGAGTAGAGAAAATAATAAAACACACAGGACAAAGACTTAAACGACGATGACTTTTTTGGGTTTCGGGAATTTTGAAGACCTTCAAGCCCAGATTCTAAGAATAAGGAAAAAGGAGAGCCAAGATACATACTTCGTTGCATTTCACACTTTTTTATTTTTATTTTTTCGCTTTCCTCTGGACCGAACTATTAAACTTCTTTTGCAGATAAAGCCCATCTTCTATCGAACTACGGCTACCCAAACCTTGGTGTTCAAGCGGCATGAGTAAAGGAGAGAAGTGGGCAAAACTCTTGAATTCCGACCACCGATACTAAAAGCAAGAGCGACTTTCTCGGCAGCACCTAAACCAGACCCGACCTTGCCCCAGATCGTCCTAGTGCCACTTACTGCCGAACAAGAAATGGCAAAGAAGAACAGGCTAAAGGCCCTTCTGATTGCTACAACTTTAACGGCGTCTGGACAACGAGACCGTGGTGGCCCTTCCATCACAGCAACCATCCACTTCTCGCCGAAACAAGTGTGCTCGGACTTCCCAAACCGAGCCACGTCTTGCTGATGAGGACGAGACCGTTCTTCCACAAAGCTCTCCTCCACGCCCCCAGCAAAGCCTCCAACCGGAGCAATCTGACCGAACTGCCACTTTCTCAAAATGGGCTCCTGACCTTTCTTTTGACAACCGAGATATCACGACTGAAGATTCAGTGGTTGCTGAGAAGGACCACTTATTGGCTTTCAACCTGGCCAGAAGTGTGTGCCTTCCCAAGGACATGGAGCACCACTATAAACAACTCAACACCAAGCTGAAGTCAATTCGGTCCTCCACTAAGTCCATGATCCTGGTAAACAGCTTTCTTCTTTCTATGTAAATTTTTTCCAACTTCGAGTCTTCTCCTTTGCAGCCATCCAGAAAAACCAAGTCACTCACAGGAGGGTCATGGAGCTTAAGAGGAGTACAAGAGAGGCCATGGCTGAGGCCGAATAAAAAACGGCTAAACTGGAAGAAGCAAAAAATAGCAAAGTGGTCAATTCCGTAGAAGCAAAGGATTGCCATTGAGACGAAGGATAGGTACTGCGTCACTTGGCCGATTGAGAAGAAAAAGGATGCGAAATAGAATAAGGAAGTCAGAAAAGAGGTTTTAAGAAGGAAGAAGCCTATACTCGACCAAAGATCTCTTTTTCAAATGTGGGTGGAGGATGCGGTGGAGAAGTCGATGCTCACTCCATTCGACTTCACTTTCGCCGATCTCCAAAGGCGGTTCCTTGAGGATCTGGTGGCGAAGATGATGATGATGATGAGGATTACGAAGAAGATGAGCAAACTCCCACCGGTTGTCAATGAACAAAATAATCGAGCCAATCATTGAAGACCGAAGGGAGCTACCATCAATCGAGACCGAGGTTCAAGTTGAGACCCGAGGCCGAGCTCCCGTGCTCGGACTTAGAGGCGGATGTCGAAGATGAATTTGATGAACTAGATGCACTTCTCGATTTTTTTTTTTCTTTTGTTTTTGAACTTTTCCTCCCCAATTGTACTCGGTTTGCACTTTTAATGAAAAAATCTTTCTTCAACTTTTGTTTCGGTTTTGTATATGTATGCCTTCATTTGTAATGATTTTTGCATGAACTCATTTGCTCAACTGTGATCTCGGTTTAAGCTATCTAACTTACTAGCCAACCACTCTTCAAATGAGATACTTACTTTGGTGAAGAGTACAAGGTTGGTTTAGTCGACCAACCACTCTTGACCATACACTTACTTGGTGAAGGTTGGTTTAATCGACCAACCACTCTTGGTAGATAACTTACTTCGACTGAAGAGTACAAAGTGTTGGTTTAATCCAGCCAACCACTCTTCAGCCGAGATAACTTATTTCGGCTAAAGAGTACAAAGTGTTGGTTTAATCCAGCCAACCACTCTTCAGCCATACACTTATTTTGGCTGAAGAGAAACAAGTGTTGGTTTAATCCAGCCAACCACTCTTCAGCCGAGATAACTTACTTCGGCTGAAGAGTACAAAGTGTTGGTTTAATCCAGCCAACCACTCTTCAGATAACTTACTAAGAGTACAAAGTGTTGGTTTAATCGACCAACCTCTAAGTTGGTTTTTCCACCAACTTAGAATATAATGTTTGGTTATTGGATCCTTATCCTGGGCTTAGGAAGGGTGTTGGGGTAATCTAGCTAACCTCTAAGTTGGTTTTTCCAGCCAACTTAGAATCAAGTGTTTTGGTTACGGATCCTTATCACGGCTTAGGAAGGGTCATAGTTGGTTATTCCGGCCAACTTATGTTTACAATGTTATTAACTTACTAAAGTTACTTTCTACTGAAAACAATTATGTTAAAGAATCGACTTGTTTTATTGGGAAAGTAAAAAATTACACATACTTAAAAGAAAAAAGCTAGAAATAAAATAACTTGAGATTTGCCGTGTTTCATGACCTGGGAATTGCTTTGCCGTCCTCATTTTCCAAGTGGTATGCCCATTTGCCTGCCAATCCGACCACTTTGTAAGGACCTTCCCAATTAGGCCCTAGCTTGCCATCTCCTGGAACTAAGGTATTTCCCATCACTTTGCGCAGCACCCAATCTCCGATCTTAAATTGCCTTGGATGCACTGTTTTGTTATACTTTCTAGACAACTCTTGTTGGTAGGAGGCGATGTGAACCAATGCTCTGTCTCTTCTTTCTTCCGCAAGGTCAAGTTCCAAGGCTATGGCTTCGCTATTTAAGTCTGGATCAAAGTTTTCACTTGGATGGGGAGGCCAACTTCTAATGGGATGTTTCCATGCCATAAGCTAAGGAGAATGGTGTTTCTCGTCAGCCGTAGGTGTGGTGCGGTAAGCCCATAAAACATGGGAAGTTCACTTGCCTTTTGCTTGCTCTAACCTCTTCTTTAACCCATCCAGACTACCTTGTTTGAAGCCTCTGCGACCATTATATGGTGTGGAATTGTAGAACTCTATTTTGTACTCTTCACAAAAGCCTCTGAAAGTGAGTGCCATTGTCTGAGATTAATGCCTTTGGTATGCCAAAGCGAGTGATAATATTCTGCTAGACAAATTTCTTTACATCTTTCTCTTTGATTGATGCCAAGGCTTCTACTTCCACCCACTTTGTGAAGTAGTCGGTTGTGGCAAGAAAGAACTTTTTGTTGCCTGGTGCTGTTGGAAGTGGGCTTACTATGTCTAATCCCCACATTGCGAAAGGCCATGGACTAGTCAAAGGTAGAAGTTCTCTGGCAGGTTGGTGTATTTGGTGTGCGGATTTTTGACACTTTTCGCATTTTTTGACATACTTCTCTGAATCCGCTTGCATGTATGGCCACCAATATCCTTGTGAAATCGCTCTGTATGCCAATGATCTTCCTCATTGATGGCTGCCACATACCCTCTCATGTATTTCGAACAGGAATGCTTCCACTTTGCTGGGGTGAACACACTTCAAGTAAGGTCCTGTGAACGACTTCTTGTACAATGCCAAGGATGGAGAGAGCCAAAACCGCTGCGACTTTGCTCTTATTCTGTTGGCTTCTTTCTTCTCTTCTAGGAGGGTGCCGTCCTTTAGGAATAGTACGATGGGATCCATCCAAGAAGGATCTAACTCGCACAACATACCTCTTGACACGGGTCTTCAATGCTTGGTCTAGGCGGATAGTCGATTAGTAGTGGGTGAGGAATGAAGGTCGCCATTGAGAGTTGTTTTCCTCTCTTCTATCCTCACTACTTGAACTTCTTTATCTGACCAAGTCTTGGTACTTGGCCATCCTATCATCCTTCGCCTCGTAGTCGCCAGATATTTGATTCACCACCAGCTGCGAGTCGCTGTAAACCATTAGCTCGGTGGCCTTCATGTAGAATGCTGACTTGAGACCTGCTAGAAGCGCTTCATACTCTACTTCATTATTTGATGCTGGGAAGCCTAGGTTGATTGCCTGCTCCACTACTAGGCCGTCTGGAGAGATGAGGACTATGCCAAGTCCTGCTCCATGCCTATTGGATGCTCCATCTACGAAGAGTTTCCACATCTTCCCAACGAACAACTTCCAGCAAGTGGAGGGATCAGATGATGCCTTGGGATCTTCTATGTTGCTAGTGTCTTCTTCAGAGTCTATGCTCGCTGTCTGCCCCTTACTATCTGATTGTACCAAGTCGCCATTTGTTGGTAAGTCCTGACTTGGTGTAGCATGGTTTGTTTTCTCCTTCTTTTCCTTACTTGTAACCAATACAAGGGTTGTGTTATCGTCAACTTCCATTCCTAGTTATGTGATGACTTCTGGTGTGAATGCGGCGAAATCGCCAATGCTTGTGCTTTTATTGCGGTCCTTGGTTGGAACTTGATGTCGAATTGTCCCAACTCTCGCCGAAGTTCGCCCTTTCAAATAAAGCCTTTAATGGGAAGAGAACAACTATTGTGTGGGCGTGAAAGTAATGTGACAACTTCCTCGAGGCCATCATCAAGACCAATGCGGCAAGTATCTTGTTGAACGTCTTCTTGACATAGTAGATGGGCAAGTGTTGGATTCGGACCAACACTGCGCTAATTGCATGCTGCGATACCGCCAAGTATAAGAAGAGTTCTTCTCCAGGGATTGGTGTTACAAGTAGTAGTGGAGAAGACATGTATTCTTTTAGGTTTTCCAGGGCTTGGTCGCATTCTTTGTCCCATTCAAACTTACCCTTCAGTGCATGGAAGAATGGTTATAAACCAATTGAGCGCCATGCCGGTGAGATGCTGTACTTCCTTCACTGAGTTTGGCCTCTCCAGATCCTGAATGGCCTTGATCGAGAAAGTGCGCCTCTATACCTCGGTTGGTCACCAAGAAGCCTAGGAATTTGCCAGACCCTACTCCGAACGCACACTTCGACGCGTTGAGGCGTAACTTATGCTTCTTCAGGATCTCGAACATCTCATCTAGGTCCTTGAGATGATCATTCTCATCCTTGCTCTTGACCACCATATCGTCAATGTATGCTTCCATTGTTTTGCCCAACAATGGTTGAAACATTTTGGTGACCATTCTCTGGAACGTCGCCCCTGCGTTTTTTACGCCAAAGGGCATGACCTTGTAGCAGTAGAGTCCTCTTGGAGTTGTGAAGGATGTGACCTCCTGGTCTGGTTCATGCATGGCGATTTGGTGATAGCCTCTGTATGCGTCCAGAAAGCTAAGTTGGTTATGTCCTGCCGTTAAGTCCACTAGTTGATCTATCCGAGGCAAGGGGAAGCTATCTTTTGGGCACGCCTTATTGACCGTTTTGTAGTCGACGCAGACACGCCATTCTTCTTTGGTACTACAACGGTGTTGGAGATCCATCTTGGGTAGTGCACCTCTCTGATTGCCCCTGCCTCCAGCAGGTGTCCTACTTCCTCCGCCACTATTTCGGCGTGATGGAGTGCCGATCTGCGAGTGCGCTGAATGATTGGCCTGGCAGAAGGGTGGACATTGAGTTGGTGGCAAATGAAGTTGGGATCAATGCCTGGCATGTCGTATGGGGTCCAGGCGAACACTTCGATGTTGGAGGTCAGGAATTCAAAGACTTCCAATCTCTCAGTGTTGGACAACGACGAACCAAGTAAGAAGAACTTATTCGGGTTCTTCTCATCTATCCTGACTTCCACCAAGTCCTTCACTGCTTTCTGACTAGCCGCTTTGCCAACATCCGCGAATAGTTCATTACTCTCTGGTTCTTCCACCGAATGAACATATCCTTTGGCAGCACGGCTGCCGTTCACTGTCACAAAGCACTGCTTCGACATGATCTGATCTCCATAAACTTCTTCTATCACTCCGGTGTCGTTGGGAAACCGCATCACCTAGTGGTAGGAGGACGCCACCGAGCGCATGGCGTGCAGCCATGTTCTGCCCAAGATAATGTTGTAAGTGGAGGGGACTTTCAACACCCAGAACTCCGGAGAATAATTTTGCCGACGGGCCATTCTGGCATGGA
This sequence comes from Camellia lanceoleosa, assembly GCA_025200525.1. Classification (NCBI taxonomy): domain Eukaryota; kingdom Viridiplantae; phylum Streptophyta; class Magnoliopsida; order Ericales; family Theaceae; genus Camellia; species Camellia lanceoleosa. The sequence goes on from CM045764.1 coordinate 105,724,142, forward strand.
GTTGAATCCGATGAGGGGAGATACTGCTGGTGCCAAGTCTTTATCTTGCAACTTGAGTTGCTTGAAAGTTTCATAGTACATAATTTCACACGAGCTACCTTGGTCAATCAGAATCCGTTTGACGTCAAAATCCTTGACTCGGAGAGTGACGACCAAGGCATCGTTGTGAGGGCAATAGATCCTTGCCAAGTCTTTATCCGAAAAAGACATGACATTTGTGGCTTCTGTCTTCCCCTTCTTGACGGCTGGTTGTCACTTAGCACCTCTCTTAAATGCTCCGCCTTTTTGATTGGACCTCTGAGCTCGCGTTCAAAGACTCCATGTATTACGTTGATGATGCCTTGAGGTGGGGCATCTCTTGGCATCCGTTGGGGTTATTATGGTCGTGCCTCCTCTATGTATTTGTCCAAGGCCACCAACTATTCGAATCTTTGCCTCAATGGCGTGCAATTGTGCCCTTTTCTTTGTGGAAGGTGCACTGGATCATCATAGTCCTACGGGCCTCGCCTAGCGGCCACTTGACGAAGGCTCGTCTCGAATCTCACTAAGTATACGGTAGATCGGTTTCTTGAATACGTGGTTATGGCAACGGACTCTCAACCATCTCTTGTCTGGTCCTCGCCGTTGTCTACTTTGCCTCGTCCGTTTCGGTTTGGCGATCTAGTATTGACCTTTCTTTGAGGTCTTCTTCTCTGGCGCTGTGGTCGCGCCAGATTTTGCTTTGGCACGAGCACCATCCTCTTCCACCCTGATGTGCTGATGCACTCTCTCCATCAGGGCCTTCATGGTTAGGGGCGGGGTCATGGTGAGAGAGTCCTAAGGCCTCTTTTATATTAATGGCGAGATTGGTTGGTTGAATGTCTCAAGATGTATGACCTCAGGGTCTCCTTATCGCCCATGTCGATGGAGAGTAGCTGGTCGATCTCCACCGGGGTTTTCGTGTTTGTTCTAAATCGCATTACAAACGCCTCCGCCAGTTGCGCCCAGGAGGCTATGCTGCCCTCTAGAAGCTTTTCAAACCAAGTCAAGCTTAGGTCGCCAAGGCTTGAAGGGAATAGGATGCACATCAAGGCCTCGTTCGGTATCTGACCATGACTGGCGAAAGTGGCTCAAGTAGGGTCCGTCTTCCTTCATATGTTGTGAATTTGGGTTGTAGGAAGGGTGCGTTTTCTATTGCTTGGACGAATGGTGAGGTTTCGCCAATGCCTTGTCCGATTGGTTCATTGGCATTCAACCTCGACGCTTCTATGCATCCGAGAGCCAACCGTAAGGCGGAACCTATGTGGATCGCATACTGGCGTCCTCCTTCCATCGTGCCTTCTCTTCTAGCACAAATCGTAGGTCGGACGATCTGGGTAATTCCGTCTGTCTAGACCTCGTTTGGTGCGTATGTGAGGGCCAATATATGCTTCCCTCAGTGTATGACCTCTCAGACCTCGTCCTCTCGGACACTGGAGCGAGTCTGGAAGATCTAGATGCGTGTCGGAGGCTTCTGTTCTCTGCTTAAGAGGGTGTAGAATTCCTACTACGACCCTCTGAGTGGCGATGGGGTGTCTTGTTGTTGCGCCCCTCTCCTGTCGCCACTTCTTTTCCTTTTACCTGGCGCTTTAAAGACTCCATGTCCGCCGCCATCTGCCGTATTAACTCGTCTTGTTCCCTGACGCGATCCTCCAAAGTTTGAGGATCAATCCTTCGTCATTGTCTTTCTGGGCTTTGCGAATGAGAGGGATCCTTGCATCCCTCACGAATTTTGTCTTTGTGGTTCGGTTCACCATAGGAGTGACCGGTAGGCCTTCACGCCTTGCACCCATCTGGAGTTAGTCAATTGAGGTAACTCTTCGTTGTTCGCCATTGATGTTTGAGAGAAAAAGCTTGATCAAGAGGTTGTTCTAATTCCGCCAATTATGCGGAAACAAATATCCCTTCTCGTATAATCCTGTTGATTAAGTCTGCGTCCCTCTGACGCTTTATCACTGAAAACACAACGTGAGCTGGTGGGAAACCTCTCCGATGCCTAAGTCAGAAAGATTGTCAAATAGGCAAAAGCTCTATGTATTCAGAAAGCCAAAATTGCATTACCTCTCCAAAGGTGATATTGGCGAGCTTTTATAGGTTTCGTGTGGCATAATCCTAGTAGGACTCTTACTCCTCCATGCAGAGTCCTCCTAAGATTCATACTCATGAGAGATAATCCTTCTCTCAACACCCCCCTCACTGCATAAACCAAGTGAGATGGTTTTCCCACGGCCGAACTACCAATATGACCGAAGTACATGTTAGTTAGGCACTTACTTCTCTTTCTCTTACCTCGGTTTCCCATACTAAGACCGAGCTAACCATAAGAGAGTTCAGCCGAACTATCTTTAGAACCAAGTCCTCTTTTTCATATGCCCCGACCGAACTCACTGCTGAAGACCGAACTTCACTCAATCACATTCCTCAACCGAAGTATGAATAAGGCTTTATGCGACCGCGCTAACCATCACGGTTGTGCGACCGGTCTGACTCCAATACTACCTCTCCAGACCGAAATAACTTACATGGTCATTCTAGCCCATTACTTGGCTTGGCCCAGCTCGGCCCATTTCATCCAGCTCGGCCCAATTTACATATAAATTACCCTCTCAGCGGTCATACCCAACTGTCAAAAAGCTGAGATGACCTAAGTACAAAACCTGCCATGGTCAACAAAACAAAAATTTTCAAATATTTTATTTTGTGGTTGATGGCAATATGACAAAATTTAAGGATATCATGTCAAAGCACCAAAACTAAATGAGGAATAATTCAGGGAACTTGGTTTGACACAAGAAGTTATGCAGAAAATCGTTATCCATAACTTGGTATTTGAGTTACAATAAGGTTTACATTAAGATATTGGACTGTTTTGTTACAATATGCTCTCGTAGAATGTCTAATGTTCTGTACATAAATGTTCCGATTATAATTGAATACCTCATCTTTTCATGTCAAGAGTGTTGTTTTCAGTCCATGATCAAGAAAGGTAGATAATCCTCCAAGTGAGGGTATTTTAAAAATAGTGAATGCCAACTGAAATAAGATGACTATAAGGAACAACGAAATTTTCAGGGCACTCAATTGTCGCCATGAAGTTTTTGAGCGCTATTAATAGATAAGTTTTTGCTATTTTCTTGCATACTAAACAGTATTATTATTCATTATTGGTGTCAAATTGTAATCTATATTAAGATAGAAAACTCAATCATGGAAACTTTTTGCGTATTGGTTGCTATAATTTTTTTTTAATTTCCTTCAAATTACAGGTAGCACAATATGCATCTGACAGTGGCAATGGTAAAATTGCTGGTCAGAATGTTGATCAATGTCTCAGGTACTGTTGTCACAAATTTCAGGACAATATCTATTTGTGCTTTGAACTTGCAATACACTCATTTGAAATCTATTGATCTAAATGCAACCAAATGGATATATTAAGACCGAAAACAATAGTCATATGTTGTATCACTACCCAGGAGTTTCATTGTGACAGATGAAACCCAATTGGATCATTAGAGATGTCTATTGAAAATTTTGTTTGCTCAGAGCAGTCTGTGGGAGCAAGACACATTAGGGTCTGATTGACAAACTGTGGAATCAGCTTTCCTAGGTTTTAAGGTAAAGTTTGAGCAATTTATCTGGGGGAAAAAAGTAAGAGCTTTCCTGCGCTTCCAGTTTCAGAAAATGTTAGTGAGTTGAGAAAAAATTTGGAATCACACACTATTCACCATTGTGCTGTGTCTTGGAGTTATATTTTAAAGTTTTGGCAGTCCAAACAAAGTTCACAATTAGTAATTAAGAAGTTCAGTCATACTGATTCATTAGGAGGAATGCCACTGCAGCTGCATGGCAAATATCAAAATTGAGTTTTCAAATATGTCATAACAAAGTTCCAGTCGGAAGATGAATGTTCTTTTGGCTTACTTGCCGAAATTAACAGTAAAAGTGTGCACGCGTGGAGAGCAGAATCACCGACTGTAAATCTCTACTATTGGCACTGCACAAACTTTGAAATAATAGTGAAATACACCTTAGATATATTGTTGTAGTTAAATCTTGTACAGTTACGTAATCAAGGTTACAACATTGTTGTCAAACCAACTTCTTAATAATAGTTAATTTTTCATTTGAAGAGACTTGGAAGAACTTGATTCTTTGTTCCTGCATGCATCGAGGAATGATCCAGAAGCCTCTGTTGAATCTATGAAGGCAAAGATTAGTATTGCACTTGATGCATTGGATGGGTAATGATGGTTTGAGATGCTGATCTACTTACAAATTCAATTATATCAAACATTATGTGCATTTTTAACAGTTTTCCCTTGTATGTTTACCTCATTCACTTTTCTTAAACTAACTGAAACATATCTGGAAGAAAGCTATAATTAGTGTATTTGATTCTACAGCTTGCTCAAAACTGTTTCATCTGATGTGCTGGCCAAAGGAAAGGCTATTGCTGATGCATATAGGGTCCCAGAGGAAGATATAGCACCTGAAAATTTGGACCCAGAAATGAAGCAATTGGAATCAATATTATGATTGATTTCTTGATCTATATGCTTCTCTTGATACCATGGTCAATCTTCTACCACAGAGAGAAGAAAACAAAAACACGAGTGTTCAGAAATTATTTGTTAACAGAATGTTTGGAGTCCTCTACGAGTAATTTTTGTACTGTGGTCGCTGTTATAAGCACAACCACTGGATGTAAGTAAATTTCACACGATATTTAATAATGGGTGTGAGTGTTTTTGCACTCGTGCATGCTATTTTACAGTTTTTTTCTACTGGGGCAAGAGCTCTTGTACATGAATCAGATATAATGAGCTGACCATTGCCCAGATGAAGGGCCTTGGCAACTTCTGGTCATGTTAGTTGAAATTCTCTTTATGATGATTGTCACAGTTATAGATTTCAAAGTCAATTAAGCAACTATGTGAGCAACTTAAACCAACACCACTACAAGAATTGCCTTGACAGGTCTTTTGTTTTAAAGTGATAAAGTCCACTAAACTTTGTAGGGTCTTAGATTAGACTCACTCCTTGAAGGATTAAATATATTATGGTGTCTAAACGTGTTTATTGTCACTTTGCTCTTTCAAGTATTAATTATATATATTTTGTTTCTAAAATTTCTAATTTAAGTCAATTAGACCAATTACAGACGTTCTTTTAAATTCAAATGATTCATGTAGCATGTGTTTTGTGTCGTTTTGGTCCCTATAATATCCAATCAAGGAAGAGTTGTAAGAGTATTTGGCATTATTATTATTATTTTTCTTAATTCACTTGTTTCTCTTGGATGATACAAATTGAGTCATTTGAAAGTAACAATATAAAGTTGCTTCTAATGGCTATTGCATTTAATATTCTTGAGACAATATCATCTACTTTACGTGTTAGAAGAAGCCACAGGAATAAACTAAAGATTATAAGCTACTTTGATGAGTCTTTTTGTTTTAAAGTGATAATAAGACCCTTGGACTCTGATAAATTATGGGTAATTTTATTTACACATCACAAATCTTTTCAACACATATTGTTTTCTTAGTTCACACTACACTCAATTTAGATTCTTTCATTTTCTCTCAATACACACCATCATCTATATCTATACTATATATTATGTAAAAGAGGGTTTTTAACCCCAAGCATTGTGGGAGCTTCAATCTCCTAATCTAAATTTCTTGATTTTTTGATTTAAAAAAAAAAAAAAAACCTTAACATTTATTAACTTCTCCAAACTCTCAAGTCTTACCCTCATAATAACGCAATTGGGGTTACTGCTGTGCCTCTGGCATAGCAATGACTGTTGTGCCTCATTTTGTAGTGCATTATGGATTTATTTTTATAATCTGAACCGTTCATGTTGTAAGGTTTGTTGAGTACTTCATGTCTACCAAAAATTATATTAATTGGATACCAATAACTATATGATTGATAACCAAAAAAAATAAATAAGAAAATTTTCTTTTGAAAAATAGTATAAAAATATGCAATTCGATCATATAGTTATTGATATCCGATTAATATGATTTTTGGTAGGCTTGAAGTACTCAACAAATCTTACAAAATGAACGGTTCAGATCATAAAAATAAGCTCATAATACATCTCAAAATGAGGCACAACAGTGACTGCTGTGCCAAAGGCACAACAGTGACCCCAAGTCCCATAATAACACTTTAATGCATTAAGAACAAGAATAAATTTTTTTTTTGAAATCCAACACATATGAATTCTTTGAAAAGTCTAACACATATGATTATTATCAAAATATTAAACTTTAATATGATTTTTGGTAGGCTTGAAGTACTCAACAAATCTTACAAAATGAATGGTTCAGATCATAAAAATAAGCTCATAATGCATCTCAAAATGAGGCACAACAGTGACTGCTATGCCAAAGGCACAACAGTGACCCCAAGTCCCATAATAACACTTTAATGCATTAAAAACAAGAATAATTTTTTTTTTTGAAATCCAACACATGAATTTTTTGAAAAGTCCAACACATATGATTATTATCAAAATATTAAACTTTAATATAATATAAAAAAGGAAAAAAATAAGACATTTAAAAATTGCAATTCGCATATATAGATAATTGTAAATATATTAGGGAAAATGGGGTTTCTAAACCCCAAGCCTTGTGGGAGTTCCAATTTCTCAATCTTAATTTTCTAAATTTTTGATTTAAAAAAAAAAAACCTCAGCATTTATTGATTTGGTCAAAATTCTCTAACCAGTATTTATTAACTTTTTCCAATCCACATGTCTGCATATATTGATTTGGTCAAAATCCCTAATTAGCATTTAAAATCCATTCATACAAATAATTATAGATACAGCCTGTACATAGTTACTATAGTAGCCTTTTTAATTTCTCTTGTACACTATAGTTAGTGATAAGATTGTTAAATTATTTTTATAAAAAATCTTAAAAAACATAATTTATATATTAAAAAAAATTAAAAAAATATAAATATCTATAATTATTCTGTGCATAGCATGTGTGATAGACTAGTATATTATATAAGGAAAATGAGATTTCTAACTTACAAGCCTTGTGGAAGTCCCAATATCTCAATCTTAATTTCTTAATTTTTTGATTTAAAAAGAAAAAAAAACCTTAGCATTTATTGACTTTTCCCAAGCCTTTTTGACTTCTCCTATACACACCATTTTCAACTTCTCCCATACCTATTTAATTATTTTGGAAATAATAATTATCCCCCCTTTTCAACCTCTCCCATACCTATTTAATTATTTTGGAAATAATAATTATTCATTAATTTATGGATTTCAAATGGAAAGATAACAAAAATATTTCATAATCTCTCAATTCTAATTTCTCTTATCGATTTCCAAAAGAAAATATTCAAACTTGCCTTCCTTTTCTCTTCCTAAAAAAATCAGATAATATTTTTCATGAGAATTGTGAGTATCTATCTATCTATCTATATCTTCTATATTATATTATAACATAACCAAAAAAAATAAAAAAATAAAAAAATAAAAAATCAGATATATAAGTAGATAAAATTAATAAATATGATTTTTATTTATTTAGTTAAAATATTTCTTTTGCCTCTCAATATCTAATTTTAAATTTTAAAAATCTTTAAAGTCTATCTAAACAAATCTAATTTGAAAATATCTCAAACCATCATATTTTAAATCAATAAAACTCACATGTCTATCATATATCTAACTCACATAATAACTTACCTAAATAATAATAATTAAAAACAAACAGAAACCATAGGTAAATTAAATTAAAAAAAAATAGAAACCCACAACTCCATCTTAAATAAATTGAAAAATAAATAAATAGAAACCACACAAAAATAAAGAAGATAAGAATTTAGATATATATTTCAAAAAGATACGACAATATCTAAATTTGAATTATGATTTAATAATATAATTATTTATTTGTTTGATATATATCTATCAAAATTTTAAATTACTTAATGGGACAAATTAATCAATTTCAAGTCTTATTTAAATAATAATATGATTAGTTATCCAAATTCCTAGACTTTGCGGGCGCTGGCGGATGTAATGAGTTGAATCAAATTGAATTTTTGCCCTTATTATTATTATTATTATTATTGTGGTGTCGTGAACCATTCTATTTAAATTGGTGAAAACAAATTATATTACATGTTGATTTTGACTTCGTAATGCCTATTTGACAAATTTTTTGAGTTTTTATTCTTGGGTCTTGAGTATTAAATGAGATATAAATTTAATTTTTGGGACTTATTTGATTACCCCACACTTAAGCATTTTGATTCATATTTAATTATGTGAATGGTGGGGACCACCTTAAGTCTTTTAAAATTTATTTATATTTCAATCTAAGTTGGAGATTTATTTTAAATTAATAAATTTCATTCATTTTGGACCCAATTGATTGAATCATGACCTGTTTGTAACCATGTATTATTATTATTATTGTTGTTGTTGTTATTATTATTATTTATTTTATAATCTTGAGAGAGTTACAAATATTTATGGTGTGTACCATCAAACGAAATATATTTTGTAGTGAGAAAATATTATATCATTTTTGTCATTTATATAACAAGATATTATAGTGATGTTGAAATATATTATTAATTGACATACATATATATATATATATATAGATGTATATGTATTGATAAATGTTTGTATTGATTTGAAAAGAAAAGAAAAAAGCAAAAAAATAAATAAAAGGTGGAGCAGGTTGGGGGGAGCCCCCCTTCCCTTGCTTTTATTTGTTTCTTTTTGTTTTTGGCAGAGAAGATCTCTCTCTCTCTCTCTCTCTCTCTCTCTCTCTCTCTCTCTCTCTCTCTCTCTCTCATTTCTCTCATCTTTCTCTAAATATCACCACAAACCCTCATTCTTTTCTTGATCTAGTAAGATCTATTGAGCTTTAGACCATAGCTCTTAAGGTCAAATTGAAGAACACTTCGAGGATTTCGTTTTGACCGGTTAAAATTGAAATCCGACAAAGTCAAAAATTAAGATTTTTGCTTGTTTCCTCTTCTAGCTGTTGAGGTAGGAATTTTCTAAATATTGGATATATGTTTTAGCTTTATTATGTGCTATTTTGATAAGAGATTAAGGTTTTTATTAAAAATATATTTAATGTACAAAAAGGGAAAGATTCTCAAATATATATTTTTTAAAGTTTTCAACTGTTAATTGTGGTTGTTGTGGGATCCAAGAATTTGAGAAATTTATTTTTAAAATGAGAAATCTCCAAATTTTGATAAAACCCTAGGAACTTGAAATGTTAAAAATTTAGATGTTTGGCTAAACTTATGAGAAATTTGCAGGCCTGGCCCTGAGATTTCCGAGGCCCAAAACCGCTAATCAACTAATAAATTTTTGGAGCCCTTTATATTTTTTTTTCATTGAATGAAAAAAATGAAGGTAAAAGACAAAATATTTGTGTCAAAATCACAAAAAATATTTAGTATTACATTACAGCAACTAATAAGTATTGCTTAATTCTCGCTCTTCTTGCATTTTTAGAAGCAAATAAATCAATCATACTTGCATAATCTAGTTTTTTTGTAAAATCATTTTCAATGGATAACAATGCTAATTATTTTAAATGGGCCTTTCAATTTTTCAATGGGTCAATTTATTTTAAGTTAATTTGGGCTTTCGTTAATTTTTTTTGGATTTAAAACATACCTAATAGATTACAATAAACTATAATAGGAGGGGACCATTTTTTTGGGTCTATTTTCAATGGATAACAATGCTAATTTTTTTGAATGGGCCTTTCAATTTTTTAATGGGTTAATTTATTTTAAGTCAGTTTGGACTTTCTTTAATTTTTTTTAACCTAAAACATACCTAGACTAAACCATAATGGGAGGGGACCCATTTTTTAAGTCTATTTTGAGGGGCCCTAGGCCATGGCCTGGTTGGCTCATGCCCAGGGCCGGCCTTAGAAATTTGTAAGTGTTGAAAGTATGTGTTTATTGAGCAAATGAGAATGTGAAAGTGGATGTTCAAAGGAAGTGAGATTGATGAGAATGTTGTCGAGAATATTGGAAACTATTGAGATTCCTTTTAGAAATTGTTTAAATTAAAAATATTGAATTCTTAAGAAAGATGAAAAAATATTTATCATGTTGTGGTATTGGGAAATGTTGAAAGAAACTTATTGTAATTTTTTTGCATTATGAAAATTCTTGGTGAATTCTTGAGTTTGAATAAGAGGGAAAATTGATGAAATTTTTGAAAGAATATTATAATTCTTGATTGAGTTGGAAAAGAGGAGATTTTTTTTTTTTTTGGGTACATGGAAAAGGGGAGATTGAACATGTGATTGTTACTCTTATGTTAAAATGATTGAAAATATGAGATGATGAGTCATATTTATCTCTTAAAATTTATATTTTGTATAGTGATAATTGTTTGGGCAACCGTGGAGGGTTGTATTAATTATTATAGAAATTGCATTTGAAATAGGTAAGTTGAAATATTTGCAAATTCATGCATGATATTGAACATTGCATAATCTCATGATTTAATTCTTGCATTGGATTTGAGAAATTGATTTTCAAATTGATTCATTGAGAATATTTGAAATGTGTTGAGTTATGGGGTAAATACGTTTGGTAAATCCGGATAGGGGGTGTAGATTGGTATTGTTTAAGTTGGCCTGAGTGTCCAAGGTGAAAGACTGAAAACACGAGCGGAGTAGGTGCCACGTGCCTTTCGGTTAGGAGTTGGTAAAGTGGAGATTGGTAGTGCTAGTTATGTCTATTTGCAGACACCGGTTTAGGGATTTCCAGTGTTGTATTTACCGCCTCTTGTTTTGTCAAACAAATGATTGAATTGGTTATGTTTTTGAACTAGTGCATGACATGAGAATTTCAAAATGAGAAAACCCACGATTTTGGCATTGGCATGTCATATGCATTGCACCTTATGATATTGTTAAACTGCGTGCACTTCATTTAGATTATCTTTACTGGACTTTATGCTCATCCCTTAATAGAAATCATTTTTTAGGTGATTGTGGTGTGCCTCCGCTAAAGTGAAGACAGAGAGGATCTTTTGGAGCACAAGGCTCAATTATTTATTTGTTTGGTTTTCCTTGCAAGCCAAGGGCTATCTATGTATGGGTTTGAAAACTACTTTGTTGTAACCGGGCAAAGCCTTGGAACTTGTAGCCGTTAAGGCATTAATTTGTATTTAACTTGTTATTATCACATGCTATAAATTCATATCTTAAGGATGATGAATGTATTAATGGAAGTGGTCACTCTTTTGTGAAATCTCATGTTGGATATTGTTAATAGAAAAATGGTGATTTAGTTTGAATAGTGACTATTGAAATGTCTATATTATTCAATGTTCTTGTACGTAATAATGAGAAGTAATGAGATTTTGATTATGTCTATGAGTTAATCTAGATATATCAGATGTTAATATTTTTGGGAGCGCTACAGCGGAGGAGTTGACGGATTAGGCAGGGCGAAGTCTAAGTTGTTGGGGGTAATATCCTACAACTTCATAGATTTATTTGTTTTTTAATTTTATTTTTTTCCCTGTGTGATTTTCTTTCTACGTTGTTGGTTTGATTTTGGTTTTAGTTTTAGTGAGATTTGTGTGTTTATTTATAGGTTTATATGGTGGAGAAGAATTATTGGTGATAATAGTTGTAATCAAAGTATCTATGCCCATTCTGTGCCAAGGATTTTGATCAAATTTTGTTTTTTTAATAAAAATCGTAAAAATTGAAGTAAAAAAAAATGGGTATTGAATTTTTTTTTTTATTGTTATTTTATTTTATAGAAAATGTGAAAATTTATTGGAAATTCAAGATTGTACTATAACATTAGATTTTTGTATAACTACGTAAATTTAAAACTTTTAAATATTATTGTATTTTTTATTTTTATCCTTTTTGTATTATATTATATCATTACTGCTATTTGTTAGTTTGATAATCATAATTCAATTAATTTAAAATGAAAGCTTAGTATAACTTTTCATATATATTAATTAATTTGTTACCATTATATTTCTATATAATAGCATAATATATAGGAATAATTTCCAAATATAATTTCTATTTTTTTATGTGATTAAAATAGTCCATCTTAAAATAATATATAGAGGAGTTAGATGGCTTCTTTTATTCTCAAAAAACCCAACTATTTTTTTTATATACTTTTTAATTTTTTAATTGAAACATCAGTTGTTTATGTCCACAAAACAAAATTAATAAACACATATCCAAAAGCTACACATTTTTATTTTTTTTCTTTTTCTTTTATTTTTATTTTTTTTAATAGGTAGGATATTTACAAATGAAAAATGTTTGACACCTCAAAAAACTTTCCATAATCCGACTTATAATGATATGGTCATAAATGTCAATTTTTATACAAATATGAAAAGAGAATTAATCAAATTATACATTTCAACCAACCACAGAGTCAAACTTTTACTATTTCAAGATGTTATTTCATTATAATTCCAATTAAGAGAATTTTCAACCCTTAATATTTTTTTTATTGATTTATAATTTGGTAAAAATTTAAAAAGATGAAGCATTGGAAATTATGTGTTTGGTGTGAGTTTCAAATTAAGTTTCCACTCTTATATTTGAATGCTATATTTGGTTTGAGTTTTAAAATTATGATTCCAAATCAATTTCAAAACATATTTTGAAAACATGTTTGGTAAACCAGATAATTTTTGAATTTTTGGTCTACCCGGTCGTCCGCTGGGACATCCTTCCGGATGCCGGCTGGTTGATCAGAATAGTAAAAAAATTATATTTATTTTTGATATTTTTTAAATATACAAATTATTTTTTTAGATCAAAATGACAAATTGTTTTTTTGAATTTAATTTTAAAAAGAGTTTGGTTATGAGTTTTGAATAGAATTTTCAACAGAGTTTTAAATTGTGTGTTTGGGTATGAGTTATAAATTTTTGAATTAAGTTTTGAAAACTCTTTTCAAAACTCATAACCAAACAATTTTTCTCATTTATATCACATCAAAAATTCAAAACTCTTTTCAAAACTCATAACCAAACAAATTTTCTCTTTTCAAATCATAATTCCAAAACTCACACACTCAAAATACAATTCTATTATGAAATCATAATTCTAAAACTCTAAAAAAAAAAAAAAAAAAAAAAGGATAAAAATGAAACCATAATTCTAAGAAAAATTGGGATAAGAATGAAAGTTTTTTTAAAAATTAATAAAAAAATTTAATAAAAAAGTTAAAGTAATTCATATCAAATAAAATTTTTTATTCAAATTTAAAATCAAATTAGATAAAAAAAATTAAAAGAAAATGATGAAAGGTTAGAAATATTCTAAAACAATCTTATTCTTAGAGATTAGAAATCCATATGTGTATTATATTCATATTGTATTTTTAGTTATGAAATTAAAACTAAAAGAAATGTAATTTAAATTATTGGATTAATAACAAAAACATCATACCAATTATTGTTAAATATTACTCAACTTCACGTTTAATAATAAAATTATATATTTGTCTTAATTATAATTTTTAAATTTGTATATTTTCATAACAAGAAGAGATATATCATAACTCATGTAACCTCATTTAATTATGTTTAAGGGAGCATTTTCCATAAATTCATATTTAATTACTTATGTTCCATTCAACCCATATTCTTTTTGACTATTCCATTAGGTCCTATTTGAGATAAGAAGACCAAAATACCCTTTTCATCTATTTATGTTCTATTTAGTTCATATTATTTTTTTATGTTTCAATAAGTCCTATGGGTGACATAATTACCAAAATATCCCTAATGTATCTACTTATGTTCTATTTAGTTCATATTATTTTCTTATGTTTCAATAAGTCCTATGGGTGACATAATTACCAAAATACCCCTAATGTGAATGTTCACACCGTCAATGTGAATGTTCATATCGTCAATGTGTAGGGGCCCGACCCATGTACAATGTGAATATTCACATGTTAACATTCACATTGAAAGGAGTGTAAAATTAGTCCGCGGCCCGGGACGAGCCCGGTCCGACCCGTGACAATGTGAATATTCACATTGACATATTAACATTCACATTGATAAGATCGAAATTGGCCCATCTGGCGCGGCCGGCCGAGTGGGCGGCTCAGCCCGTGACAATGTGAATATTCACATTGACATAGTAACTTCACATTGATAGGAGTGTAAAATTAGCCCGCGGCCTGTGGGAGGCCTGAAGCCCGCCGACTGCCCAGGGCGGGCCCGGCCCGTGACAATGTGAATATTCACATTGACATGTTAACATTCACATTGATAAGAGTGTAAAATTGACTCGCGTCCCATGGACGGCCCGGGGCGAGCCCGGCCCGGCCCGTGACAATGTGAATATTCACATTGACATATTAACATTCACATTGATAGGAGTGTAAAATTAGCCCGCGGCCCGTGGGAGGCCCGAAGCTCGCCCACTGCCCGGGGCGGGCCCGATCCGGCCCGTGACAATGTGAATATTCACATTGACATATTAACATTTATTCACATTGACATATTAACATTCACATTGATAGGAGTGTAAAATTGGCCCATGGCCCGAAGATGACAGCCTCGGGTCGGGCCGATGGGCCTGGGCCTAGGCTCGAGCTTAGGCTGGGCTTGGGCGGGCCTGGCCATTTTTTTTTAATTTTTTCTATCAAAATTTTATTATTTTTCACAAAAAAAGACATTGTGCCTCAGGTGGGCTGGGCCTCGGACCGAGCCTTGAATAGGCCTTAAGCGGGCCGATGGGCCGGGCCGGGCTTCAAAGTGATGGCCTAGGCCCTAGCCTAGGGTCTCGGACATGCTCGGGCCCAGATCCAAACGAGCCTGCCTCGGGCCGTGGGCGGGCTTCGAGCAGCCCACGGGCTGCGGGCCAATTCTACATTCCTATCAATGTGCATATTAACATGTTAATATGAATATTCACATTGTCAACGGGCCGGGCCGGGCCTACCCCGGGCCAAGGGCGAGCTTCGGGCAGCGGACAAATTTTACACTCCTATCAATGTTAATGTTAACATGTCAATGTGAATATTCATATTGTCACGGGTCGGGGCAAGCCCGCCTCGGTCACACTTTTATCAATGTGAATGTTAATATGTTAATGTGAATATTCACCGCCTGGGCCGCCAGGGCCAATTTTACACTCTTATCAATGTGAATGTTAACATGTTAATGTGAATATTCACATTGTCAACAGGCCGGGCAGACGCCCGCAGCGATGAGAGGGTTTTGGCGCTACATGAGTTAATTTTATACTCTTATCAATGTGAATGTTAATATGTCAATGTGAATATTCACATTGTCAACAGGCCGGGCCGGGCCCGCCCCGGGTTGTCCACGGGCTGTAGGCGGGTTTTGGGTAGCCACGGGGCGCGGGTTAATTTTATACTCTTATCAATGTGAATGTTAATATGTCAATGTGAATATTCACATTGTCAACAGGCCGGGCCGGGCCCGCCCCGGGTTGTCCACGGGCCGTGGGCGGGTTTTGGGTAGCCACGGGGCGCGGGCCAATTTTATACTCTTATCAATGTAAATATTAACATGTCAATGTGAATATTCACATTGTCAACGGGTCGGGTCCGCCCTCGGGCCGTGGCGGGTTTCGGGCAGCCACGGGGCGTGGGCTAATTTTACACTCCTATCAATGTGAATGTTAACATGTCAATGTGAATATTCACATTGTCAACGGGCCGGGCCGGGCCCGCCTCGGGCCGCGGGCAGGCTTTTGGCAGCCCACGGGACGCTGGCCAATTTTATACTCTTATCAATGTGAATGTTAACATGTCAATATAAATATTCACATTGTCAATGGGCCGGGCCGAGCCGGGCCCTCCCCGGGCCGCGGACGGGCTTTTGGCCGCCCATGGGCCGCAAACCAATTTTATACTCTTATCAATGTGAATGTTAACATGTCAACGTGAATATTCACATTGTCAACGGCCCGGACCGGGCCCGCCCCGGGCCGCCCATGGACTGCGGGCGAGTTTCGCGCCGCCACAGGACGTGGGCCAATTTTACACTCCTATTAATGTGAATGTTAACATGTCAATGTGAATATTCACATTGTCAACGGGCCGGGCCCGCCCCGGCTCGCTAACGGGTTTCGGGCCGTCCACGGGCCAATTTTACATTCCTACCAATGTCAATTTTAAAATATGAATGTTCACATCATAAATTGCTAACCGTTCAAAAAATCTTTATAAGGGTATCAAAATTAAATATAAGGGCATAAGTGTCCAAGAAAATAGTGTAAATCAAGAAAAAGGACTTTATGGAATAAAACTATACATACATGGGACTAAATGGGTTAAAAAATTCCTTCATGGACTTTTTGGGCTAAAACACTTCTAAATAGGATTTATCAATAATTTTCCCTATGTTTAACTTCTTCTTTTTTATTACAAATTATCAAAATTACAGTAAATAAATTTATATATATATTTTTAATTTTTTTAAACTAATAATTTAAAAAGTTATAAATATAAAAATTAACTTATAAATTTCATATATACCACAAGACAAAATATTAAATTACTTCAACATATTTATAATATATATATATATATTTTAAATTTATAAAATCCTATGCATAGCACGAGTTACACTAGTTTTTCAAATAAGACCAAATTACCCCCATCTTCTGTAGCAAAACCCTAACCCTAAGCACTTCCACCATCGGCTGCCGACAGCTAGTGGCCACCCGTTACCCTATACTCATCCACCCCTCCATGGCCTCCCTCCTTTCCTGCCAACCTCACCAACCCTCCATAGCCCTTGCTGTCACAGCTACTACCCACCAACCCTTCTCTCCAACTCCATTGCACCACCCACTAACCCTTTTCCTCAACTCTGTTGTGCCTTCCCCAGTTCCGTCGTACGCCATCCTTTGCCTTCCCGCATCCCTCTTTCTTCTTCTTATTCTTCTTATTCGTCTGTTCAAACCTTAGATCTAGAAACCCAAACCCTAGATATCTCTCTTTTAACTTAACACCGAGTTATAGCGGCAGCTGAGGAAAACGAGAAGAGAAGGAGACGGTCGCCGCAGTTAGGGAGTGGAGAGACGGCGTCACCGAAGTCGGAGGTAAGCAGTAGGTGCGATGGCTGGTGATGGTATTGCCATGCTTGAAAAAGTTAGGATTTATTTTATCTAAAAGAGTAATTTAATTCAGAGATAAAATTATAATAAAAAAAAATTGAAAGATGGTGGGTATATGTTATTGTGTATAGTAGGAGATGATGCCCCATAAATTTTAGCAAGAGCAGTCAATTTTTATGTGAAATTTTAATTTCATACTTAAAATTCCATTCCTACATATATTACGGAATTGCCACCACATAAGTGGCAAATAATGAGTCAAGCGAACGAGAATACAAAGAATGGAGTTTTTGGGTGATTCTATTTGCATCTAAAAAATTTAATTTCTCAATATTCTTTATTAAATTATATAAGATTATAATTTACTCTCAGTAAATTTTTGTGTTTTTCACAATTTATCCTTTAAGATAAATCATAATTTATTGGTACATTCAAATAATAAATAAATCAAAAACCCTAAATTACATCATTTAAAAAAAATTAAAACCCTTAAACAGATCTTCCATGCCTGTGCAAACTCTTCAATACCCTGACTTGTTGAAATCTCTCATCATTAATAAAAAAGTAGATGGGTATCAAAAAAATAAAAAATAAAAAGGTAGATGGAATGTTGTTTTGAGTTTCAATTACCAAACAATACACATTCAACACAATCAACAACATAATTGGTTTTCATTCTGCTTATTAATAAACAAAGCAAAAGAAACATAAATGGGGTTTCTTTTTGAGTTTCAAAGATAATGAGTGAATCATTTACTAATCAATCAAGTAGCAAACTTTGGTTTCTTTTTGTGCTTCTCAACCATGTTCTCCTGCTAATCCTTTTTAGCCCTAATGATCTGAATAATATACGCACAATTGGGTGATAGATTGTTTCAAAAAATTCTTTTGATTATTATTTTTATTCATTGTTTGATTTTGTTCAAACTTTCTTCTTTTTGCAAATAACAATACAATAAAAAATAATGATGTTGATGATAATGGTGAGGAAGAAGATGAAGAGAAAATAATTGAAATTTGGAGATTAATATTGAAAAACCTATGTGATTCATAATAGATTTAATTCCAACAAATCCTAAACAATTAAAACTAACAATCTAAATCATCTAGAACGTACGAAAGTGATTTAGATTGTTGTTTCACAATTAATAAATCGACACAAAAGATTTTTACATGGAAAAAACCACAGTTGGAGCACCTCCAATTGTGATAAAAAAAAAAAATTTATCAAACTATTTACCCAAATTCTGTAAAATTGGCTTCAACAATTCGTGCCTCTTTCACCAATGCCTTCGTTTCAAAATTGATCAGCTTGATGTTGAATCCACAACATCCATGTCGAATCCACGACCACGAGCAGCTTCAAACTCCTTTAAAGACTTCATGCTCGAATCCTCAGAATCTACCGACGAATAACTCTTTTGTATAAAATGATCAAAGAAAACCCTTTGATGTGAACCACTTAATTCATGAGATAAACTCACACAATTATCAAAGGAAACAAGTAAAAAAGCTCTAGAAGAAAACCCTAATACCCAAGAAGAAGATTTGGAAGCCGTACCCTAGAAACTGACTTAATTGCAACTTTATAGTAGGCAGAATCACAATCACTGCTCGAGCCATGGAATGGTCGCTCGAGTGGTGTGACTTAAATGTGTGTTTTTGCATAAGTGACTTCACTTGAGCGATGGAAAGTTCGCTTGAGCATGAAAACATAACCCCCAGTACTTTTGCAGGCCTGTAAAACTACTATGAGGTTTGTATCTTCACTTGAGCGATGCTTTCACCACTTGAGCGATGCCAAAAACACAGGCACAATTACAACTCAATAAGACATGTTTGTTTGTGAAATTGGCAACAAGTAGGGATCTAACAATCTTCCCCTTTGTCAATTCTCGAGCAAAACATTTTAACAATTTTTCCTATCAAACACATGCACTAGACACACCTCTTGACCAACAAAAAAAATTTACAAAAATAGTCTAAACTAACCCTAACGATATTTAGAACAAACTTGACCAAGCCACATGCAAAAAAAACATACTCCAACCACTGGAACTGGAATCAATATAAGGAGATATAGATAGAAATAATCAGTAAACATTACTCAATATACTAAACAAATAAACCAATGTATAATCCAATATCTATCAACTATCATCCCAATGTCCAAATATCCTAAACATCCCCAAAACCACTTCCTCTTTTTGTTTAGGAGAGACAAAGACAAGAGTAAGCAAAATAATATTGTAGACACCCCATTTTTGACCGTTCTCAAGACTTGGTTTTGTTTGTAGGTACACCCAACAGCTGGTTCGATTGCTCGCCTAGCATTCGACTATCGCGACGGGACATCACTGGATCGGGTTTCCCAAACCTTGTATCCTTTTTGTCTCATTTTTGGATCCTGACCTGGTCCTTTCAGGGTGGCCTCATGGTGCATCGCCGCCATGGCATGGCATCAGCCATGGCTTGGCCCCTGCTGGCCACTGGTGAACACCTGCTGCCATCAAGGTGCACCTTGAAGCCATTCTTGATGGCCGCACCCCTATTTTAGCTGGTTTTCGGGAAGATCTTTTGTACCAACTGGATTCCTCATATCTGCCCTCCATACACGTGTATGGAGGGATCAAAGCAAAAAAAAGCTTGTTCAAGAAGCTTAAGCTTTGCTTTGTTCTATATAAGGAAAGGTCCTCTTCCTTAGCCAGGTTCTGAGTTTTTGAAGGGCAAAAAGCTTCATCTCTCTCTATATTGCTTGTGGTTAGAGCTTGGAAGTTGGATTTCTTTGCATTTTTGCACTATACCTCATAGCACAATACCTCCAACATCCATTCCAGTAGCTTGAGGCTGTCTTTCAGAGGTTAAGAGCTCCCAAACTTGGTCCAAAGGCTATCAAAGATTGGTTCTACAAGGGTGAGTCCCATTTTTCCTCTTTTGTGCACTATTTTGATCTATATTCTAGCTCCTTGTGCTTACATTTTTGGGCTCCGACCCAAACTAGAAAAGATCATATTTTGAGCCCCTTTTCATGTTTGATCAAGGGTCTTTCTCTGTTTGAGGCTTCCTTCTATCACTTGCCTCTTTAACTTTCTTTTAGGTCTATTCTTGCATATTTTAGGCTTATTTGTGAGCTGTTTTGGATTTGTCCATAAACTGTGAAGTGGCTTGTTTTGAGCCCCTTTTCAACTTTGTTGAAAGGATCTCCTCTGTTTGAGGACAGCTACTACCACTTGCCTCTTTACCCCTCTTTTAGGCCCATTTCTTGCATGCTACTTTAACCTTACTTGTATTTATTTTCATGGCTTGATGTAAACTATAAAGTGCCTTGTTTTGAGCCCCTCTTCAATATTGTTGAAGGGCTCTTCACCATTTGGGGCCATCTTCTGTCCATTGTCTCTATTCTCACTTTTAGGGCCATTTTTGCATGATAGATTAGCCCTATTTGTATTCATTTTTGAGGCATGTTGTAAACTGGAAAGAGGCTAGTTTTGACATCATCTTCATGATTTATTAAGGTTTCATTTTTATTTAAGGTCACATGCTATCTTGTATGCTTGGTTGCCTCCCATTTTGAGCCTTATATCCTAGCTCTTGTTGCATAATTTGTTTGGCCTTCTAGCCACTGAAATCCAGTGGATTTTTAGTGGCTTGGCTACTGTTTTGAGCTTCCAAATCAGAGGGGGGTGACTCCCCTCTCACCTTGACTTGTTTGGTGGTCATTTTGGTCTTCCAAAGAGACCCTATCTTGCATGCTTTGAAGTCACATTTCAGGGTCAATTTGGTGAGTTTTTGGACTACCATATTTGATTTCCAGAGTTTTTTTGGTCATGCTTCATGTCCATCCTGTATGTGCCTAAGAATTCCTTGTATGCCCTTCCAAAGGAGCCCCTCATTTGTGCATGTGTTGGCTGTCTTTCCATGTGTATTTGGGTGTATTTTGGCATGTTTAATTCATAATTTTTGCTGGTTTAGTGAGATTCCATATGCTTCATATACGTGCCTTGTAATCCATGTTTGATAGTCATAATTGCATGCTAATTTGAGCCATCTTGCTAGCACTTTTTGGCCTTGCTTTAAACTGGAAAAGTCCATGTTTTGGGACTTCCTTGATTCTGTCTTCATGCTTCATTTTCAAATAATGCATGCTTTGTATAGCTATAAGTCGTTTCATGTGCCTAGTTTTGAGTTTCGGGTCTCACCTCATGCATTGGGTGCCATGTTTTCATGATTTGGGGCTGTTTAGCATCATATTTCAGTGCTGAAATTTGCATGTTTGCATACCATGTTCCATGTCTTACCATGCTTTGGTAGAGTGGCATCCGTGCCTTAGGTTCGGTCCTCGGTTTGCGTGCACGCGTGCATGCATTTCGAGTGTCTCATTTTCATCTAATGGCCACTTATGTGAGTGTGGCTGAGGTTCACTCGTGTTGGTGTAAGTCCATTATGCATTGTGTATGCCATTTCATTTCATAGCATTGTGTATGCTAGGTTGTATGATAGCACATTGTGTATGCCATGTTACCTCGTGCATCGTGTATGCCATTTCATAGCATTGTGCATGTTAGGTTATATCTTAGTTGCATTCATGCATGTCATGCATCTTGCATTGTGTTTGGGGTAGGAGTTAGCCTGAGCACGGGAAACGAGGGACGTTTCGTACTCCGAGTGACGGAACGTGTCTCAATTCCCAGTCACCGACACTCCAGATTATCCATGATGGAGTTTAGGTATTGTTATATTTTCATGTGCATTCATTTCATATTGAGTTGTGCAATTCGACTCCTCGGCCATCATGCATCGATATGCGTGATTGGTGGCACGAGGATCGAGGCATGCATACATATGTGAAAATACATTGCCATGTTGCAGCAAATCAAGAATTAGCAGCCTTCCGGAGCTTGGCACGCATTCCAAGAACAATTGCAAACAGAGGCTAATTAGGGCATCGCAATGGATTTCCGCGCAAGGCAACTCGACCATGCATCATTCATTATCCGGAGTAGAGTTGAGGCAGTCCCTGGCTTGCATGCCAATTTACTTGCTTTCCTAGTTAATTCGTTAATTAATTAGGGTTTTGTAATATTTAATTATTATTCAGACTGTACTATTTATTCGGTCTCTCCGAGCGAGGGCACAATTGTAATAAGTGTGCGTGCGTGTGATGTATGTCTTCCAACCCCACGTCTTTCTTCTCTTTTATTTACCGGCTTATGATGGTTAGATTAGGGCATGTTTCATTTAGCATACAGTATGATAGCATGTTTGCATTCATTCATTTGTTTTGCATGCACTGGGCTCGTCGCATCATAACTCACTACATTGTATTTCAATTCCGAGTTGAATACTTGATAGCTGTTGCATCTCATATGCCATGTTTAGAATAGCCGAGCCTGCTATAGTTACATTTTTGCATGTGTTGCATTAGGCATTTCTGTATAGTTAGGATCACGCATGGATTTCTAATCAGCTTCTGTTTTTGCTTGGAGTACTCGATAAGTTTTTATGCTTTAGCATCCTTGCATGTGTGTGAGTGACTGCCATGATAGCATGCTTACCATGAGGCTATATGGTTATGTGTTATAACTGCCTGAATGCCTGTGGGTGAAGGTTGGGTTATTTGGATTGGAACAAATCATTGACTGTGAGTTTTAAGCCCACTAGATAGTGGCAAAACCATCTTTTCTAAGCCCACCCAAGGGTGGCAAAATCTGCATTTTAAGCCTACTTGCGAGTAGCAAACCATCTTTCAAAAACAAACATGAAGTGTTTTGTTCCAATTCGGGCGACTCGGTCTATACTTGTATGTTGTGTGCATCACATAGTAAATCTAGGCTAATAATCGGAATAAGAACACACAATGT
This sequence comes from Camellia lanceoleosa, assembly GCA_025200525.1. Lineage (NCBI taxonomy): Eukaryota > Viridiplantae > Streptophyta > Magnoliopsida > Ericales > Theaceae > Camellia > Camellia lanceoleosa. Next base: position 105,747,162 of record CM045764.1, read on the forward strand.
TTTCAAAACTAGATATCATGGTTAGTAGAGGCCGATCTTTGATCAGGCGAGAGGGGGTGCTCATAGCTGACCTTTCCCAATCGTACCCAAGTTCCCGAGCCGAGGCAACTTTGGTGATGACGGACACGTGGCCTTAGGCAACGAGTCAGGGTTTCCTAAATTTCCCAAAAATAAAATATTTAGGTGGCGACTCTGTATCTGGCGAAGCAGTTCATGTTTGGCACTTCTTTCTAAAAAAATCTATTTTTCTCAAAACGATTTGCCGGATTTGGACTCTTTGGTTCAGATTAAGAACCGTAACATTTGAGTCTTGAACTGTAGTAACCCCAAAAGGAATAGAACGGGACTCACCGTCCCGAGGCGTTCGGGGACGTTTATAAATATATATAGGCCAGAGGGGATTAAAAAAAAAAAAAAATCTGGAAAAGAATTTGTCCAACTAGTAACTGTCAAAAAATAAGCAAAGATGAAAGAGATAAAAAATCACTATGATGGAGGATGGTGTTGCATCTATAAGAGAGATAGGATATGTGTAAGCTGCATCGACGTCTGATCAACAGTCTGCTCAATATGCTTGAGGAGTCCATCAAAGGCGTCAAGCCGAGCATCCATTTGATCAATGCGTTGGGTCAATGGACTGCTCAAACTGGCCGTGAAGAGACTGGGGTCATAGCTCCTCCTCACCAACAGCTACTGCATTGTACTCTGCCTCCTCTGCGAATGGATCCTCACATGCATTAGATGGTTATGTCTCCTCCTTGACATGTGCCCGACTTTGAGAGATTGTTTTCTTAGTGAAGGGCTTGATTGGGGAGGCAAACTCATCATCATTAAAGGTAGGGGTCTTTAGTGCGGTGAGAAGGTAGTTGATTAGACAACCATAGGGTAGACCTAAGGACTTTTTCTCTCTGAAGCAATCATCTTTTGGATGATAAGGGTGGCAAAATTGATGGGTAACTACTGGTCAATGCAGTAAAAGATGTACCCTTGTTCTTGGGTAATGTCCGAGCTGTGGGTGATGACAATGAAATTTGCACAGACTATGAGATTGACCAACTGAAAGTAGGAAAGAAGTTCATACTATTTGATGAGTGCCCTTTTTACCTAAATTTTTGGTGTGCCACAGAGATCGGACATTCAAAATGAGCATGTACATTCAAAATGAGCCATGGACAAAGACACATGAAATCGTGCAAGCAGCATGAGAGGTGTTCAAATATATCTATGTGCAAAGATGACGAGTATCAATGACAATGAAATTATAACATCCAAGTACACATAAAGCCAATTATACTCACCCACTTATGTAACAAGTCACACTCTAGTTTATGAGTACTACATCCAAAGTTTTTCTAAGGAATTCAAACCTAAGAAGATCAAGGGGTTTGGTAAAAATATCTGCCTTTTGATACTCAATAGGTACATGTTCAAGAACAACAAGGCCTTCCTCAACTAACTCTCGAATGAAATGGTGATGAATGTCAATATGTTTAGTGTGAGAGTGTTGGACATGATTTTTAGAGATATTGATGCCACTTGTGTTATCGCATAAAAGTGTACGAGCATCCTGGTCTATACCATAATCATGAAGCATTTGCTTCATCCACATCATTTGCGCATAACAACTTCCTGCAGCAATGTACTCAGCCTCGGCGGTCGAAAGAGATATGGCATTCTACTTTTTGCTATGCTAGGCAACCATATTATTCCCAAGGTAAAAACAACCTCCGAATGTGCTTTTCCAATCATCAGCACACCATGGCCAGTCAGCATCAGAAAAACAAGTGATATTAGCTGTAGTGTCGGTCGAGAACCAAATCCCATTATTCACCCAAAAAAAAGAGAACCAAATCCCATATCCCAAGGTTCTGCTAACATACTTAATGATGCGTTTGACAGCAAGAAGATGAGACTCTTTAGGACAAGCTTGATAACGGGCACAAAAACCTACACTAAATGCAATGTCAGGTCGAATGGTTGTAAGGTACAGATGACTCCCTATCATACTTCTATAAAGGGTAGGGTCAACATCAGTGCCAGAGGAGTCTTTAGAGAGGTGAAGATTGGTGTTCATGGGGGTTCCTGCATACTTGGCCAACTCGAGACCAAACTTGGACACAAGGTTTTTGGCATACTTGGTCTGAGAAACAAACATACCCGATGGTGACTTTTTAATTTGAAGCCCAAAAAAGAAAAATAATTCCCCCATCATTATCATTTCAAACTCATGTGTCATGCGATCTGAGAAATATTTCAAAAGAGATTCAGATGTGGATTCAAATACAATATCATAAACAGAAATTTGAGTAACAAGTATATGAGACTTAGTATGTTTCACAAATAAAGTCTTGTCTATACTATCCCTTTGAAAATCATTGTCAAGAAGGAAGGTAGTAACCCTATCCTGTAACCCCCCAACCCGTCACATGTCATCGTTATTGTCCGCTTTGGGCTACGCCTGCACGGATTTGTTCTTCCCAGTGGGTCACCCATCCTAGAAGTACTCTAACCTAACCACGCTTAACTGGGGAGTTCTGTTAGGGATTTCACCACTCGAGAAAAGGGCTTGATGGTATATAAGGATTCAAGTTTTTGCTTAATATGACTAGTTATGATGTTGTTTTGGGTATGGATTGGTTATCGTCATACCAGACTATTATAGATTGTTATCGTCAGAGGGTTACTGTATGTACCTCGAGTGGCGACTGCTTTTATTTCTTGGGGGACCGGGTGGATAGAGTTTTATCATCGGTGTATGATCCGCGTGGGCGGAGTGAGCTTAGTTGTCTCCTTGCTGGCTTTCTGAGTAATGAGGGTGATGAAGTTCGGCTTGAGTTGCCAAGGGTGGTGTGTGAATACTCCGATGTCTTTCCCGAGGATCTTACTAGTTTACCACCTCACTGAGAGATCGAGTTCTCTATTGATTTAGTACCTAGAACGACATCAATTTCTATGGCACCGTATCGGTTTACACCCGCTGAGTTGAGTGAGTTAAAGGTTCAACTCCAAGAATTGTTAGATAAAGGTTTTATCTGTTCTAGTACTTCACCTTGGAGAGCGCCAACCCTCTTCTCTAAAAAGAAAGATGGAACCTTGCGACTTTGTATCAATTGTCGAAAATTAAACCGGGTTACTGTTAAGAATAAGTACCCAATGCCTCATATAGATGACTTGTTTAATCAGTTGAAATGGTCTTATTGTTTTTCTAAGATAGACCTGAGGTTGAGTTACCATCAGTTGAAGGTAAGGGAGTAGGATATCCTAAAAATGACATTCCGTATGTGGTATGGCCATTATGAATTTCTAATGATGCCTTTTGGACTGACCAATGCATTGGCTGTGTTTATGGATTTGATGAACCTGATTTCGTGAGTTCCTAGATTGTTTCGTGGTTGTCTTTGTGGATGACATTTTGATTTATTCACTTTCTGAGGAGGAACACGAGGAACACTTGCTGGTAGTGCTTGAATTGCTTAGAGCCCATAAGTTGTATGCTAAATTCAAGAAGTGTGAGTTCTGGCTGAGAGAAGTTAAGTTCTTAGGCCATGTGGTATCCGGAGGAGGGGTGACGGTAGATTCATCCAAGATTAAGGCAGTGTAAGATTGGACACAACCTAAGAATGCCTTTGAGATTCGTAGTTTTCTGGGATTGGTCGAATACTACTGGAGGTTTGTGAAAGATTTCTCTAAACTAGCTTCACCTTTAACTAGGCTAACAAGGAAGGGGGTCAAATTTGTGTGGGATGAGACTTGTGAGAAGTCGTTTCAGGAACTTAAAGGTAGACTCACCATTGCTCCAGTTTTGATTATCCCGGCGAGGGGTTTGGGTTACTTGGTTTATTATGATGCCTCATGGGAAGGCTTGGGTTGTGTTTTGATGCAAGAGGGGAAAGTAGTAGCCTATGGCTCGTGGCAGTTGAAAACACACGAGAGGAACTACCCTACTCACGACTTAGAGTTAGCGGCAATGATCTTTGCTTTAAAGATCTAGAGGGACTATTTGTACGGTGAGAAGTTCGAAGTATTTTCTAATCATAAGAGTCTGAAATATCTGTTTACATAGAAAGACTTGAACCTGAGGCTAGGGGTGGGCGCGGATTGGTTGTGGTCACGGAACTTCAAATCCGCCATCCGTCTGCCAAATTGGCGGATTGAAGAAAATCAATCCGCATCAGTCCGCCAATCCGACGGATGTAAATTGAGTGGATTGGCAGTTTGGCGGATGGATGCGAATCGATTTGGCGGTTTAAAATTTTATAAATTTTCAACATAATTCAACTTGTGCACTTCCTCAAAAAAGAAGAAGAAAGTATTACAGTTAATGACTTAAAAAAATATTATAATTACTGCATGCCTCATCCAAAGTAAAAAAGTTTGAAACTTTAGAATATCACAATCACTGCATGCCTCATCCACATACTACAATCACAGCATGTCTCATCCACATAAAGTATTACAATCTGTGGTTCTTAAAACATAAAAACAATTCAAACCACCAAAATCATGAACAGAACAGTAGTAAAGATTGTATGTCTCTGTATTGTTACATCTATATTTGTTTTTGAAAACAAAAACCAACCAGCATATATTATATTTTCTATTTATTATTTTTAGAGATAGATTTAAAAACCAAAAAATATAGATAAATAATACGTTTATTTTTTTCAATTCAAAAAAGATATTCAAGTTGAAAACTTTTTTAACAGAATATTTAAATTCTTTTTTAATTGAAAACACAAACATAATATTTAAACAAACTGAAAACACAAAGTCTTATAAATTACTAAGGGTGTTCGCGGTTTGGCGGTTTGGTTGCGGCCAAAGGAATTTCAAATTTGCCATCCGTCCGCCAGATTAGCAGATTGGAGAAAATCAATCCGCAATCATCCGCTCATCATTACGCATCTGTCCAAAATACAGCGGATCGGTTCGGTTCGGTCGATTTTGGCAGATCGGTATATCCGCTGCTCACCCTTACCTGAGGCAGAGAAGGTGGATGGAGTTCATAGAGAACTATGACTTCGAGTTACATTATCATCCCGGAAAGGCCAATGTAGTGGCCGATGCTTTGAGTAGGAAGTCTATTAGTAGTGTGGCCTGTGTCACCATCTGGGAGTGGGAAATATTGGGTACCCTTGGGGAGTTTGACTTGTATCTTGGTGAGTCCGTTGAATCGACAACCTTGTTTTCTATGGTTGCACAACCTATACTCGTGAACCGAGTGTTAGAAGCGCAGATGGGTGACCTTGAGGTAGAAACCCTTAGGGAGAAGATTTCAAGTGGGAAGGTAGAGAAGGGCTTGAATGTGTATCCTGACCAAATTGTGAGATACTGGGACCGTTTGTTTGTGCCGGAGTCTTGCTGAGAGGAAGTACTCCGAGAGTTTCACTAATCATGTCTTGCAGTGCATTTGGGAAGCACAAAGATTTATCATGATTTGAGTCGCCAATTTTGGTGGAGGGGTATGAAGAAGGATGTAGCTGTATTTGTATCGAAGTGCCTCACTTGTCAGTAAGTGAAGGCCGAGCATCAGAGGCTAGCGGATTTGTTGTAACCCTTGCCTATAGCCGAATGGAAGTGGGAACATGTCACGATAGATTTTGTTGTGGGTCTTTCGAGGACTCAATGGGATAATGATGCCATTTGGGTGGTAGTTGATCGGTTAACCAAGTCCGTGCACTTTATACCTATGTGTATGAATGATTCGGTAGACTATCTTGCTGACTTGTATATTAGGGACATAGTGAGGTTGCACGGGGTCCCTATAACGATCGTTTCGGATAGAGATCCGCATTTTACAACTTGATTGTGGCAGAGCTTGCAGAGTGCCTTGGGCACTAGGTTGACCTTTAGCACGGCGTATCATCCTCAAACTGACGGGCAGTCCGAGCGTAGCATTCAGATCCTTGAGGATATGCTTCGAGGCTGTGTCCTTGGATTTAAGGGGTCGTGGGAGAGGCACTTATCCTTAGTGGAGTTTGCTTATAACAACAGTTTCCAATCGAGTATTGGCATGACACCGTTTGAGGTCTTGTATGGTCGACTTTGTAAATCTCCAGTGTGTTGGGCCGAGGTGGGTGACGCACATTTGTTAGGCCCAAAATTAGTTTGGGAAACCACTGAGAAAGTGGCCCTTATTCGTAAGAGATTGATTATGGCTCAGAGTCGCTAGAAAAGCTATGTCGATCGTAGGAGGAGGCCCTTGTCTTTTGAGGTGGGCGATCATGTCTTTTTGAAAATTTCACCTAGGCGGGGCTTGATGAGATTTGGGAAGAGTGGGAAGTTGTCCCCTCGGTTTATTGGCTCTTTTGAGATCCTTGAGCAGATTAGGGAAGTCGCTCACCATTTGGCGTTACCGCCATAGTTTTCCGGGGTTCATGACGTGTTTCACATTAGTATGCTTTAGACGTACGAGCCGGACCCATCACACGTGTTGGATTGGACCGACTTAGAGGTAGATGAGGATGCCTCGTATGAGGAGAGACCGGTGAGGGTCTTGGATATATGTTATGGGCATCTTGGAAACATGAGTTTATTATAAACATTGCATATATTTGAGAATGTGGAATATCACATGTATTATATGACTTTGGGAGCATTGTATATGAGGTGTTGATTTCTTGAAAACTCAGATTCTGGTTAAGCATTGTAAATGTTTTGAGAAATTGCAAATTTCATTTTAATATGGGACTTGTGTATCGAGTCGATGAGAATGGATGATCGGAAAATGGGTCATGGTGATGAAATTGATTGATGATCATTGTTGGGATTGGTTTAATCATGGCTTTAAAACTTACTTAAAATTTCGGGGATGAAATTTCCTAAGGTGGGGAGGTTGTAGCACCTATATCCTTCAAAGCTTTTGGAAAGTGTATTTGAATTCTTTATTTTATTTTGGAAATCTTTGGTGTCGTTGTATCTTGGTTTTGGAGGAGTACAAATCAATTTAAACATGTTGGGATTGTTTGTTCATGCTTGTTTACGTTGAAAAGTTGTTTGGGAACCTAGAAATTCTATTCTAGGGTCGACACCAGCCTTCCTAAGGGTCGACCCTTACCTGTTGCTGAAGTTTTTGGAAGTGTTGCTGGAATTTAGGGTCGACACTAGCCTTAGTGGTGTCGACAACTACTTCTTGTTGCTGTCCACAAGGGTCAACACTAGTCTGGGGAGGGTTGACCTTTGTATGTTGCTGAACCTGGGAGTTGCTTGCTGGAATTTGGTGTCAACACCAGTCTGGAAGGGGTCGACACCTTGCCTGTTGCACTCTTTGCTTTTCTGTCTGAAGAGTTGACATCTCTGCTGCAAAGGTCGACCTATACGAGTCTTTTTTTTTCCAGATTTCAGTCCGGTTTGGGCCCTACTTTTTGGGGATTTTGATTTGATCTTTTGGGTTGACTTTGGGACTTTATTTTATTTTGACCTAGCACTATAAATAGGTCCCTTACTTAACATTTTCTTTACTTTTTCTTATTTTTTCCCCTCTCCAAACTGTGAGTCACTCTCTTCCTCTCCAAAATCACTTTTTGCTCAAAGATCTTTAGATCTACTCACTTGGAAGCATTTCTTCGCCTTGCTCATTTGAGATTAAGTGTAGAGCTTTTTAAGGGCTTCGTTTTGATCAGGGCAAGTCGTTGTTTCGTCGCCATCGACTTTTGGGGTTTTCTCCTTTCTCTCTCTTCTAAGCTTGAGGTGGGGATCTTTTCTACACTTTCATATGATAATTGGCTTAGTTATTTGTGTCTTGTGTAACAATGATGTGATTTGAGGGTGTTTAAGGCAAAACTAGGGTTTAGTTTGGGCATAAAATGAAAAGAGAGATTTTTGGGTGAAGGTGAAATAAATGCTTGAGGGGTTTGAAAATGATGTTGTATTGTGTATGATTTGATGATTTTGACACTTGGCTAATATTTGGGGAAAAAGGGGGATTTGCCCTAATTGAATCAAATTATTATTTGGTATAAATAATGGAAATTGACATTGAAAATGTGAAATTGAAAGGGTATTGATATGAATGGTGGGATTGGTTATGTGTTACTCCATTCTTTGGTAGTTTCGAATAAACTATCTGTTATGAGATTTTATATCTATTTAGAAATAACTGTATTAGGCTATCGGTGGAGGATAGTTATGATTGTTGTATAAATTGCATGCGGATTAGGTGAATTGAAACTAATCGCTTGTGCTTGTCATTGAATATGATTATATTTATATACATTGTATATGTATGGTTATTTGGGAGTGGAAAGAGGATGTACTCCATTGTTTGAGTTTGTGATTAAATACATTGCATATGTATGAATAATTGTTTGGGAGGAGAAAGTGGATTGACTCCATTATAATTAAGTTGGCCTTAGTGTCTTGGGTGAAAGTCCCAAAATTATACATAGGTGCCTAGCCAGCGGACAAAATATCCGTAAAATGGCAATTGTAGTGTTTGTATAGCCTACGTTTACATGGGTCTCATTTGACGGTTGCCCGCGGATGAAATATTCGTGAAAGAAAAGTTTAAAGTGCTTACGTGTTGATAATGTGGTTCTAGAACTAATGAGTTGTAATCTCATTTGGGTTGTTGAGAAATGATGAAATTGGCTTATGTAATTAAACAAAATGAAGGGAAATGGCTTAATGATGGAGTTTGGTAATTTAAGACTATACAAAAATGTGGATGCCTTTATCTTTGACATTGTATATGCATAGTGTACTTATACCTTTGCTAAATTCCAAATACTGTATTAGATGGTTTCTACTGGGTTGTGGCTAACCCTACTTGGGAATAACATTTTTAGGTAATGATGGCATGCCTCCACCAAGGCAATAGTGTTGGAGAAACTTTTGGAAGCAAGGGCTTCTCGTTTTGATTGTATATTTTTGTAAAGCCAAGGGCTTAAGATGTAATGAGCGGAGCTCACTTTTGAATGTAACCAAGATATGTCTTGGAAAGATGTAAGCCCATAGGGCATTTAATTTGTTATTAATTTACAATACATGCTGTAGATTCAGAATGAATGTTTATGAATGTATAATACATGTAATCTCTTTTGTAATACGAATTCTGTTATGTGAAGGTGTACCAATTGTGTTACATTCATTTCTCTTATGAGTTGGGTTATTTGTATTATTTTGAGGGCGTTACAAGTTGAGCACCTCACTCGCCCAATCAAAGATCGGCCTTTACTAATCATGATGTGATTCTTATTTACCTTATATGCTCTTGTTCCGATTATTAGGCTATTTTACTATGTGACACACATAAGTATAAACTAATTTACAAAAATTGGAACTCTTTGGTGTCTAGATCGATCACAAATGGTGCTTCGACATTCTCCTCACTTATGCGCCAACCTTCAGGATCCCAAGCTCTGAGATAGACTCTCATTCTACACTTCCAATATAGATAATTGCTCCCATCAAAAGTAGGAACACAATGCACACTAGGCCCACAAGCAAACTCAACCGGCTTTGGAGTTGGTTAAGTGAAGCAAGAGTAGAATGCTATGTAGGTACTATCTCCATCTTCACTGGATTCGGTTCCTTCTGCTTCTTGCTTTGACCCGCTTTAATCATCCCAAGTCACTGTGTGGACTTTCTTTCGGTTCTTTTTCGAAGGACATTCGAGTGCAATATGCCCAAACCCTTGGCATTCATAGCACTTGACTCCTTGTTCTCTCACATTCTTTTTCTCAACTTTCGGAGCAACTTTGGGTGAAACAATTTTGAATTTTTCATTACCCTTATCTTTAGAACTAGAGTCCTTGAAATTAGACTTCTTTTTCTTTAATTTTTTTTATAAAAAATGATTGGTAAACATAGCCATCATTTTAGACTCTAGATCAATTTCTACCTCCATGTTCTTAGCAGTCTCATGAGCACTAGTAAAGGCCACACTATCTTTTTGTTTTTTTCTTAGAAATTTGATGGGCTTCATAAGTTTGTGGGTTTCCAACCAACTGATCAAGCTTAAGGTTTTCAACATCCTGAGCCTCGTTTATAGCTGTTACTTTTGATTGGAACTTATCGAGTAAGGACCTCAAAATTTTACCAACAACTTTAGATTCAGGAATTTTTTCACGGAGTGTGAATGGCATAAAAGTCATCAAACGTCTTATCATCTCGCATAAAAAGAGTTTCAAAAGAAGAGGTGAGATGTTGAATTTTTGATCTTTTAATAGCAGTAGTACCCTTGTGAATAGTTCAAGAATGTCCCAAGTCTTTTTTGCTACCTCACACATACAAATATGACGGAACTCTTCTGGTGTGACGGAGCAAAAGAGAGAATTGAGCTCTTTACTATTCTAACTCGAGTTTTGATAATTAATTGCGTCCCATTTATCAATTGGTTTGGGGATATCAAAACCATCGATGGTAATAACAGGTTCACTTCACCCATAGATAATAGAGTGCCAAACTTTCTCATTAATATATTTTAAAAATGCCCTCATATGAGCTTTCTAATAAGAATAGTTTTTCCTATTAAGTAAAGAGGTCTATGGGTCGAATTACTTCGCGAATTGAACCTATGACACGAATCACACAAAATTACACTCCTATAGTTTTATTAAAACATAAAGAGTGACCTGCTATGATACCAATTGAAAAACCTACGTGATTTGTGATTTGTAATAGATTTGATTGCCAAAAATCCCAAATAATTAAAACTAACAATCTAAATCTTCTAGCACGTACGAAAGTAATTTAGATTGTCATTTCACAATTAATAAATCGACACAAATGATTTTTACATAGAAAAAATCACAGTTGGAGCACCTTTAATTGTGATAAAAAAAACCACGGGTGAAACACCACAAATCAATCTATTATGAAGAATGAAAGAATACAAATTTACCAAACAATTGACCCAAACTCTGTAAAATTGTCTTCAACAATTCGTGCCTCTTTCACCAACGCCTTCATCTCAAAATTGATTAGCTTGATGTCGAATCCACAACATCCACTTGAATCCACGATCATGAGCAGCTTTGAACTCCTTCAAAGACTTCACGCTCGAATCCTCGGAATCCATTGACGAATAACTCTTTTGTCACTACAAAAAAATTAAGGTTTTAGAGACTAAAATTTAAGAACAAAATTATTTTTTAGGGACCAAATATTTTTGTGGGAAAAGTGTTGTTATTATATTTTTAGTAACGAAAATTGAGCATTAGTGATGAATTACTATTCTTTTGGGACCAAATTTTTTGTCTCAAAAAATAAACCATTTTGAGACCAATTATTTTGTCCCTAAAAGTCTATTTATTAGTGACATTTTCAAAATTTTTTCGGTATGACCTTTTAGCGACTATCCTCACGATGATAGAAATTGATCCCTAAATGTCTTTTACAGCAAAATTTTCACTTTTATTGACTAAAAAATTTGGTCTCTAAAACTGTTATATGTTATAGTGTGTGTAGAATGATCAAACAAAACCCTTTGATGTAAACCACTTAATTCATGAGATACACTCACACAATTATCAAAGGAAACAAGTAAAAAAGCTCCAGAAGAAAAGCCTAATATCCAAGAAGAAGATATGGAAGTCGTACTCTAGAAACTGACTTAATCGCAACTTTATAGCAGGCAGAATTGTGATCACCGCTCGAGCCATGGAATGGTCGCTCGAGCAGTGTGACTTAACCGCGTCTTTCTAAATTAGTGACTTTGGTCGAGCGATGGAAAGTTCGCTTAAGCGTGAAAACACAACTCCCAGTACTTTTGCAGGCCTGTAAAACTACTGTGAGGTCTGCATCTTCACTCGAGCGACGCTTTCACTGCTTGAGCGGTCAAGCCAAAAACACAGGCACAATTACAACTCAATAAGACATGTTTGTTTGCGGAATTGGCAACAAGTAGGGACTTAACAAATATGAAGAATACGAATGAGTGATTATGGTGTACTATGAAAAAAATAAAATATTATATTTTAGGGTTTAATGTTTATTATACTTATTAGTAAATTTACATTAGGGTATAATTGGAAAATTTTAGTTTGGTATATTGAGTTACTATTTGGGTGCAAATAGAATCACCCGGAGTTTTCTGCGAAACTAATCTTAGGCAATGGGCACAACTTCAAGAGCAAGCCATGTTTGGTTTCATTATTTGAAAACAAATAAAAATAAATTTTTTTTTTTTTTTATAAAAAAAGTATAGAAACTAATTTGATAAAAGTAAACATCAAAAAAATTTTTAAAAAATTATTTTTGTGCTTCAAAATGATAAAATTATATAAAAATATTTTAAATTTTTTTAAAAAAAATTTCTTTCATGGAACTAATTTTTAGTTTTTTTAAAAAAAAAAAAAATACAAAATCTAAAAATCAAACTAAACATGACGAAGGTGTCAGGGAGGGCCTAAAGCAACCAGGTCCACTTGCATGGACAGACATCATATGATATAATTGTGGTATAAATTATTGCAATCATATGAGCATACTTCATTAACAACCTGGATCAAATAAAGGAATGCATCTGAGGGTTACCAGCTGGTTTTGAGAGTGGGAGATGATTAGGCTGAGAATTGGGCTTTGATCTGCTGCTGCAATTTGGTCTGAGCCGTGGTTTTTGCCATTAGCTAATTTTGCTTTCAGTTTGGTTTTAGGTAGTAGTTTGGCTCTATAGTTATGTTTGAGCCTCATTTGGTGTTTGTTTTTTTGTTTTCTTTTTATTTCTACTTTTCACATCTCCTTTGTTTGTTTCCTACTAACTTTCTTAGTTTGAGCTATCATATGATTGTCCGATCTTCTCGGTGCCAATCTAGTTGAGATTTGGATCGTCACTATAATGCTCTTGCTCTTGCCTCACCTTTATTGATGTATTATTATATTTATTGTATGTTGGGGAATTTTCAAAATAGTTTTCAAAATTTATTGTTTGGTCTTTTGGATATTTTCAAAACCTTCCTTGTTTTTCTTTGGAAAACTTGAAATAAGCTTGGGAACTTTGTCCTACATCAGAAAGAGAGGAAAACATGGAGCACTTAATAAAGTGCTACATGGAATATTCCTTTGAATATGAAATTGTGGGATGGATGCTAGTGTACATGCACTTACACTGCACCATCCGCACACGCACACGTGTGCGTGTGTGGTGTGGGCAGTGGGCTTTGTGGCGTTTGATGGCGCACTTTTCACTTTGCACGGATGCATCAGTGCATGAGGGTGCTTTCCTATTTGCATCGAACAGGTTAGAGCGATGATGTGGATCCAATGAGGCATGGATGACGTGGAATACAGTCAGCTGATGTGGTATCTATAAGCGATGAGTCAATCAGTTGATCAAATGGTTGCATGTCTGATCTGGAACGGTTTGATCATTGTCGTTGATTGGAGATGTGCACGCATCGGCGCAGGGCGCCATGAGGGTGCTTTCTTATTTGCATCAGACAGGTTGGAGCGATGACATGGATCCAATGTGGCATAGGTGACATGGAATATAGTCAGTTTCACATGGTAGTGATGTGCTGTCCATTGGCGATGAGTCAATCAACCGATCAAATGGTTGCGTGTCTGATCTGGAGCGGTTTGATCATAGCCGTTGATTGGAGATGCACGCAATTGTATGGATAAGATGGTATCCGATCATAATCAGGTATGATCAGTCTAGGCATCTATTCAGTGTGAGAATGATCTACACCATAGATCGTCAATCCAATAGTTAGATCTGATCAAATATGATCAAGGGACATGACCATTTGATCAGATGCATCAAGGCCTATAAATAGGCTACGAAATAAGCCATTTCAATCCATCCAAAATTCAAACTGCAATTCTCTCTCTTTCTCTCTCTTGATTTAGAATTTTTGATCAAGAGTTTCTTAAGCAAGGTTCTACTTTTCTTATTGGTAATCAAATTCTGCAGACTTGATTATCAATGTCTTGGTGTTCTTGATTATATCAAGAGTATTCTGATCTACTGTCATCAGTGCAGATGCCAGTAGACTTGATCTTTAGATCAGGCTTCATTGTATTCCGGAGGCAAATTTGTTGTAACCCCATGCACACCTTTTGGTGGGTGCAAATATTGTCTTTAGGAAAGTGACTAAGTAACGCGATTTGACACACCAAATTTCTATTTAACATAGACAAGATCATCGCCAAGTTTTGAAGACCCAAAGACCACCAACTGAAGAATTCAAGACGAATTGTTCCAACATTGTATGTGTTCTATCATCAACAAAGTTTCATTTTTGCTGATAAAAAAATATGAGCATATGAATTTGGATATTTCCTCCCATTATCCCTTTTTTTTTTTTTCTTCAGCATTAAGAATTTCATAAAGATTCTCTATCCTTTGATTAGTTTGTGATGTCTTATTGTATATTATACAATCACATAAACTAAGTTACAACTTATCGATTATAAAGCACTATTTTTCTTTTAGATAGGAATATAAAAGTCTATATTGTAAACACCTCATTTTTGACCACCCTTAAGACTTGTGCGGCACCGATTGATCTCCCAATGATGAATTTTTACGCTTATCAAACACTCGATTTCCTCAATAGGAAGCCTCGGTTTTGAGCCTCAGAAACCTACAAACCTTGCACCATTTGTTTTGGACCAAAATAGTAGTTTTCCAAGCCTAACCAAGCCTAACCACCCAGGGTGCTGCAGGCCACTTGGTGGCCGGCCGGCCACAAATGAGTGTATGACCGTCCCCTTTGTGGCCGGCCGGCCATTTGTGTCAAAAAAGCCATATTTTTTTGCCAGTTGTGCCAACTGTTTCCACAGGTGCATGCACTGCACTAGCTATTTTTATGCTGATATTTTCGAGAGCCTAACATATTTTTCTATATATACTTCACCCCCTCTCATAAAATTAGGTTAGAACATTTTGGAGAAGGAAAATTCTTGGAAAAAATATCTCTCTTCCTTGCAACCTATACACACCTTACTTAGACGTCCTAAACCGGATTTTTAGGGCTCTTTGCTGAGATTGTTGAGCGTAAATATTAGCTCTTGAGGGTGAGAACTTGGTGGTTTATAACTCAAGGTGTTACTCATTTTCAAGAGATATAATTCCTAGCTTCTTTCCTTTATTTATTTACCATCTTTACTTGCTATTTTTGGATCATTTTTCAACTATTTTTATGGGCTGAAACTTGTGGTTAAAAGCTACCCAAGGTAGAGGGGTGGACTGCCCTTCTTTGTGCCTTGTATTCTAAGCTCTTGCCCTTGTGTTTCCCATCTTTTCATCAACTTTTTTTGAGCTTTTTATCATTGATTTTCAGAGGCTAAAAATGTGGTTTTGAAGTCTCAAAAATGGAGGGGTTAGCCTCCCCTCCTTGTGCTTGTTTACTAGCTTAATTTCCTCAATGTTGTAGCATCCTTTTTCAAGCCATTCCATGTAAATTCCAGCACTATTTTTGACTGTTTTAGGGCCATTTTAGGTTGTTAGTTTCATTTATGCTTTGTATAGTATGCTTCTAGTGTAATGGTCCTCATGGATTTGGTGTTTTAGGCATTAGACACTAACCTATTTGAGTTAATAGCATTTATTTAGTGCTTTCCATACTTGTGTTCACCTCTAATCACTGCTGCAACCTCCCTATTTTCTTGGTTTTTCTTTTCTTTGAGAGTTGTTTCCAATGGTCATTGTTTAAGCTTGAGATACAGGTACTTGTGCTTGATGGTTTAATCTCTTCGGAGGTTCATTACCAAAGGTATGACATTTCTCTTATGCCCAAAACAACCCTTTATTTGACACTTCTCTCTATTAGTGGACTTAATCTTCATTATTGGACTAAAATAACTAATGAATGGGAAGGTAATTAAAAGAGGTAATAAAATTGGACTAAGAGGTAACAAGATAATAAAATGGTTTGGAGTTCAATTGGACGTTAATTGAACCCATTGCGTCTTGAGTTGTTTCATACTTGTTAGTGATGTAAACGGTTCAAGAGTCAATATCATCCACTTCCTTTGATCAATATCATGATAGGGAGGAGGTTTATGAGTCTTTTCTTGTCATTTATCGAAATTGTATCCCTTGATTCATAAGCCATCATGCAATGAATTTGCATCGATTGATGGCTTGCGAATCGAGCCTATCCTCTTTTGACCTGTTTGATGATAAGGAGAGGTAGGGTGGACAAACATCCCCTAAAAATACTCTGTTTGTGCTTTGTTTCATGTCTGTTGCAGCAGGGCAGTGCCAAACATTAGTGGCCGGCCGGCCACCTATCTTATCTCTGACGGCCACCTATCTTTGTCGGCCGACCACTTCTTCGGCCTAGGCTACCTTTTTTCACTGGCGGTGTCATTTTCTCCGAGCAGAAAGTAGATCGAGGTGAAAAACATCGCAATTTTCTAAGCGTAATGAAGTATTCAGCGGCGAGAATAGAGAGCATTTTCGGATGGAAATCTGCATCTATGCATGAGCCATTCCTCGCTTCTCGGGGCCCGTTAAAATTATATTTAATAGTAATATGTTGTACTTAAAGTAGTGGAGTTGTAATTAATTAGTTAGTTAATTAATTCCGTATTGTAGCTAATTAGTTAGTTTAATTCTAATTTGTATTAATTAGTTAGAATAGCTAGTTAATTTTTATGTTGTAATTAATTAATTAGTTAGAATAGCTAGTTAATTTTTGTGTTGTAATTAATTAATTACTTAGACTAGCTAGTTAATTTTTGTGTTGTACTTAATTGATTAGTTAGGATAGCTACTTGATTTTGGCATTGTAATAATTAGTATTAGGACATTCATTCGGACCCTCCTGCGTGAGGGCAAATTGTAATAATGTGCATGTCTTCCAATCTCTATTTCTTTCTCCTTTTTATTTATCCGCTTATAATGGATAGCATAGAGCATCACGTTTCTTTTAGCATTTTCCATGATTTGCATCCATTTGTCTCACATGCATAGGGTTCGGTTCATCATTCTAACGGTATTGTCATTTATTACTTCCTTGAATACATGTGCCACCGCATGATATCAAAGTGATTCACATGACATATTAGACAACCGAACTTATTAGTTGCATTTTTGTATGTGTTGCATTAGTCACTTGCATATTGGAGCATGCATTTTTCTAATTATTTTGTTTTTTTAGCTTGCCTTGGAGTACTAGATGAGCATTTATTGCTTTAGCATATTGCATGAGTGTGATTATTGACATGTCAAGCATGATTATCATGAGGCTAAGTGCTTAAGTGATATACCTGTTTGGATGCCTGTGGATGAAGGCTAATTACTTAAGTTGGGATAACTTGATGAATGTACATATGAGATCACTTTTTCAAGTAGTACATATTCAAAACAATTTTTAAACAAGCATAGAATCAAAGTGTTCCAACTTTTGCAAATTAGTTTATACTTGTGTACGTCACATAGTAAATTAGCCTAATAAATTGGAACAAGAGCATATAATGTAAATAAGAATCACATCATGATTAGTAGAGGTTGATCTTTGATCGGGTGAGTGGGGTGCCCAATTCATGACCTTCCCCTCTCATACCCAAGTTCCCGAGCCAAGATACTTTGGTGATGACTAATAAGTGACCTTTGCCACGAGTTTCGGGATTCCTAAATTTTTCAAAAATATTTAGGTGGCGACTTTGTAATCTGGCAAAACAGTCCATTTTTGACATTTAGATTCAAAATCGATTTTTCAAAAGAATTGCCGGATTTGGACACATTTGTGTTTATCTATTTCACATTGCACTTGTGAAATCAGATTCAGAGCCACAGGAGTCTGAACTGTAGGGCTATTGTATTCGAAAGGCGCACGAAAAGCAAACTACATATATATACTATTTGCAAAGTAAGATTTGAAAATTAAAACATACTTATATTATGGTAAGTCGCTTTTTTTTTTGGTTATCTGCCACACTAGATTATTTCTTAAAACTTTATGAAACTTTTCATGATATTTCTTTCAACAATGATTGAGACCCCCAATTTTGGGGATCCCCATGACCCCCAAAATGATTTAGATCACTCATGTGAGAGAGATAGGGGAAAAAAAAAATACATGAATGGTCTAGATCATTTTGATGGTTATGGGGGTCCCCAAAATTAGGAGTCTCAATCATTTTTCTATTTCTTTTATGAAACCTAACACTACTCTAAAATCAGAGATATATACGATATTTGACTAGGGTGAGTAAGAGCATCTTCAGCCAGAACATATAGACACATATCTTGAATAAGAAAATTATTCCTATAATATTGTGTTTAAATTTTAAATTTATGAAAGGATTTACTGATGAAAAGGGAATTTTTTTTTGAAATAAACATACTAATATTTCATATTTACAATTGAATTCTTTGTTTTAACTTCCTGCTCGGTTCTACATTAAAATAGGTTTAGACTGTGTTTAGTTCATGAATTCGAGAAGAGATTTGAAAAGGAAAATGAAAAATATAGGTGAAATGTGAGTAAAATATAATTACATTTCACATACTGTCTCTATTTTTCTAATCCTTTTCAAATCTCTCTCCAAATTTATAAACCAAACACGGTCCAAGGGTCTTAGAAATTAAACTATTAAACTTTTTTTTTAAAAGTAAAAAATTTGTTACAAAAAATATTAGGAGACCAATTCTGATCATCATTAAAATGATGTCCGGAAGAGTGAAAAAAAAAAAAGGAAAATGTCTCGTAGCTCAAATTTTGTGGCTCAAAAGTGGCTCAAATGGCCAAAATGACGTCGTTTTGGCCATTTTTATGTTGTTCTGTATTCAAAACGACGTCGTTTTAAGCATTTGAGCCACTTTTGAGCTACAAAATTTGAGCTACGATGTATTGTCGAAAAAAAAAAAAGACTTTTAACAACAAAATTTAAAAAATGTCACTATTAAATGCAATTTTAGGGACATAAATTTTAGTCTGAAAAAGAATAGTAATTGTTATTAATTGTCAAATTTCAGCCCCTAAAAATACAACAGTGACATTTTTAATCACTAAATTATTTCATTCCAACAAATAATTTTATCTTTAATTTTTTATATTAAAAATCTTAATTTTTTGCACAGAAATTCTTTATAGCCCGAATTTTCCTTTCCCAAGTGCTGCCTGAACACAGGTGGACAACACACCTCAGCAGCCAAAGGCAAATCACCAAGCCCAATCATCCTAGAGTTAGAAATTATAATTTGACCCCAAAAAGTTTAAAAAAATTACCAAAGCTATAAAATATAAAATTATATTTGTGTGAAATCTTATAAGTAATAATTATATGCGTTTAATTAAAGCACTTAGAGCTTAAATAAAAATTAGTTTAGATTATATTTCCAAATTAGAAAGTGAGTTAAATAAATTAAAATATCTTTTGGCTATTACCTCTGGACAATTTGTAATAAATTATAACTAGAGAATTTCAAGCATTAAGGAAAAAATTTCCTTAGAAAAGGCCAGTGTAGATTACCAACGAAAGTTTTACAAGAGTTAATATTAAATCAAATCTGCAAACTCCGCTTGAAATTGGTATCAGAGTTCGGTTTCTCGACCTTACCAATAACATTTGCATGAGTATTAAATATAGTGAAGAAGTAGCATATGATAACTTAAATAATAATACTTATTTACAAATAATAATAGAACAAAGTAATAACTTAATTAGGCTATTAAAAAAGTCAACGAAAAATTTAGAACTGATCAGTTAGAAATAATAAATGAAGTTAGACATTTTATACTAGATCCAGAAAAACAAGCAGCTATCTTTTAAGAAAAACAAAAATAATTAGATCTATATCCATATCCATATAAAGGAAATAACTGCTAAGAATCATTTGAATTAGTTTCACCTGAAAACCAAAAAGATAATAGAGTTAAGTAACTATAGCCTAAAACAGTTAGAAGAAATAACTGAAAAAGAAAATGATAACGAAATAAAATGAAAAATAATATTAGAAATAGTTGAACAATTAGATATGGTAGATGAAGAAATAATAATGATATAATAGAATTAGAAGAAGATATATATAACCAATTAGGTTTAATCAATTTGAGAGAAATGGAATACATTTCCCTTGAAAATTTAGAACAAATAATGGGGAATAGCGACGCAGAAAAAGAAAGGGAAAATAATATCTTAGAAGATTTCGAAGAAACAAATAATGTTAATGATACTAAAATGACAATGGTAAAACAAGAAGGGTGTAGTTCATCCGCCCACCTAATCTAAATCACCCAAATTTTAGAAATTTTACCAAATAACAAACAGAAAATAATACTAGAGATTATGATTATAGAAGAAGAATGGGACATTATAGATAGATGATCTTTTGTTAAGGGAACATCCAATTATGCAGACTTTATCACTACAAAGGAGGTATTTTTAAGGGAGGTACCACTAAAACCAATAAGTAATATAGGATATTTATTAGATATTGATTGTGCTACAAATACAAGTGAGATAATAAAGCAATGGCAAAGAGGCGAGCACTATGTGTTAAATATTCATAGCAGCAGCTAGAGCGCACAAAATTTTCGAAATCATATTGAACATAGTTTTACAGGTATAGTAGTAAGCTGATATGACAGCCTGAGAGAAAGTGACAAAAACAATTAACTGCAGAAATTACCCCAAAAGGTATGTTAAACCAATTTGTAAAATATATTGAAGATGAATTCATAGGAAAAGAGTGAGATGAGGATAAAATAAAAAGAGAATGGGTTAGAAAATTAAGTAATATAAAAATATGTAATATGAAATATATATGGAAAATTATATACATAAATGCTTCTATTACTACTATCAAATAGGGAGAAATAAAATTCATTGAACTATATTTTTTTTTCCATAAATTACCATATTCTATAAATGTCAATATAGAAGAAAAATATGAAAAATGGTTAAAAGAATTAGGAGATGCTACAAGTGACATCTTGGGTCATAGAATTAGATATCTAAGAGAATGGGTAGAGCATGAATCCATGAAAATGAAACAAAGAAGAAAAATAAAAAAATAATAATATTTACATTGTTGACAAACATCTAATTCATGAGGATATGAGCCTTCAAGAAAAAGAACATACAATAAGAAAAAGACAACATATTATAAAAGAAAAAATTTTAATAAACAAAGAGGAGAAAAATATAAAAGAAAATATTATAAAAAAAATCCCCTATAATTTCAACAAACGAAGAAAATTTTTTCGAAGAAAATAATTTTTGTCTTGAAGGAAAAAAGACTTGTAAATGTTGGGCATGTGGAGAAATAAGTCATTTTTAAAATAATAGAAGTCTTAGGAAACTTGGATTATGTAGAGTTAGAAGAAGAAGAAAAAGCATTAGAATTGACTCTAAAAAATAATAAAGAAATAATAAAATTAATTGAAGAAGAAATAGAAATAGAAGCCGAAAATTATAACGATACTGATGAAGAGTTAAATTTTATGATGATAGAAGAAATAAGTATAGAAAATTTAAAAGGATAACAATTTATCAGAGAAAATTCTCAAGAAAAAAAAGAAGAAAAAGATTGGATATTACCAATAATACGAAAAGACGAAATATATAAAAAATCAATATTCAAATTACAAAGTAAATATATATGTGAAAGAAATTAAAGATTGTGAATATGATGTAAGAGAAATAAATTTAATAGATTATGAAAATATATTAAAAAAATAATAAAGATACTAAGTATAAATATATTCATATAGGGAGTATACAAATACAAATTACACCTTTGTTTGATAAATGACAAGATATATATATATATATATATATGCATTTTTGTGTGATATTACACAATAAAATTTTGGAAAGTCCATAATCAGTGGACTAAAAAATAATTTATGTTGAGGACCATTAGGTTTTAATTGTAGATTGAAATATTATATTAGCTTAAGAAATGGATTCATAAATAGATTCTTAGCATTAAAAATAAAAATTATAGGAATCGATATACATGAGACCACCTACCCATTAAAAATATTTTGAAAAATAATATATACGTTAGATAATACCATAGATCCTAAGATGTAACATAAAGTTATAGAAGCAGATAAATTTGAACATACTAATGAAATACCAATAGATATAATTACACCTAAAAAAATAAATCCTAATGAGATTAAACTAGATAATTGACGGATAGCAAGTTTCAATAACCCTAAAAATATTACAAAAAAAAAAAAATATAATAAAATTGATAATATCGAAAATATTAAAATAGAAACTTCTAACACGATAGAAAATAATGATGAAATGGACAATGTAAGTATATTATCAGGAAGACACTCTAGATAATTCTAGAATACAGTCCAGTAGAAGTTCAGTTAGTAAAAGAATAATAGGATATAGAATTACGAGTATGCCAATATATGAAGATGAGAAAAATCTGATGGCTTGGACAAAAGATGATGAAGAAGAGGGGCAAAAAGAATACGACACATTAGTGAAAAGATACAGCAAAAGAATAATACACTAGTGTTAATAGTGTATATATATACTCATAAAAACACGCATAGAATGATTTAATACTTATGAACTATGTGCTTACTTAGACAGTGGATGCTTGGCGTGTTTCGGAAAAAAAGAAACTCTTTCTTGAGTATATATGGAAAAAGAAAAATCCATCATTAATTGTTCGAATAGCTAATAATAGTACGATGATACATAATGACGCCATAGAAAACTTAGTTTTAGAAATTAATTCCATCACCTTTACCATTCTTAAACTTTGGGCAACCGATCAACCGTCACGCGATGTAATTATAGGAAATAACTTAAAAAAATTATACAACCCTTGTACTCAAACATTACATTGTTATATTTGCAAATAACAATAAATCAGTTGAAGTCTTAAAGCTAAAAATGGTTGTTACACATCACAACATTGATTTCGTCCACAACAAGCGTGGTGAGGAGGTAATCTCTCCAACTGGACGCTAAACAACACTAAGTATTAAAGAAATTAGTATTTAGAAAGAAATTCAAAAAGAGTAGCAAGAAAGATGCAAAAATCTATATAGCAAAAATCTATTAAAAACACAAAAATATAAGTATAGCTAAATTAGACTTAATTGACCCTAATAAAATAATTAAAGTAAAACAAATGATATATACTTATAATGATATAGAGGAATTCAAAAAAGAGATAGAAGATCTCAAATGAAAAGGACTAATTAGAGATAGTAAAAGTCCACATAGTAGTCTAGTATTTATAGTTAGAACCCATGTTGAGATTAAAAGAGGAAAAGTTGGAATGATAATAAATTACAAAAAATTGAATTATAATACTAAAAGAGATGATTATTTTATTCCAAATAAGTAAGTCCTTTTTAACAAAATATAGGGTCCTCCTAGTTATCCAAAATGGACTGTAAAAATGGATATTGGTAAATCAAAATGGATAAAGTAAGTATACCACTATCAACCTTTAGTATGCCACAAGGACATTATGAATAGCTTGTAATGCCATTTGGATTAAAAAATGCACCTCAAATATTTCAAAAAAGAATGGATAACATATTTAAGGAGCTAAATAATATTTGTCTTGTATATATAGATGATATTTTAATTTTTTTCTAGATCCATAGAACAACATATAATAGATATCAAAATAATAACAGAAAAATGTGAAGAACATGGAATAGTGTTAGGTGAAAAGAAATGTGTGTATGCATACAAAGAAATAGAATTTTTAGGACTTGAAATCAAGGTAGGATCAATAAAAATGCAAAGTCATGTTCTCGAAAAAATTAATCAATTTCCTGATAAAATCACGGATAAAAAACAATTAGATTTTTTTAAAAAATGTTTAACTTATGCCTAAGATTTTATAAAAGACTTAGCTAAAATAAGAAAACTTTTACAAAAGAAACTAAAAAAGGATGAGAGTTTGGACTTGAAACTCAGCTGACTCTACATTAGTAAAATTTTTAAAGAAAAAGTGTAAAGATTTGTCTACCCTAACACTTTCTAATGAAACATGATGAGCTATTATTAAAAATTGATGCAAGTAACAATCAGTGTTGAAAATAAAAGAAAATAATCAACTATGTAGGCATTGTAGTGGAAATTTTAATCAAGCTAAATGCAATTGTCCCACAATGGAAAGAGAATTATTAGCTATAATAAAAGGAATACAAAAAGATTATATTTTTTGCACCAAAACCGTTTTTAATAAGAGCTGATTGTAAAAGCCTACTAGGTTTCGTAAATGAGAATTTATCTAACATACAGGTACAAGGAAGGCTTTTATGATGGCAAGTCTAATTAAAACAATTTATCTTTGATGTAGAACATATTAATAGTAATAAAAATAATTTAGTAGATATTCTAACTCGAGAACTTGCAGATGGCTTCCACATCGACAAGACTCACAACGCCAAAGAAGGAAACACTCCAATCAAAGAAGTGCTGAACTTGGTGACACAAAACAACGATGAAATTATCAGAAAAGTACAAGCAGTAGAGAAGAGTCGTTCGATCAAAACCTTTTTACGGTTATAAGTACTATATTTGTTTCTTCAACTCCTTTATGATATCCAAAATAAAATAAGAGAATATACTTTCGTTAAGATAGTTCTAAAATAGTATGAGGAAATGTCAACTATCTGGGAACTTAGTGGTGCTATTTTAACGGGCGAACATCCTTGTACAGTTATAGAATGTTAAAAGTTTCATTCGATCTAGACAAGGCCATCAGCCCAAAAGATCCTTTGGTTTAAATGTGGAAATTGGGAATAGTCAATACATTCAACATTCTACCTCACCCACAGAGTACTGTGTTCTCTCAGCTCACCAAATTCCAACAATTCATGTTCAAGATAATTTATGAAATCTCTAAAGAATATCCAAGCATGGCACCCATCACATTTATAACTGCACAAACGGAGGTAAAGGATGGGCATCTAAATGCAGCTCATTATCTGATAAAATTAAAAGA
The DNA here is from genome assembly GCA_025200525.1 of Camellia lanceoleosa. Taxonomy (NCBI): domain Eukaryota; kingdom Viridiplantae; phylum Streptophyta; class Magnoliopsida; order Ericales; family Theaceae; genus Camellia; species Camellia lanceoleosa. The sequence continues at coordinate 105,772,006 of CM045764.1, forward strand.
TAAGAATGACGTGATCTCCTACAAATGTGATTGGTTTAAAGATTGGGAAGCACCTTTTATAATAGAACCAACAGAAGCAAATGTAAATTTTTTTTTCGTAATATCTTACGAAACTACATAATTAGCAAGGGTTGGATTTAAATTAGTTCATTATGGAAGGACCGCCTTTGCAGTAACACCATCCTTGGCCGAAAAAATAATTTTTTCTCGGATTGCCTTATGAATTAATATACGACTACTTGGAACAGGTAGATTTTGGAACATATTTATCTGAAAGATGTAAATTTTTGGAAAAATATCTCATGGAGCAAGATCTAGAAGAATGGGATGAAATGTTTGAAGAGTATGATGAGAATTATGATCTTAGTGATATCATGAGTGATGAAGGTGTATGGAATCTAGAGAATGCAATGGATTGACAAAACCATGGGCAGTTTGGCAAAACCAAGGGCTGAGAAGACTATACCTCCATGTGACTACACCACCAGATGTCTCTTATTCATAAATAATATGTGATTATCATGTGACCACACCACTTGCTTACTTGTCTTTTGTTTGTCTTCTAACAACAATAAAATATAATATGTAAAAAATTTTATGTTTATAGATTAGGTTGAAGTTTAGACTTGAAATTCACAAAGTGCCTATATAAAGGCCTTACGGGAAAGCAAAAGGGGACACAGATTACTTAGAATATACTTTCAACTAAGAAAGAAATTTGGTTCTCAGAGCAAATAATACTCTAACAATCTAACAGTCTACAAGCACTATTTTCCTTGTAAATTTTTGTTCAATAAATAAAAAAGTTATCATTTCAGAAAAGAGTGTGTTACTATTGTATGTGAAGTTATTGATCTTAAGTCTCCTACATAATCAAAGAAGCAGCTTCTGAAGTAACAGTTTGAGGTAGGAAACAAAACAAATCTGTACTAAGCCTGATCTAAGGAAAGAAATATTGAGGTTAGCCACCTCTGTAAACTAGAAGCATGCCAATGGCAAAGCCCTACGCCGACTACATTTAGGTAACGATCAAAATTTTTAGATACTTTTATTATTTTGGAAGTATAGTCCCTACAGGAAATTACACTTTTACCGACCACTTTTGCTAACTAAAAAAATTTTGGTTGCCAAAAAATTACTTTTGCCAACTAAAAATTAAATTGGTAGCTAAAAGTTTATACTTTTACCAACTAAAGTAATTTAGTGGCAGAAAGTGATTGTTTGCAACTAATTTCAAATATTAGTCCCCAAAAATATAGGCAAGTGGCGGAAAAATTGGGTGGGATAATAAAATCTTTTAGCGACCAATACAATTTAGTCACAAATATCAAAACAACGTTGTTTTTCTTGTTAAATGCACGGAGTGACAAATAGCCGACCAACACTGTTGTTGGGGAAAACAAATTCAAACCTTCCATTGAGATTGCTAAGCAAGCTACGAATGCTAACATAGGAGCTCTATAAAAGAACCCACCTTTCTATCTCTCCTCTCTCTTCTCTTTCCAACGGCGAGCCCTACTACCGACACCACCTTCTGGCGAGCCTCACCGACCACCCCACCATTGTGACACTACCACCGGCACCCTCTGGCCTTTCCTGATATATATATATATATATATGTATTGTGGGGAATATGTATGCATATATTTTTGTATATGCGAGTAATCATTGGTGGAGCTACATAACCCCACTCAAAATTGGGATTTTTTTTTCTTTAGATATGTATATTTATGCAAAAGTTTAGGAGTTTTAGAAATTGAAGGCAGTGGAATAATTAGAAAAATTAAAATTGGGTTTTTGTTTGTTTGTTTGTTTGTGATTGAATCTTGGATTTGGAGAGTGATTTGTGGAGGGAAAAGGACAGTGATCCGCTCCCCCCTTAATTATTACATAAACTATAATAATAGTTTGATTTTTGAATTTGACTTTGATAAAAGGAAAATCCCAATTGTAGTCGTCTGGTTATGTGATGTATATGAGGCAACTAACGGATTTAATTATTGATCTTTTTTTTTGTCCTGTCTTGTTGTTGTTATTGTTTATGTATGTGTCTTTTGTGTTAATTTAGTGTTTTTGCTTATGAAATTAGTTTATTTGATTTTCGTGATACACATTAAAGTTAGGCTTACAAGCCTTTTTTAGCTTGACATTTTTATCATTGTTTAGATTTCAGATTGGAATTGATGTCTGTACTACTTTGGTTCTTTCTTTTGCCATTCAAGGTGAATCGCAATCCTTCATTTCCATACATGCAGATATGTCCTGTTTATTTTCCTTTTCTCATTTTGTATAAGAATTTCAAGTGGGCCTTACAATGTTGGGTGGTTACTCCAACGTTATGTAACATGTGTATGTGGTGTATTTGTTATGACAAAGATGAGTGTGACTTTCAAATGCTTTTTTTTTACAATTATGCATGTCAAGAATATATATATATAGATGTGTTGTTTTTGTTGGTGTCAACTTTCAAATGCTTTTTATTTTTACTTTTATTATGCACATCAAGAATATATATATTGTCACGCCTCACTTTTTATTACTCGGATTACTATTACTAAGCCTTTATTATACATTCAATTTCAGAGTTAGCATACAGAAGCTCATAATATTCTCAAGGAATATATATATATATACAGAATTCTCCCAGTCGGATTAAAAATGAATGCAACCTGAATATACAATTAAAGAAGTTGCCAGTAGGCTTACATCATTAAAAAAATCAAGAAGAATGGTGTAACCCTTTTACATCAATGGCATTCCACCTACACATAAAGAGGCCCCGTGGCCAACAATAAAGAAGATTCGAAATCTTGTAGCACATCCTGATTACCACCTGAAAAAGATTCAACAACGGGCAATGAACATATAGTGCAGTAGGGATCTCAACATGATCCTCAACAATAACAACTTACAGATAGCTATGATCATGAAGGCTAATCTCATACCATATAAATAATGTGACATTTTATAACCAAAGTATATATATATATATATGTACTATTCTCAAAAATCATTCAGTTATTTAACAACATCAATTTCCCACTTTTACTACCCTTTTTCCCAATGAACAACTCTTACCCATTTCCATGTTTTCATTTGTGACAAAAACCCATAATACCCACTTTATATTTTTGAAAACACGTTCACCAAAACCAATGCCCTCATATATTTATCAAATTCAGAATAGAAACCCAAGTCTAGCTCCACATATTCGTTCCATCTCAAACTTACATTCAAGTTAAAGAGATATTATCAAAAATTCATTGTTGGTAGGCAACTCCCTCAACCACTCTCAACACGTCCAAACATACTCAAACACGTCTACACTACATATAAGACAATTCCTTCTCGCCGAATGATGATCATCACAACACGTAATACACATAACCAAGTAAGACAACAATAACAACAGTTCTCCGCTCTACTTGCCTCAAGCACAGTAAGCCAATGATTTTACCTCTCAACAACAACATGCCAATTTACCAAACTCCAGCTGGAAGGGAATGGTACCTCTACTCCATTTTACCAGGCGCTAGCTAGAACGGTATGGTACCTCTGATTCTCAGCACAGCCAATTCTCCAAGCGCTAGCTGGAAGGTAATGGTACCTCTGATTCTCAGTGCATTACACCCCTTTTGATCATCACAACACGACAAGGTACAACTAACAAATGCAATGCATACACGCAACCACAACAGAGTGCAACCAACTCAAGCGTAAAACATACACGTAACCATTTCACACAACAATGTCATCCTCCACTGATGACCAAGGACAAAACCTCTATGTGTTTGTTTTTCAACGCATGTGTTTTTGCAATTCAATTCTCATGAGGTTTTAAGTCCAACAATCAACAACAAAGAAGTAAAGCATTAGTGATCCAAACTCAAGTAAGTCTCCGGGACTCATATTATGTTAACGTTTCCTTCCTTCCATTACAAAACCGATTACCTTTTTCTTCTGCAATAATATTCTCCACCTTATGCCTTAAATCCAATTTTACTTCATTTCACAAAAATATGACCAATTCACTTTCCATCATTTTAAATAGAAGATTTCTATCATGGCGGAAGTTATAATTCACATCATTTCTAATCTAATTTCACGGTCATATCCCCTTTTACAATTAACAAATTTATTAATTTATTGTATTAAAACGTAATCAATCCAACACCAAAATAATACCCAAATCGTAAGATCCAATTAAACCTTAAATCAAATTCCAACACATTAACCTCATTTCACAAGTTCATAACATATTTATTTCACAAATTCCATCCCTTCTTATCCATTAGACATTGCTACAAAAATTTAGGGCTTTGACTCCCTACTCATGAATATATTAAATCACACCCCAATTTAACCCAACATCCCCCACCTCATGAAATTTCAATCTCTACACCCATATCTTATACCCTCTAACATGATTTAAAAAAATGAATCCATACCACAAGGTTTTTATGCAATAAAAACATACCACATATCTATCTATAGTAGAGGCATTGAAAAGAATCAAAGAAATCCCTACCTCTTGAAGCTAAGAGATGACGACCCAAAAGTCAATGGCAATGAAACCACGAACCAATCGGACCAAAAGGAAGCCCTCGTCGAGATCTACACTTTTTCTCAAAGGACCATGGTGAAACAATCACTCTAGGTGAGTAGATCTAGAGATCTTAGTGCCAAAAACTTGATTTTAGAGAGAGATGTGTGAGCTCACGGTTTGAGAGAGAGGAAAGAGGAGAAAAGTGAAATGAAATTATGTTTGGGACCTATTTATAGTTGTAGAGAAGTAGCCCCAAGGTCAATAAAATAATAGGCCTAAAACCCCCCCCAAAGGTAGGGCCCAAACCAACCCAAAAATCTGAAAAAAACACGCAGGTGTCGACACCACCAAGGCTGGTGTCGACCCTATTTTCTAGCCACCAACAAACACAGATTCTGCAACACAAGAGGGTCAACCCTATCCCAGACTGGTGTCTACCCTTGTGGACAGCAACAAGAGGCAGGTGTTGACACCACCAAGGCTGGTGTTGACCCTATATTCCAGTGACACTTCCAGAAACATTACAACATGCAAGGGTTGACCCTTAGGAAGGCTAGTGTTGACCCCAAGGCAAACTTTCTAAGTTTCTAAGGAACTTTAGACCAGAACAAACACGAACAACCAAACCCAACAAGATTAAATCGGATTATACTCCTCAAAAACCAACATTCAATAACACTAAAGATTCCCAAAACAAAATAAAGGATTCAAATACACTTCCCAAAAGTTTTTAAAGGACACAAATGCTACATATATATATATATAGATTTTTTATTATAAAAAAAAAAATAATCTTGAATTTAAATTGTTAGCATCTTGTTTGTTTGACTTCACCATAACTTCAAAAAGAAAAACCATTTTAAATGAGTAGAGATTTGGATACTCTGTTATTCTAATGCTTTTGGCTCCTTTATTTATCAAACAATTCATCTATTTTGTTGATTTTGGCCAAGGAGTTTAGAGATATATTTTATATTGTGGGTTGTTGGTTGTTGGTCTCTACTCATCAATTGTTGTTCTTCACCCTATTGCTCACCATGTGTTTGACAAAATGTGCAAACGAAGTTTAGAATAACAGGAATAGACAACCACAATACCTCTACAAATGAACCATACCATATGCACCAAAAGAGGGAAAACTATGAATAGAAACTGATCAAATGTTTTGATTTTAACATAGAAAAATCAGCCTACTGGGTTGTCTATAGACTGGACAACAGAACATGTTTTTCTATTAATTTCAAAGCTCGAAACTTTTTCTGTGGAGTTTTTGCTTTAAATTCTTGTTCCTCTTGTTTCCTATTATGGTAGTTCATGGAACTACTTAAAGCTCCTAGCTTGTATGCTTTGATTTTACTTATGCTCTGCATTGTTTTCTATTAGATCTTTGTTTGTTTGTTCGTGTGTGAGGGGAGATAGGTGTAGCACAGGGGTTACATCAGGTTAAAGCCTTCATATAATGAACCTTTTAATTATTGGACATTACATTATATGATATTATGATGGCTCTCTTGTTCATTGTAGTAGTGGCCCTATATTTTGTGCAAATATTTTGATTTTAGTAGGGAAGATTTAAGTTAGTTTTTTTTTTTTTTTTGTGTGGGACATGTACTTTAGTGCCTTTGAGAATAGAGCAAAGTGGATTAATCATGACCACCAATTAAAAAGGTGCAGTTACTCTAGTTATCTTGCTGAACATCACTAATCTTAGAGCACACAATGTCTTGCGTTTGGCTGCTATTTTGTTGAACAGGGGTAATAATAATATTCTTAAGAGCTAGTCACTAATAATAATATTCTTAAGAGATTTCTTTCAGAGCTAGTCAGTAAATATCAATCTATTATTCAAGGGAAGTATCTGGAAATTATTTAGTGAGTAAAGTGGGGCTTACCAGATGAGTTAAAAGACATTTTTAGCCAAGCAAAGCCTTTGTATAGGGAAGAGAACGGTAACTACTTGTTATTCATATGTAGTAATTTCGTTTTCAATTTTTTATTTTTATTTATTTATTTATTTTTGTATGTATACTGTGAGAATTGGAATTCCTCATCATGGAATTTTATGATCTGTGATGGAGGGAATATATTCATGGGAATAAATAGCCTTTTTTTCACTTTGTCACAATTTCATCCTTGTATTCTCTGTATCCTTCATTTGCAAGTCTGAAAATGGAGTCTATAACTACCCTCTGGTTGGGAGGGTAGGTGATGAAAGTGAGTTGAGTTGCCAATTGGGTTAACTCAAGAGTTAATTGAACTCAACTCTATAATAGATTAGAGGAAGAATGGAGGTGATTAATATATCATCATGATATAATCATGCAGTTTTATTTTATATAATAAGCCTCGTATTGACAAGTTTTGATTCATAATTCAATATAATTTTGGATTCATAAATTGATATAACTTTGAAAGGTATAACCATTTGTCTGAGTTGGTTATTCCTTGTTAAATATATCTGAATGGAACAAATGGTGTGAAGTAAGAAAAATAGTGGTCGTTCGACACTAAAAAAACTGAAACTCTGAATGGTAAAAAGGAATGAAGAATTAAGTACTTACAACCCAGTTAATAGAAGAATGGATGGTCTTGTTTTCCAAAGAAAAAGCAAACATGTTCAAGAGTAGCAAAACCCCAAAGAAGAAGCACTCCAAGTACAAGCTTTGCTTTAATTCCATATTTTCACTAGAGAATGATGCTACTCCTTCGTTCTCGAGTTATCCTTAAAAGGCCTTTATATAGAGAAGCTTGGATTTACTATTTAGTGTCCAAAAAGCCAAATACAAAAATCAAGTAGTTCTATTGGTTGGTTCCTTTTTAGGTAGGGATGCATTTTCAGCACTAGCTCTCTATTTTTTATTTGTAATTATTGTCTGGTTACATTTGTAGATAGAACTAGATTGTTTTCCCTCTCATGGAAGCCTCTACCAATATAGCGCAACCCGCTTCCCCCTTCTTTCTGCTTTCTTTTCTCAACTTCTCCGGACATGCAACATATGATTAATTAGGACCGTAATCATACAATCTTGAAAAGATTATATACATTTGAGTTTTATATAATTTTTTATTTTATAATCTTGAAATACCTTAAAATTATGATGTATCTCATAACCAAATCTGATTGAATAATATCCTCTTGTCAAAAAAAAAAAAAAAAAACAAATAACATTAATAATTACAGCAAGACCACTGCCAAAAAATTAAATAAATTTTTTTTATTATTTTATAACCATTCATGGATCCCGTATTCAATATGAAAGATCTTGATCTAGCCTACTACACAAGACCTATATGATTAGTGGTAGTAGGCATGGATTCATTATTAGGCATTATAGTGTAGTTTTTAAAGTATAATGTAACATTATCCAAATCATTGCAAGAAATAGTTTGTTATGTGAAGGAAAGTAGACCAGATCCATAACTATATATTATCTCTTAAATTACACTACACACAGTACTTGGGCTTACCCTAAGTGTCTTAGTTACTTTTTTTAGTATACATGTTCTATGGATGGGGGCAAAAAATGAACAATTCTGGATGTATGGTTTGTTTGCTTACCTAAATATGGATCCAATGTACTAAAAATAATATAGATCCAAACTTGTGAGAGCAAGCGGCACGTTGATAGGATGCACGGTTAGAGATTTAGACAAAAAAAATGTGAGAGAAAAAGGTGAAAACGGACCGTTTGGGGGCGAAAATTGGAAATAGCCCCCAAACAACCTCGAGATCATCACGGTTACCTCGGACTAAATTCAACAAACTTGTAAGAGCAAGCAGCGCGTCGACACGGTTTCAGATTCAGACAAAAAAATGCTTGTAGTTGGCACTGCCACCATTTAGAGGTTGTTGCTTGTTGCATGTGCTTTTGCTTTTCGTGCATTACTAATTTCTTTTGTGCATTATTAAATACTGATTTGTCTTGTGCTTACCTCACCTTGTTCCTTCTTTTTCTTTATTATTCATAGGCCCTGCATGAAATTTGTAGGGGACACCTAAAAAGCACAATATGTTTTATGTACATATCTCTATAATTTCCAAAGCTAGAGGCTCAATTGCTAATTTGTTAGCCTAAGGGGCATGGATACCGAACTTTATTAAACAAACTTGTGAGAGCAAGCGACATGTCGATAGGACGCACAGTTAGAGATTTAGACTAAAAAATGTGAGAGAAAAAGGCGAAAACAGGCCGCTTGGGGGAAAAAATTGGAAACAGCCCCAAAATAGCCCCAATATCATCAGAGTCATCTCGGATTAGATTAAACAAACTTTTGAGAGTAAGCGGCGCGTCGATAGGATGCACAGTTAAATATTTAGACAAAAAAATGTGATGAAAAAGGAAAAAATAGGCCATTTGGGGTCAACAGGGCAACAATTGGAAACAACCTCAAAACAACCCCGATATCATAACGGTCACCTCGGCCTAGATTAAACAAACTTGTGAGAGCAAGCGGCGGGTCGATAGGACTCACGGTTAGATATTTAGACAAAAAAATGTGATAAAAAAAGGCAAAAAGGGCCGTTTGGGGGCCAAAAATTGGAAACAACCTTGAAACAACCCCGAGATCATAACGGTCACCTCGGCTTAGATTAAAGAAACTTGTGAAAGCAAGCAGCTCGTCGATAGGATGCACGGTTAGATATTTAGACAACAAAACGTGATGAAAAAAGGCGAAAATGGGCCGTTTAGGAGCAACAATTGGAAACAGCCTCGACATAGCCCTGATATCATAACGGTCACCTCAGCCTAGATTAAACAAACTTGTGAGAGCAAGCGGCGCATCAATAAGACGCACAGTTAGATATTTAGACAAAAAAATATGATAATCCCAACCTCGTATCTTCCACTCCCCTCTCAGACTTACCCTCCTCCAAGTAAAAATTCAACCAAAGAATTTTGAATTCAGAATTAGAAAGCCTTATTGTTGCAACTCCAGGAACCCAGCATATAGAGGCCCTCCATATACAAGAAAGGAGTACAAAATATTCTCTCTTCAAACCTGTAGTGACAAAGAAACTACTAAGTAAATTCATTTCCACTAATTCTTCAATAAATCTTAATGAAAGCAAAAAGAGCTGCAAACAAGAAAAAAAAAACCTTTGGACCAAAATATAATGGTACAAAGAATATAAAACTACAACTAAATTATGAAAACAGATAGCTCCAAATTAACTTAGTTTCCATTGTTGAAGTATATGTCAATATAGGCAAATTTTGAACCAATAGTTATAATTGTAATGTTTATTGGATATATACATATGAATGCTGTTGTTTTATTTATAAAATGGTATTGATAGGCGTTTAATTTGTTCATGTTACCTTTACTTTTCATGGATATTTTTCATTTTTTGTCCAATTTTACAATAATGTGATGTGCAAATATTTTCATAAAAAAATTGCTTGACATTATTTCCCTTTTTCTTTGGTACAGATGGATGAACTCGTGCACGAAGCTAAATTGTACAGGACTAATTGGCACTATAAGCATTTTTGGAAGGATTATATATTTTTGGATAGAAGTGTATAGAAAATATTTAGGTAGACTAGTAGTTATATTTTTGGATGAGTGTGTATGTAAAATATTTGGACAGACTACTTGTTATATTTTTTGATGGATACTCGTGGATAAAAATTTAAAACATAATAACAAGTACTTGTTATGTTTTAAATTTTTATGCTAGATGGATGTGAATTGGATGATTATATAGATTATAAATGGATTTTTAATTAGAGGAGTATGTAGTTTGGAATTACTTGTAGATGAAAACTTATAATAGTTGCTAACCTTCATTAAATAGGTTCAGGATTAGACGATTTATGTATTTTGTTGAATGTTCATGATTTGGTTGATTTGTTAGTTTGAATGATTTTTGCAAATTATAGATTATATTGAATGGATTGGATGGATTATTATGAATTACAGGTTTATTTTGTTGGATGTTGGCGACCAAATTTTGGTTTTGTTTTTCTTGTTTTGGCGACCAAGTGATTAATCAGGAAAGATAAGTTATACTTTTGCCGACTAAATAAGGTAGGCGAGAGGGTATATTTGGCGACTAAATAATTACTTGTTAAAATTATTAATTTTGGCAACCAAAGGATTTGGTCTCTAATAGGTCTATTGCCGACTAAAGTTTTAGTTGTGCAACATTCCTTTTGGTGACTAACATGTTTGGTCTTGGAATGTGACAATTGGCGACTAACATGTTTGGTCGTGGAATGTGACAATTGGCGACAAACCTTTTGGTCGTGGAATATGATAATTGGCGACTAACATTTGTTTTTTTTCTGTCTTTTTTTCTTCAATTCTTTAAATTTTTTTTCTAGAATGTTTTGTTTTTTTTTGTTTGTGTTTTTTGTTTGTTACTTGTTTTGTTGTTTTTTGTTCCAAGAGTGTTTTTTCGGAGTTCGCCGTGTTGGTTGCGGTTGTTTGCATCTTTGTTTTCTTTTTTTTCGCGAGGCGAGAGTTGCTCAGCTTGTCGAGATCTTTGAGTTGTTGATTAGGTGGAGTTTTGTATGGTGGCTTCGCCGGTTTCCTTTGGAATTCGCTCGAGTTGACTTTGAACACTCGCTTCGGGCCGAAGCGAGACCGAGCGCCGCCGAGGTGGCTCGAGATCTGGGCGATTGGCGGAGCGAGGCTTTCACGTTTAGCGAGGCTTGTTTCTCTCTCGGGTCGCTCGTAGCCCTTTGGCATTTTTAGCCTAATCAGATTTTTCGGAGAAAGATTTTTTTTTGAAATTTTTTTTTTTTTTTTTCTCTATTTTTAAAAATCTAAAGTCTCTTCTCTCTATTCTCTTATTCTCTCTCATGATTTCATCCCCTTCTAGTATCATTCTAATCTAAATCCTCAAAAGGTTAGAGGAAATCGAGAAGGAGCACCATCCAAGGAAATAAAAGTTTTGAGCCATTGATTATTTGATTTTCTTTCTCTTGAGTTTTTTCCTTTTTGGTAGCACTCCTCTTTTTGTCTTTTTTTCTTTTAGTTCTCCCATAGATAATTGTATCCTTATTTTTTTCAATTTTGTATCTCATATTTATTTGTTGGTTATTTTTTCATTTGAAGGGTTGGTTGTAGGTCATTGGTTTTTGATCAATTGGTTTCATTAAATTTTGTTGTTGGTTAAGTTTATATGTTGTTTAATTATGCATGTTGTTGTTAAAAAAGAAAAAGATTTAAATTTTTTTTTTTAAATGGTGATGAAAAATAAAATGTTGTGTATGATTAATAATGATTAAAATTAGTTGGGTTGGGTATGGTAAGTAAATTAATTATGATTAATCATAGCTTTGGAATGGGTTTTGTGTTTTTAAAAATAGTAGTTTTTTGGTTTAAAAGGAAATGGAATTGTTTAATGGAATTGTGAAAAATGAAAAAAAAAAAAGATTGAGGAAGTTGTTGTATCTTAGTGTTGAAAGTTGCGATTTTGTAGAAGTGTTTGTTTAAGTGTTTTGTTTTTATTGTATTGTTTGTGTTGTTGTTCATGGTTGTCTTTCAAGTTATTGTAGTACTAATATAATTCATGAGGTTTCTTTGTTATCACATGTTAATTGGGTATTTCATTGGTGTAGAATGGTTGGCTTTTCATTGCGTAATTGCATTAATTTTTTGAGAAATTGATGATTGTATGTGTATGTATTATGTATATGTATGTTTGTGTTATATGGTGTTAGTTAGTTATTAGTACATTTATAACATCTTTGAGGAGTTATCTATTTAGTATATATATATTATATATACATGTTTGTTTGGTTTGTTGGTTGTTGTTATGTGTTATTTATAATGTTTAATTATAATGGTTGTTGTTTAATCACTACTGCCGCTGGGCGCTGGATATCTTATAAGGCAAGATAATATAACGACCTATAGAAGGCTAAAAGCTGTTTTTTGTACTATTACCATGGCTCTCTGACATAGCTAGCTGGTTGTAGTAGCTTGTAGTTATTTTGGCTTACTCTTTGGCTTACTAAAGGGAATTGCAGTTGCTTAGTTGTTAGTGTTGTAATTGTTGTTCATTTATTTGATTGATTTGGATTTTCTGGGGTGATTGTGGTTCATTTTGAGATTGAGTTGATTTGTTGATTTTATGTTTTATATTTTTTTTAGTTTTATATGTATAGGTTTTGATAGTAGTAGAAACAAACCAAAATGTCATTTTTTGTCTTTTTTGAATTTGTGATTTGATGAAAGTGAAGAATGATTTTTAATTTTTAAAAAAAAGAAATTTGTGAAATGTATGGGAAGGGGAGGGGAGGGGGTATAGGGCTTAGTGATTAGTTGAGATTTAATGAAAGGAGGATTAATGAAAAAGAAATGAAAGATGAAGAATGAAGAAGAAGTTGTTGAAAAGAAGTTCATACATACATATATATATATTTTTATTATGTTTTTGTCTCATATTGTTCAAATGTAGAAATGAGTGAAGTGATCATTATCATCTTTGTTATTGTTGTGGATTGTGTTGAGATCTGTTCTCTCTCTATATATTTATATGTCAATTGTTGATCTTTTATCTTTTTTAGTATTAAGGTTTGGCCAAGAGAGAGATCTACTTTTGGATTTGTCGTCGCCGGCCTCTGTTATGTTGCGGGAATGCAATTGTTGTAAAAAAAAAGGTTTCTTTCTCTTCTTCTTGGTAAGTATATAAGCAATTTATTATTTATTTGTGTTGTGTTCATGTACATTTTTTATACGAATGAAGTATATGTATCCATATCTATTGATTGTTGTATGTATTGTTTGTTGAGTTTAGTTAGAAATTAAAATTATTTTAAGTTAATGAATTTGGACTTGACTTAATAAAAAAAAAGGGCGTGACAAACATGTTTGTTCATGGAATGTGACAATTAGTGATCAAACTTTTTGATCGTGGAATGTGATAATTGGCGACTAACATGTTTGGTCGTGAAATGTGACAATTGGTGACTAACATGTTTGATCGTGAAATGTGATAATTAGCAACTAACATGTTTGGTCAGGAAAATATGACTTTTCGCGACTAAAGTGTTTTAGTTACTAAATGGATTAGTCGCAGTAATTATATATTTAGCGATCAAAAATTTAGTTGGCAAATTGAACTTTTTCCCGACTAATTTTTTTTTTGTTGCTAATTACTTTTCCCAACCCTCTATTGGTGACTAAAGTGCTGACCAAAAAAATTAGTCGTGGATAACTTTTGCCGACTAAAAATGGACTTTTGCAAACTAAATTTTTAGTCAGCAAAAGTACGATTTTCTGTAGTTAAATCAAAACATCTTAATAATGTAAGAAGTAAAAAAATGAATAGTTTTTTTTTTTTTTTTTGAGTATTTATCACCATTTCAATATCCAGGATTTGTTGTTAGATCGTAATCAAATAATAATGTTAATAGCAAACTGTCCATAATAACGTAATTTTTACAAAATCTACTAAATACTGATATTATTAAAGACATAGAATTTATTGGGAAAAAAAATGTTAAAATAATTCAAGAGATCACATATTATCAACAACAACTAAATATAATATCATAAAACAAAAATTAATAAAATATATATATTCCACATCAGTGCCACATAAGCAAGCCATCAGTCGGGCCAATAGTGGGGACATTGTCTCGGGCAATTTAGCACTGCCCTTTATTGTAATATGATTCAAACTCGGACTAATCCGGATATAATTTATTGTGCTATGTTTCTCATAGGAAACATACTAGTCTACTCTTCTATATTGCAACCATTCTTGAATAGTAACAGATCAGCAGCCTTTTCTTGAATCAACTTCCACAACCCATCAATATGTCGTTCCTCAGTGAATGTCCCTCCGATCGCGCAACATATCAGAAATGTACGATCCACCACTGCATGGGTCATGAAAGCTTTTCCACTCGAATTTACTTCCTCCAGCAGCTTCCAGTTCAGCTTCGACCCATCTTCTTCACTCCTCCTCGGCTTCAGCCGAAAACACACCAACACAAACTTCCTCGGCACAACCACCTCAAACCTTTCATCTTCCACAACCAATCCCTCAAACTTCTTGGCTAGTTTGATATCACTTCTGATGTGTTCCATCAAGTTAGCCACACCATACCTTCTTATCACAAGCCACAGCTTCAAGGCTCTGAACCTCCGGCTCAGTGCGATTTGCCAGTCTTTATAGTCCACTACTTTCTTTGACTCAGTGGCTTTGTTTCTTAAAATCTCAGGACTTGTGGATAGAGAATCAACCAATGTACTTGGGTTTTTAACCCATAAGCAACAACAGTCCATGTTGGTGAGAAACCATTTATGTGGGTTCATGCTAATGGAATCAACAAGCTCAATTCCATTCAAATACTGCCTGAATTCCGGGCAGATACAAGCACTGCCCGCATAAGCAGCGTCCACGTGGAACCAAACTTTGTAGTCTTTTGCCACCTGTCCGATTTCCTCTAGAGAATCCACAGCACCTAATGCAGTGGTACCTATAGTTGCACAGAGAAACAATGGCACCAACCCAGATGCCAAATCCGCCTCCATCGTTGCCCTAACGTCGTCAGGTGCTAGTGCAAAGCCTGTCAACGTTGATGTTTTGATCGCGCGAAAATTGTTAGGATTAATTCCAACAAGTTTGGAAGCCTTTTGGAGGGTGAAATGTGTTTGATCCGAGCCATACACCACCAATTTTGTGATTTTATCGGCACCCAATTCATTCAAAGCCATGTCTCTGGCAGCAGCCAAAGTACAGACTATGGCCTCGCATGTACTACTATGCAAGACACCTCCACCTCCGCCAGAGAAGAGAAACGACTGTGGAAGCTTCAGCATTTTGCCCATCCAGTCCATGACAATGGCTTCAAGTTCAGTGGCAGCCGGGGAAGATATCCAGTTGAAGCCAACGACGTTAAGGCCAGTGCAAAGCATCTCTCCTAAGAAAGCGGCAGTGCTTGCATTGGCTTGAAAATAGGCAAAGAAATTGGGGCTCTGCCAGTGAGTTAAACCCGGTAATATGTTGGTTTGAATGTCTCCCAAGATGGTCTCTAAGGACTCTGGAAAGTATGGGGCTGAATTATTGGGAGATAGCTTTTGAAGATAACCGGCCTTGACTTGGCTTTGAACTGGGTAATTCTCGACATTTTTGTAGTAATCGGCTATGAATTCAAGAACTCTAGACGATTCATCAACAAAATTTTCAGTGTCTAAAGGGTTGAATAGATCTTTTGGGAGGCTATCCATTTGGTGAAATTGGTGAGTTTGGATTTTTGAACTTTGAAGAAGAGAAGAGAGGGGAAAAGTAATGTATCCTATTTTAGGTGGTGGTGTTTGTAGCAACACTAGGCATTCTCTTATATAGACAACTAAAATCACCACCACTTTGAGCTAACAAAACAGGATCGCCAACAAGGAACGAAAACATTTGTGTGTCCATTTTCGAACCAAAATAACTCCACTTTTTTCCGTGTTGTTTTGGCAACCCAGCAAGAGCTCACTTTTAATTTTTAACCCATTTTAAGTCACATCACCTCTTATATTTTTTATCTACAAAAAGACAAAATAGTCAAAAATAAATAAATAAAAGGACTAGCTTTTAATTAACTTCCCAAAACACCCCTCCTTATACAAAAACGTGTGCAAATGACTGAATGAGTGATTATTTGATAGTACAGTTACCTAGTGTTCTATGATAATATAATTGGTGAAAAATGTAAAATATTAATTATTTGTGTTGAGTGATTGAGGAATATAAATGAGCATAATAAATAATGATTGGTGAAAAAATATGATCAAATGATACTCTGAAATTACTTAATACTTTTCCTGACTAAATTCGGTAAATAAATTCACATGAAACTAGTTTGTTAATGTATGTTGTGTTCTGCGTTTACAAATTGGTGACAACGAAAAGTAATCACCGACTTTGTCAATACTTCGTGCGTTAGTTTGCCTAAATTTACCAACTTTGTCGGTACGAAGAGCTGTTTGCCTAAATTTACATTTTGCCGAAACTTTAAGAACCACCAAAAATAGTGGGAAAAAAAATGGTATTAATAAATATATGACTAATTACATTTTTTTTCTCTAAAATATGAGTATTGGAGACTAAAATAATACAATTTAAAACACTGATAATTAAAATGATACAAGACTCATATTTTGAGGATTAAAAATGTAATTGTGGGGATATATTTTCTGAGTACCAACACGTGGCAAGGTGACGCCGAGGTGATCTCGGTTAGGCCGAGGTTATCTCCGAAAATATCGAAATCCGAGATAAGTGGATAAGGGACAAGAGTCCTAGAATGAAGAGGGAACTCAACCTGGATATGGGACAAGAGTCCTAGATTGTGAAAAGACTTCAGTTTGGGTAAAGATAAACTCTTAGGGAGTTTATCCTAATCCCACTGGGAGTCCCAGATTAGCAGTAATCCTGAGTCCATTGGAGTTAGGCTCTCATTGGGACTAGGATTGAATTGGCTATAAATAAGAGGCACCCCATGGGTCTAAGGTATGTTTTTTAAGACTCAAGCTTGTGAGTTGAATACTTGATTATCTTTGAGAGATATACTGACTTGATCGTCGGAGTGCCCCGGGGTGGAAGAACCACCGCCGGAGCCTTTTCTTTCTGTGCAGGACAGCAGGGTGCCATCTATTCTGCCTGTGTTCTACAGCTGAATTACTAAGGAGGGCAGTGTGATCGGAAAATCACTCACACAATTTGGCGCCGTCTGTGGGAAAGAAAGAAGAATAGATGGCCAATGACGGACAAGAGGATCAGATTGAAGACAACACTCCTGCTGGGAGTGGGAGACCTATCGACCTTGACGATTGAAGGAGACGACCGCAACACAGAAACTCGTGACCAGAGTCACGGAGTGAAAGACACCGGCCAGAAAGGTGACGCACCAAAGACAACAGATCGAAGCGGATACTACAACAAAGATGACCTCCAGGTATGGAAGGATACATACTTGCGGAGGAACGAAGACCCTTCCAAAAGGGATGCAAACACAGGGGGCATGAGCGCTCCCAAGGAGATAACATTCAAGTATAGAAGAACTCAGCCTAACTTTGCAGATCCTGGATTCCAGATCCCGGATCCAAGAAGACATGATCTCGGCCTAGATGAGTAGGCCCGAAAAGACGAGAGCTCAGCCTGAGTGAGCAAATCCAAGATTCCAGTAGACAAGATCTCGGCGCTTAAGTCCGAGAAGAGAAGAGCACAGCGAGCAGATCTAAGATCCCAGAGGATAAAAAGAAAACACAAGATCAGACTAAAGCTGGCCGGGTTGAAAACCCCGGCTTGAATTCTAGAAGATACAAAGTTTACCACTTGTTGAAATTTGTAGCAATTTACAAGTTGGTCAAACCGATACAAAGTTTACCACTTGTTGAAATTTGTAGCAATTTACAAGTTGGTCAAACTGATACAAAGTTTACCGCTTGTTGAAATTTGTAGCAATTTACAAGTTGGTCAAACTGATACAAAGTTTACCGCTTGTTGAAATTTGTAGCAATTTACAAGTTGGTCAAACCGATACAAAGTTTACCACTTGTTGAAATTTGTAGCAATTTACAAGTTGGTCAAACCGATATAGAGTTTACCGTTTGTTGAAATTTGTAGCAATTTACAAGTTGGTCAAACCGATACAGAGATTAACACTTGTTGAAATTTGTAGCAATTTACAAGTGTGAGTTAAGCCGAGATTACTGTTTCTCTTCACTTGTAGAAATTTGTAGCAATTTACAAGTGGGAGTTAAGCCGAGATTACTGTTTCTCTTCACTTGTTGAAATTTGTAGCAATTTACAAGTCGAAGGGAAGTCAAGGTTACTGTTTCTCTTCGCTTGTTGAAATTTGTAGCAATTTACAAGTCGAAGGGAAGCCAAGGTTATTGTTTCTCTTCGCTTGTTGAAATTTATAGCAATTTACAAGTCGAAGGGAAGCCGAGGTTACTGTTTCTCCTCGCTTGTTGAAATTTGCAGCAATTTACAAGTCGAAGTTATGCCGAGGTTATTGCTTACAGATATATAGCAATCTACAGGTTGGTTAAACCAAAGAAGATGCTTAACATTTGTTGAAATTTGTAGCAATTTACAAGATGATGTTAAGCCGACATGAGAGCATCTGTTGAAATTTGCAGCAATTTATAGGTTGAAGTAAAAGCTAAGTATATTGTTTAAACCCTTGTTGAAATTTGTAGTAATTTACAAGTAGATCATTGTTTAACACTTGTTATAACTTGAGAAAAGTTTACTGTATATATTAATCCTTGTTGAAATTTGTAGCAATTTACAAGCAGGATAGACTGAGATTACTGTTTAAACACTCGTTGAAACTTGAGAAAAGTTTGCAAAGTTAAACATTGAATAGTATATGTCTTATACTTGTTGAAATATATGAAAAGTTTACAGGTCAGTATCTTGCCAAAGTAAAGTTTGTAGTTATTATACCTAAGGTATGTAACCCCGAGAAGATTGCACAAAGAAGGCAAAGAATGAAAGGCACGCAAAATATTCTAAGTATAGAATCATGCAAAGGCAGTCAAGAAAAGACGAAGGCACAAGCATTCAGAGAAGGAAAGTTAAATTAGACATTCAAGAACAAGGAGGCACATCGGCCATATACAGAGCTTACATTATCTGAAAAGCAAAATGGTACAAGAGTACAAGCAACAAAAAAGGTAAAACATCAAAAAAATTGAGATGATGCTTAACCGAAGTTAAGCCTAGATGATGCTTAACTGAAGTTAAGCCGAGATGTTGTTTAACCGAAGTTAAACTGATGTGATGCTTAACCGAAGTTAAGTCGAGATGATGTTTAACCGAAGTTAAACGGAGATGATGCTTAAACTGAAGTTAAGCCGAGATGTTGTTTAACCGAAGTTAAACTGAGGTGATGCTTAACCGAAGTTAAGCCGAGATGATGTTTAACTGAAGTTAAAACGAAATGTTATTTAACACTTGTTGAAATTCTGAGAGAATTTACAAAGTTAAAAAGTACACAAAGTTAAATGTCGGCAAAAGATTCGTTGGAGTCAAACGTCGGTTTGATTAGAACAGAACCACTAAGTACACGCCAAAAGTGGTAACTAGAATTGTGAAAGGAATAAATGCTTCAAAGAAACAGCGATGATAGTTTGCAAAGGCCAAGAGAAAGAGGGTCTAAAGGGGAGAAGTTTTAATACACCGGCGAAAGAAGAACACATCAGGTCTGTGACTACGGCACGAAGCCAACTTCCCTAATGTGATCCTAAGTGCAACTTATGTTCACATTAGGGGGCAGAAAGAAGATGCAGGGGGAAGGAATGATAATTAAGGAGCAAGGAATGATAACACTTGTTGAAAAATTTTGAGCAAATTACAAGATGAGTTAACCGAAGATTATGAAGTCTATCACTTTGTAGCAATTTACAAGTTTGGTATAGCCGAGATAACACTGAAAGACGTTTCCGAGATATGATCATCCGAGATGACCAACTAGCTTGTTAAGAGCTGAGAAGATTGGCAGGTACAAAAATGAAGACCTTAAAGAACTAGGGACTGAAAGCAAAGAACGTTGGACTGATCTGCTTCGACGAACGACGATGGTTCAGCCTCGGCAGTTAGTTGGAGGAGCTTCTCTACCGTTACCTCGACATCAATTTCAAGAAGGAAGCAAACTACTCGGCATCAGTGGCAGGTTGTGTCTCACCCCCAGAAGACAGTTGGAAAGAACTTCTCAACAACCTTCTCAGCTACGAGCTCAGCATCAATCTCCTGAAGAGTTTGATCAACGCTTTTCTCGGCGATTGGCACCTCGGAGTTTTGAAGGCAAGGATTGAAAGCAAAAATCTGGAAAAAGACACAAAAATACAGGCTCAAGAACAATGGCAAGAAAGTGGTGAAACAGTGCAAGTGTTCAAGACATGAGCGAAATCATGGAATAGACGCATCCAGATGAATAGTTCAGTAAATCAAAGGTTTGAATAAAGCAGTAATGGCAGCAAGTAAGCAAAAGAGCATAGGAGAATTAAGAATGAAAGGAACAGAGGCTTACCAGGAAAAGTGGAGCCGGTATGAAGGTCATCGAGGTCAGGCGACGGTTGCAGACACGATGAAACGACGAAAGCTTCACCGGATAAGAGGAACGAAAACAATTGCAGAGCTTGAAAGCTTGGAACAATGGCTGATTTGAGGAAAAGAGCTAGAAAGAGAAAATTCAGAGTCAAGACGACAACAAAGTTCATGAATAAAGCCAAGTACACAGGCACTAAGTAGGTATGTGAAGAACAAGAAAAGTAATGACTTAGGCACTATGCTAGCAACAGAAAGCGGATATGACAAGAACAGTGCTAGGCATTTAAACATTTCAAAAACTTGAAAACAGACGAAAATAGAAGGCAATAGATGGCAAGTAAATAGATTCAGAAGAGTTATGAAAGAT
The DNA here is from genome assembly GCA_025200525.1 of Camellia lanceoleosa. Lineage (NCBI taxonomy): Eukaryota > Viridiplantae > Streptophyta > Magnoliopsida > Ericales > Theaceae > Camellia > Camellia lanceoleosa. The sequence continues at coordinate 105,792,931 of CM045764.1, forward strand.
TGAGCTTAATAAAAGAGTTTATGAACCTACCAAGATAAGTGAACGCCGATATGAAGATCGCTGAAGTCAAATAGATAACTGCAAATCAGGAACCCACCAAAAAATGTGAATAGAGCAGATGCAAAGCTCTTATGAATTAATGAAACCAGAAACCTTGGCTAGGAGGTATGATCTCGAAAAGCTTGGAAAGCATGAAGCTTGATACTTGATAGAAGTGGACAGTAAAATTCAGGGAACTTTGAGGTCGGCGAGTTTGATCTCGGACAGAGAGGCACAGATGAACGAACAGTATAGTTTCCATCACCTCAGAATGCCGAGGTAATAGAACCTAGGGGGCAGTTGTGGGGATATATTTTCTGAGTACCAACACGTGGCAAGGTGACGCCGAGGTGATCTCGGTTAGGCCGAGGCTATCTCCGAAAATATCGGAATCCGAGATAAGTGGATAAGGGACAAGAGTCCTAGAATGAAGAGGGAACTCAACCTGGATATGGGACAAGAGTCCTAGATTGTGAAAAGACTTCAGTTTGGGTAAAGATAAACTCTTAGGGAGTTTATCCTAATCCCACTAGGAGTCCCAGATTAGTAGTAATCCTGAGTCCATTGGAGTTAGGCTCTCATTGGGACTAGGATTGAGTTGACTATAAATAAGAGGCACCCCCATGGGTCTAAGGTATGTTTTTTAAGACTCAAGCTTGTGAGTTGAATACTTGATTATCTTTGAGAGATATACTGACTTGATCGTCGGAGTGCCCCCGGGTGGAAGAACTACCGCCGGAGCCTTTTCTTTCTATGCAGGACAGCAGGGTGCCATCTATTCTGCCTGTGTTCTATAGCTGAATTATTAAGGAGGGCAGTGTGATCGAAAAATCACTCACACAGTAATTAACGCATAAATATATGTAAAATTCTTTAAAGTTCGTCTGGTTGATGATATGCTTCCTCACTGGGTCATGATATTTTAGTTTCAATATTATTGTTGAAGGGTCTAACTTTAGCTTTTTAGGGTTGGGTTTCCTTTTAGTTCAAATTCGATGAGAGGGTTTTGTTTGGATCCATGGAGCTTCCTTTTCAATGATCAAAATTGTTCATTTTATAAAGTCTTTTTATTTATATTATTTACATAAAAAATTAAATGGATCTAATAATTATAACTTATTTAATTTATTACATTTGTCTAAGGCCTTGTTTGGCCAGTGGTAATTTTAGTCAAAAAGTTACTAAAAAAATAAAAAAGCCAACAACTTATACCAAAATGTCAAAAATTCTATTTTCTCTCTTTTTTTACACATCTTTTTCCTAAAACCTCAAAAAGTCATTCTAAACATACTACTTTTTTTTACATCATATTTTAACTAAAAAATCAAAAAAATTACTAAAATAGCATGTTTCTAAACAAAGCCAAAAAAAAAATTATACAACCAAGTGTATTATTCAGCAATGAATACTATGTATTCTCTGTTCATTGTTTATAAATCAAAAATTGATATAATAGATTCAGTGTGCCATCTTTTGTATGAATTGTGAAAAAATCAAAATAAAACATAAATAAAAATAAAAAAAGGTAAATTACACTTACATCTCCTGAAATTTGAATTTAATACATATCATCTCTGACATTTAGAAAATTACACAGACCTCCTGTCATTGTAATTATTTAGACAGAATGAAAATATTAAACTCATGCATTCTCTCTTTTCTTTATTGGAGTCTCAATAGGCCATGGGTGGGCCTGTTGCACCAGCTTCTACACATGTGCATTCACAACAACAATCTTATGCATACACTTCATCATTTAATTGTCATCGTTCGTCTGAGGAGGTGAGTAAATAGTTAATTATGAAATTTTCAATATGACATTTTATTCATGTTATTTGTTTTTATCAAATGTAGGTTCACATATCAAAGAAAGGAAAGAAGAAGAAGAAGAAGAAGTAGATAGGACAACTTCAATGAAAGAAAGCCGTTGGAGTCTACTGAATTCAAGGTTAGAATTGTTCATAATCTTTTCTTCTATTGATTATTCTAGCTCTAAATTTTCACAACCTAATATTATATATATATATATATATATATTCATGGCTTCATAAACATTGATGATTGATGAAAACTGGTCTGATGATCTCATTTATATACTAACCTCAATGAATACTGACTATTGACTTATGTTGGCTCAACTGTACTTCAATGCAAGTGACCCATTGACTGAGTTGTGGCGAATTGCCTGGATAATTCCTGCTTTTTGGACTCTGCTTGCATTCTCTCTCTTGGTGGTGATATGTGTTCTTTGGGCTCCTTCAAGTAACCCAACTAGGTATCCGTTATGACATCGACACATTCATTTTCTTATTTTTTTATTTTGTCTACTATTCATAAACTATATGAACAAACTCTTTGGATGGTGATGGAGTTATGGGTTTTATTGCCTTTAAGAGTTGTGGCAGGGCTAGATGTTTGCAACGAGACACCCAACTTACTAAATTAGTTGAGCTTCAAACATAAATTTGAGGTGGCTTAACCCATTAAGAGTGTTGTAACTTTGAAGATACATTTTAGTTTTACTAGTGTTATAGGGACCTATGTTACATAGATGTTGAGATAGGACATGGACACATGATACATAGACGTTGAGATAGGACATGGACACATGATACATACACCTTGAGGTGTAAATTCTAAAATAATAGGACATACCCTCAGATATATGTACTATCTATTAATATATATGCGCAAGTTATCATCTAGAAAATGTAGAAAAAGAAGAAGAAATGTACACATGTAGAGGCCTGCAAAGGCCATTCCCAAGTCTCTTCTATAGAAATTTATGCCTTTTAGCTTTAGAACAAATACCATGCAAATAATAGTATTAGTACTAGTTGTGGTGATGGTAAAAAATAGTACTTTAGTCTCCATCAGATTGGGGTCTGTGAGGAAGTAGATTGGGCATAGACTTGACCTTTTGCACTCTTTGCACGAAGTGGGTGTCCTCAGGTTTGAACCCACAATCTATCAGGTTAATAAGCTGAGTTTTAACCATTGAACCAATAGCCACTTGCCTTCCCGAAAAAAAAAAAAAAAATCACATAAAGAGAAGGAGTTGGGTTTCAGGGATAGTTTGTTTTCAGGTATTGTTAATCTATATATGGATCTATTTGTGTCTGCTTTGGTCTTTTGGTTTACTTATGATGATTATTATTAGAGAAAGTAATGAACTAAGAACTTGCCAGAATAGTAGTTAGTGACCAAGGAAAGATGGAAGTAACTAAGGATCCATATTACAGAGAGAAAAGAGTTTAAAAGGTTCTATATAGGTCGTAAAAGATTATAAGGCTTGTTCTGGCATCATATGGGAGAATCAAAAAATTGATGAAATAAGATATTAAATCAAAACTAATAAAATAAGAAAATTAAATTATTTCAAATAAAAAAAATTATACAATTTTACATTATTCTAGACTAAATTATATAGTGGACATACACAACGCCACCCCCACCTCCACCCATCCAGACAGAAGAAACCTTTCCTCTTTTTTTTCTTTTCATTGTGTCTATTACTTTGGTGTAATATGTGGAGCAGCAATGATCTGACATCCCATATTCTCATTGATGAGGTAGGTATGCATTGCCTTGTTGACTGTTAGGAGTAAGCTAGCTTGTTTTCAATTCTATTTGCATTCTGAGCTCTTCTCTGTTTTGATTTTGCTACACATGTGATGGAAATATTGATTTTGTTATTTATACTTTCAATAAAATCTCTAATTAAAGAAATGGTACAAGAAATAAGCCAATTTGAATGTATATATTATACAAATCAAAATTAAGCATTATCTATGTTTCATTGTTGTTTTGCAGGTTGTTGGAAGCCATTGATTTCATCCTCCAAGGTGCTCAGAATCTTGTGGTACCAATAAAGTCCAATTCAAGAAGAAAACTGCAAGAATCTCCCATAGCTCACAATGGCTATGAATTCTGCTGACCCAAGAAGACATGATCAGATTTAGTCAAAATTGAAATGAAAACTTGTGATTTTAGAGTCGATATTTCAATACAATTACCAAGACTTTCTGACATTTAATGATCTGCCTTCTGCTTCTCTATGTACTGTTTGATGTATTGGTTGTTAAGATACAGTTCTATTAACTATTGTTAAGCATATATAATTACCAAGTTATAAGTGTGTATATATCATAGATGAGTAATATGGCTTTGAAATTGGATGATTTGTGTAGATTGTTGCCTAATTTCATGTGGTATTTGAAGTATCTGGAGTGTGAATTTGAATTTTGTTTTTTTGGATTTCATTATAATGTATTTGGCTTAGTCTAGTGGAAGATTTGTTTTTTCAGATTCATTATAATGCATATTTTCTGAAATGGTATGCTTTGGACAAAATATTGATATTAAATATTTATATAATAATAATAATAATAATAATAATAATAATAATAAAAGTGGCATTTTTTAAAAACGCCACTAAATGACGTCATGCTCACGTTAGTTTGTGACGGTAATGGAAGCAGACGTCAACATTTTGTGGCGTTTTAAAAAATGCCGTCTTATAGTTTTAGCGACGTTTATCAAGTGCTGCAAACCTATTGCGGCGGCCGTATCAACGGCGAAAATTTTAAACGTCGTTATAACTTTTTACGGCATTTTTCAGGCTTTTAGCGGCGTTTATAACTTGAATTTCCTGTAGTGAATCACACATTATACAAATTTAATCTCCACCACACAACCATCCATCCACTCAGAAAAATCTGGATGGATAAATCTCGGTTCAAGACTTATTCCTTAGACAAATATAGAAATTATTGATTTCATTTCAACGGTCTAATTAATCAAAAGTAATTAATTAGCAGGTTGAATTCTCCTCAACTAGCTTTAGGAAAGTGTAGCACATGATTGGATGGCTCTTTTTTTGCCAACTTAGTTAAGATAAGTCGGATTCATTATGGTGCTTATAGCATTTCCATTGTCTATCTTTATTGATGTAAGATGTAAAGGATTTTATTCTTCATTCTAATTCAATAAAGCTCATTTTGTTGATAATAATAATAATAATAATAATAATAATAATAATAATAATAATAATAATAATTAGGGTCAATTTTTTGTATGACCTGAAGTGGGTTTCATAAAGCTAATGATAAACCACCATATAAAGCTCAGTCCATCTCATCATTTTCTACAGCTCAGCCATCAGCAGAACAAAATAATTGATATAGTTGAGTCGGTTAGGTTGTTAGTTTACTATAGTTAAGAAGTTGTTAGATGTTGAACTAGTATAAACCATACTTAGATTAAAGACTCTATTGTACATATATAGATTTATGACTTCACTGTATTTTAAATAATGAATTCAATAATACAAAATCTCTTTATGGTATCAGAGCTTGATAGCTTCAACAAGTTGTGATCCTTCATGAAGCTTTAACAAGCTTCATCAATGGTAGAACCTTCATCAATGGTTGATTCTCAGTCTCCTCGGCCAAATCTATCTCTTCTCATTTCAAATCTAAGTTCATTCGTGACTGTTAAATTGGATTCGTCCAATTACATCATTAGGAAGAATCCGTTGCCCAATATACTGAGAGCAACAAAACATCTCTGTTATGTTGATGAATCGAAGCAACGTCCTTCTCCAGCTGTAATCGATTCGAGCAATAAAGAAATTCTGAATCTGGAACATGCACAATGGTTAACCATTGATGCACATCTTCTGAGTTGCTTCACTGCGACTTTATCTCCAATAATTTTCACCTCTATTTTCCATTGCACAAACAGTTGTGAGGTATGGTCTATTCTTGAAAAGAGATTTACTTTCTTATCTAGATCACATATTCATCAATTGAAGAATAAGCTTGGTCGTTTGACTAAAAAAGGATCAACTATGGAGGAATATTGGTCTCAATTCAAAGCCATCGCAGGCCAGTTGGCTTTGGTTACTTCTTCTGTAAATGATGAAGATTTAGTTCTGTTAATACTCAATGGTCTTCCTGATGAATACAGTGCATTCAAGACCACCATCCGGGCAAGATCAAATCCAATTTCAATGGAGTCCTTGTGCTCTTTACTTTGTTCTAAAGAAATTCATGTCCAACATGCTATTAAGCATAGTCATGCATTTGAAGTTTCGTTTGCACATGCAGCTACTAGTGGTCACAAACCTTAATTTTCAAGTTCTAGATCTTCTGGAAGTTCTTTTGGTACTAATAATTCTGGTGGAGGTAGAAGCTATAGAGGTAATTTCAACATAAATGGAGGTAGATTTTATAGAGGTTCTCGAAGAGGAGGAAGACCTCATGGATCTCAACACCAGAACTTTTTCCCTCAGCATTCCTCTCAACATGACTTCACTTCTTCCTCATTTGATGTTATCTGCCACATTTGTGGCAAAATGAATCACTTTGCCTTAGAGTGTTGTCATAGAATGGATAATTATTTTCAATCTCAGCCTAGATCTGCTTCTAAGGCTTATGCTGCCTTTGCCTCACAGTTTTCACCACCAGGAAACTGTTACATTGATTCAGAAGCCTTCAATCACATTACCAATGATCTGGCTAATTTCTCTATACATGAACCCTATCATGGTCCAAATGAAGTCACTATTGGTGACAATTCGTTACTTCTTATCCACAATACTAGTACAGGCATTCTTTCAACTCCTTCTCTACTCATTTTTAATAAAATTCTCCATGTTCCTTCCATTTCTTCTAATTTTCTTTTAGTTCATCAACTCACTTCTGATAACAATTGCTTTATTACTTTTGATGCTAACACATTTGCTATTCAAGACAAGGCTACCAACAGGGTTCTGCATAAAGGTTGCCATTCTAATGGTCTTTATCAGCTTCCTCTTCCTACATCTATTGTACATCCTGCTACTTGTTATCATAGCACTACTACTTCTACACCTATACCTAATTGCCATTTCAGATTAGGCCATCAATCATTAAAGAAACTTCAACACATTGTTGCTACTTCCAAACTTCCATCATTTTCTCACACTACCACTAGTTTATGTTCCCATTGTTGTGTCTCTATAACACATAGATTACCATTTGCTTTGTCTAATTCTATTATTAATAAGCCCTTTGCCTTAGTACACTTAAATGTATGGGGTCGTTTCTCCACTTCTATGACAGGGTTTAAATACTATATATGTTGTGTTCATTGATGACTTTAGCAAGTTTACTTGGCTATATCCTCTTCATTTTAAGACTGAAGTTTTTTCAAAGTTCTTGAATTCAAGGCCATGGTTGAAACACAATTTATAGCGATCTTGGTTTTAACCCGACCTTTGTTATATTCCGGACTCAGGTTTCGTGGTTTAATATTGTTATCCATGTCTTGCTTTTCCCTCATTTGTCTTTGAGATTGAGTATCAAAATGTCTTGGGCATGTTTAGAGCAGGCTAGTTGCTAGTTGTTTAAGTTGTTGTTGTCCAGAGATTTGCTTCTTTGCTCGAACGAGGCTTTTTGCGCTCGAGCGAGCCTTGTGAAATTTGCTTCTTTGCTCGAGCGAGGTTTCTTGCGCTCGTGCGAGCGTTGAGAGTTCCCAGTATTTTTTCCCAGTCCTACAAAATTTCTAGGAATGTGATGTTCTTCGCTCGAGAGAGGCTTCTTGCTCTCGAGTGACGGTATGCGTTTGTAAAACTTTTGAGAGCATGTATTCTATGCTCAAGCGACGCTTTTTGCGCTCGAGCAAGGTCACTTGTTGTGTTTGGTCGCTCGAGCGACAACTCTTTCACTTGAGTGAGCCTCGCGTATATTAGTTCGCAGTAGCTCATTTTTACACAGAAATTTTATATATTTTCACCCCAAAACCATAAGTCGGCTCCTTCTTTCTTTAAAACTTGACTTCTCTCTACAAATACTCCAAGATCTAAGCACCTCTACCCTACTTCCTTTTAGAAAAAGGTGGAGCATCCTGTGGGCTTCCATTTGATCAGAGTAAAAATGAGTTTGGGCAATTTTTAAAGTTCTTCCTCTTCTATTTTGGGTTTCTACTCTTGAGGTAGGGATATTCTACACTTTGTTATGATCGTTAACCTAGTTATTTGTTGTTATGTATAAATGATGAGTTTTGGGTAAAGTTAGGGTTTGGACTCAAATTGAAAGAGGAGTTTCTATGTTGGGTTCTATAAATGGATTTGGGGCTTTGAATATAAGGTTACCTTGGGTTAAAATGATGAAATTTGGCCTTGGGATTGATATTTGAAAAATGGGGAGATTTGCCCTAATTTGTGTTGAATGATTATTTTGTATAAATAATGGAATTGTTATTGAAAATGTGAAATTTGGAGGATGTATGAATGAATGGTGTAGTTGGATTTGTTCAATCACTCACCTATGGAAATTTGATAAAATATCTATTATATAGATTGTATATCTGTTTAGAAATATCTTTTTTGGGCTATCGGTGGAGGATAGTTATGATTGTTGTAGAAATTGTATGGGGATTAGGTGAATTGAAACTAATCATTTAAATTATGTCATTGAATATGACGATATGATTAAATCATTGAATATGTGTTGTGGACAGTTATTGTATATAACGATGTTTTGGATACATTGTATATGTATAATTGTTTAGGAGGAGAAATGAGATGTACTCGATTATTTGGGAGGAGATAGGGGATGAACTCCATTTAAAATTAAATTGGCTGGAGTGTTTAGGGTGAAAGTCCCAAAATCTTGTATATATGTTTATATTTATGGGTGTTGATTCCCTCGGATGAAAATTCCATAAAATGGCATGTTGAAGTATTTTGAACAATAGATGTTATTAAATTGTAAACTAATGAGTTGTAGTCTCATTTGGGTTGTTTATATAACAATGAACTAGACTTATGAATTGACTTAAAATGAATGAATGGAAATAGATTGAGATATAAATATCAATATTGAATGGTCATGAAAAGATGTAAGTTGGTTAAGTATGTTGAGCATTTATCTGACACTTATATCTTAGTTAAACCTCATATATTGTGTTAGTGTCTCTCTACTGGGCTTTGGCTCACCCTATTTAGGAAACCATTTTCAGGTACAGTTGATATACTTCCTCCAAGAACGTAGCTTGGGAGGACTTAAAAGCTAAAGACTCTGTTTTTTGTTATTTTTGTATTTAACTGTTTATTCAAGCTGCGGGCTTTAATTGTATAGAGCATATGACTCTCTTTTATTGTAACCAAGCTATGTTTTGGAATGATATAAGCCCGTAGGGCGTTTATTTTGTTGTTATTAATTAGTGTTACATGTTGTAGTTTCAGAATGAACATTTATGAAAGTATAATGCACGTAATTTCTTTTGTAATATAAACTCTGATATATGAAAGTATATTAATTTCGTTCATATTCTCATCGCTTATGAGTTGGATTATTGGTATCTTTTTGGGGGCGTGACAAAATTTACTATTTCTCTTCAAATTTTACAGAGTGGTAATGGTGGTGAATATTTAGCTAAAGAATTCAGACTTTTCTGTCCTCTGAAGGCATTTTACATCAGCTCACATGTCCTCATACTCTTGTTCAATTGCAAAAAGAAAGCATCGACATCTCATTGAAACAACCATTGCCTTTATGCATCACTCTTCCTTACCCTTGCATTAATATGTGGTTTGATGCATTGGCTATTGTAGTTGCCCTTATAAATAGACTTCTTACTGCTGAACTCCAATTTCTCGCTCCTTTTGAAGTTCTCTATCATAAACCACATGATTACTCTTTTTTTAGAGCTTTTGGTTGTAGGTGTTCCCCTTGTTAAAACCTTACACTTCACAAACTTCAACCTCGCTCTATTTCTTGTGTCTTTATTGGTTACCACCTAGCTATTAAAGGGTATAGGTGTTTGCATCCAGTCACAAACAAAATTTACACCTCTCGCCATGTTGTTTTTAATGAGCATACTTTTCTCATTTCCTCTTCTTCTTTGCTATCTTCTTCATCTCCCTTTCTTACTCAATTATGTAAAGCTCTGTCCATCTCATCATCTTCTACAGCTCAGCCATTAGTAGAACAGAATAATTGAAATAGTTTAGTCGGTTAGGTTGTTAGTTTACCATAGTTAAGAAGTTGTTAGATGTTGAGTTAATATAAACAATAGTTAGATTAAAGACTATATTGTACATATATAGATCTGTGACTTCATTGTATTTTAAACATTGAATTTAATAATACAAAATCTCTCTAGGGTATCAAAGCTTGACAGCTCTAATGAGCTATGATCGTTCACGAAGCTTTAACAAGCTTCATCAATGGTAGAACCTTCATCAATGGTTGATTCTCAGTATCTTCCGCCAAATTTATCTCTTTTCATTTCAAATTTGAGTTCATTCATGACTGTTAAAATGGATTCATCAAATCTAGCTTTTCTCATTTCAAATCTAAGGTATGGTCTGCTCTTGAAAAGAGATTTACTTCCTTATCTCGATCACATATTCATCCGTTGAAGAACAAGCTTGGTCGTTTGACACAAAAATGCTCAACTATGGAGGAATATTTGTCTCAATTCAAACCCCTCGCAGTCTAGATGGCTTTGGTTGCTTCTCCTGTGAATGATGTAGATTTAGTTCTCTTAACACTCAATGGTGTTCCTGATGAATACAGTGCATTCAAGACCACAATCCGAGCAAGATTAGATCCAATTTCAATGGAGTCCTTGTGCTCTTTACTTTGTTCTGAAGAAATTCATGTTGAACATGCTATTAAGTATAGTCATGCATCTGAAGTTCCGTTTGCATATGCAACTACTAGTGGTCATAAACCTTATTCTTCAAGTTCTAGATCTTCTGGAAGTCCTTTTGGTATTAACAATTCTAGTAGATGTATAAGCTATAAAGGTAATTTCAATAGAAATTAAGGTAGATTTTATAAAGGTTCTCGAAGAGGATGAAGACCTCTTGGATCTCAACACCAGAACTTTTTCCCTCAGCATTCCTCTCGACATGCCTCCATTTCTTCCTCATATGTTGCTATAGATTCATGTATTTCTATATCATTGAATGTATAATTTGCATGTGGAACTTTTGTATAAACCTTATTGATTAATGGTGTAAAGGTTGAAGTATTGTTATTTTATTCAGTGGATGTGAGTTGATGTATTTAATTTATGTCGGATTATTTCAGGACGTTACACAGGGTTTAAATACTATGTTGTATTCATTGATGACTTTAGCAAGTTTACTTGGTTATATCTTCTTCATTTTAAGAGTGAAGTCTTTTCCAAGTTTCTTGAATTCAAGGCCATGGTTGAAACACAATTTACTACTTCTCTTCAAATTTTACGGAGTGATAATGGTGATGAATATTTAGGTAAAGAATTTCAGACTTTTCTGTCCTCTCAAGGCATTTTGCATCGCCTCACATGTCCTCATACTCTAACTCAGAATGGGATTATAAAAAGAAAGCATCGGTATCTCATTGAAACTACTATTACCCTTATGCATCACTCTTCCTTACCCTTGCATTTGTGGTTTGATGCATTGGCTACTACAGTTGTCCTTATAAACAGATTTCCCACTGCTAAACTCCAATTTCTCACTCCTTTTGAAGTTCTCTATCATAAACCACCTGATTACTCTTTTCTTCGGACTGTGGGTTGTAGGTGTTACCCTTGGTTAAAACCCTACACTTCTCACAAACATTATAAAATTAACCATTAAAAATAAAAATTAAAGTTCAAACTTGGAATAAGCCAGTCTAGCATTTAGCCAAATCTAAAGCCATTCTTTTGGCTTGATTTCACCATTAAGACCAATATTTTCTTAATTTTAAAATTAATATATATTTTTAAAAATTTCATATTAAAAAGAATAAATTACACTAATACCCCCTCAACTATGCTAATATCAACTTATCTCCCAAAACAACTTTTCTTGACCTACCTAATAAAACAATTCTCATTGTTTAAATTATATGCCAATATTAAAATTAATCTACTAAATAAAAAAAAATATATATATATATTTGTATATAAATTAATTCAATTGAGTTAGCCCACAAATTTATTTTTGGCTCATTTTCTAATTGAACCATTTTAGTGTTTAAAACCTAACTTATTGGTGTAGATAATGACTTGTTTTTCGGTGCCAACATTGTTTTAATTTAGCTTTGAAGTTTTGTGTGTTCACCATTCCTTCATTGATATTTGTCTCTGACATGGATAGGCCCACAAAGTATACGGCCCACAGTGAACAACCCCAAGCCCATCATTTGGAGCCCATTGCATAACTCGGTTGGTAAAGTCCAAGACAGCTGGAAGCCAACTGGGCGTGAAGGGCCAATGACATTCGGACATATGGCAGGTGTAGGATAGGCCACATTAGCAGATAAAGATCTGCAAAGTTATTGCTACAATACATCACCATTAATGCAGCCCATCACAGCATTTATTGCGACAACATCTCTCCATCGGAACAACGCCCCCTTACCCTGAACAAGGTAAGCTACAGCACAGGCTTTCGGCGATATGGGCACGTCGGAAGGGACAATGAAATGATTACCAAAGGATATAAGCAAGCATCGAAGACAAGAAGAAGGTTAAGTTTTTATATATCTCTCTCTCTCTCTCTCCACATACTCTACTTCTTCTACTGATTTGCTCGTCGGAGGGTTCACTGGGGGACTACCCCGTTCCCCGTTGAACTTGTTTGCAGGTCATCCGGAGGGCTTGACCATCTGGACCTGAGCTCGAAGAACTTGGATTAGTCTGACCCATCCACCAAGAACGAACTGTATCATCACTTGGCGCCGTCTGTGGGAAGTGGCTCTTATCCGTGCGCCAGTTGTGCTCATTGTCGCCGGAGACCCTGTCCCAACAACCTTTCTCTCCTATCCATCAAGGTGTATGGTCACGACTAGATCCATGGCTTCTCACCATAACGATGCCGACCATCAAACCGACCCTTCTAACCCGAACAACCCACCTCAGTATTTCATCGAGCTTACCAACAGCATTAACTGTATGGCCGAGCAAAATCAGGCCCTAATAAATGCTTTACTCCAAAGAAACCTTCCCATACTACCACCTCCAGATATTCCACCCAACCAAGAAAGAGCCCCGAGCCACACTGCTCCCCAACCCCATCCATCCAACCTAGAAGGATTACAACCTCCTCCTCCTCCACATATAAATTTACCACCTCCACTCCCACACTCGTCAGTCGTGATACCGGCCCAGAAGAAGCAGCCGATGTCCGGCCTATTTGGTGACCATGGTGACAACATTCCCTTCTGGGACGCGGAACTCTGAGCTATGAAGCTCCAACTCCAAGGGGTCATGCAAAACATTCAGCACAAGCCGTCTACTACCGCAAACTCGCCATTTGTTGCCTTCATCCGGGACAAACCTCTGCCCGCCAAGTTCAAGATGTCGACCATTGACTCTTTTGACGGCACGACGAACCCGGTCGACCATCTGGAGACCTACCGCACTCTCATGATCCTCCATGCCTTCCCTAACGAGATCATGTGTCGGGCTTTTCCCGTGACATTGAAGGGGTCGGCTCGACTGTGGTTTAGTCAAATTACCAGCAGACTCTATTTCCACTTTCCAGCACCTCAGTGACTCTTTCCTGAGCCATTTTATTGGAGCCCAGCGCCAGCGACGCCCGGCCACCCAACTCCTCAACATTTGTCAGACCGAAGGGGGATCACTGCGCAGCTTCGTTACTCGCTTCAACACCGAAGCCCTGCAAGTAGCGGAAAACGACGACAAGGGCATCCTCACGGCTTTCATGGTCAGTCTGCGGTCGTCCGATTTCCTTTTCTCCCTCTCTAAAAACCCTCAGACCTCCATGGCAGCCCTACTCTCCAAAGCCCAAAAATACATGAATGCAGAAGATTCATTGGCCGCTCAGCAGGATCCAATACCTAAAAACCCCACCCCCAGAGATAAGAGAAAAGACTCAGAACCCAAGAACACCCAGTATAATAGCCAAACACCCCACTATAACGACCGACCTCCTCGAGCTGACCGGACGCCACCTGCCCGACCGCCCGGTCGGTTCGAACGGTACACACCCCTCAATTCTCCCATGGAACACGTCCTTAATCAGATCCAACGAGACTACCCCCTCAAATGGCCCGTGCCTTCATGGACCCCTTCCACTCGAAAAGACCAGTCCAAATATTGCCGTTTCCACCAGGACTATAGCCATAACACTGATGACTGCATCAACCTCAAGGATTAGGTGGAGACCCTAATACGTCAGGGGCGCCTCAGTTGGTTTACGGACACCCGCCCCCAGCAGAGGCAAAGGACCGAGCCCCACAGAGACAACTGCCGGCGCACCCCGCCCCGGCAGACAGCCCAACCTAATCAAGGCCATGACCGACCTCCACAACAACCTCGACCACAAGGTAATCCACCCCTGCCTGTTGGTGAAATTAGAGTTATTTTAGGTGGACTTGCTTGCGGGGGACCATCCCGCTCGGCTTAGAGGGCAGAACTCAGAAAAATAAGGCAGGGCTCAAACAAGGTAGTCGCCATGGTAGATCGGCCCTTCAAACAGCCCAAGTAGTGGACAGAGCCCATCACCTTCACGGATGCCGACAGTACAGGCATCTGTTATACTCATGATGACCCCCTCGTCATTTCTGCCATCCTCTCCAACTACAAGGTCAGACGAGTTCTCATCGACAATGGAAGTTCTTCAGACATCATATTCTTCAACTGCTTCCGCCAACTCAAGATTGGGGAGGAAAGTTTGTCTCCCCTCCAAACTTCTTTGGTTGGTTTCACTGGCGACCGAGTGACCTCCATCGGCTCCATCGATCTCCCCATCATCCTCGGCGAGTACCCATGGCGGACCACGAAGTTGCTCACCTTCCTTATTGTTGACTGCCCCTCTGCTTACAACATCATCCTTGGTCGCACTGCCCTTAACGCTTTCCAAGCTGTCACCTCCACCTACCATCTGGCCATTAAGTTTCCTACCGATCTCGGGGTCGGAACAGTGAGGAGAGAACAGACCGTGGCCAGAGAATGCTATGTCGCCTCACTCAAGGAAGTCAAGTTGAAGGAGACCATGATCATTGAAGGACTTGATGTCCGAGATGAGGATGAGCTGGTGAGAGGAGAACCTGTTGAGGAGCTCGTTGAGGTTTCCATCGACCCCACCAACCCAATGAAAACTGCCAAGATCGGCAGTCAACTCTCCCTCCAAGCAAAGACCGACCTTACTGCCCTCCTAACCGAGCACAATGATGTGTTCGCCTGGACCCACTCCGATATGCTAGGCATTGACCCCTCCTTCATAACTCACCGCCTCAGCATTGAACCCTATTTCCGACCGTACCGCAAGAAGCAGCGCATCTTTCATCCGGAGCGCAATACTCTTATAGCCACAGAGGTCGACAAGCTCCTTGAGGCCCAATTCATCAAAAATGTAGACTATCCTAAATGGTTGTCAAATGTGGTCCTAGTCCGCAAGAACAATGGCAAATGGCGACTGTGCGTCGACTGCTCTAACCTAAACCAAGCTTACTCCAAAGATACCTATCATCTCCCATGCATAGATCTGCTGGTCGACGCAACAGCCGGTCATCAAATGCTCAGTTTCATGGATGCTTTCTCTGGGTACAACCAAATCCTCATACACCCGTCCGATCGGGAACACATATCCTTCATTACCGACCGAGGCACCTACCACTACTGTGTGATGCCATTTGGACTGAAGAACGCTGGGACCACCTACCAACGATTGGTCAATGCTATTTTCCATCAACAGATAGGTCGGAATATGGAAGTATATGTTGATGACATGCTGGTCAAGAGCAAACTCTCCACTGATCATCTGATCGACCTACGAGAGACCTTTGCCACCCTTCGCAAGCATCAGATGAAGCTCAACCCAGAGAAGTGTGCCTTCGGCGTGGGATTTGGAAAGTTTTTGGGTTTTATGGTCAGCCAGCGCGGCATTGAAGCTAACCCCGAGAAGATCAAGGCCTTGGTTGAGATGTAGTTGCCCAGAACGATCAAGGAAGCTCAAAGACTCACTGGCCGAGTGGCGGCCCTCAACCGCTTCATTTCTCGCGCAACAGATAAGTGCCTACCATTCTTCAAAGTTCTTCGGCAGACTTTTGAATGGACAACTGAATTCGAAGAGGCTTTTCAGCAGTTAAAACAATGCATAGCCAATCCTCTCCTCCTTTCACAGGAAGTTACGGGCGAGCCGCTCTTTCTCTATTTAGCAGTCTCAAGCACCGCAGTCAGTGCAGCTCTTATCAGGGAAGACGGCTCAGTCCAACGGCCGGTCTACTACATCAGTCGAGCTCTTAGGGGAGCGGAGCCGAATTACCCATTGCTAGAAAAATTGTCCCTGGCCTTGGTCACCGCCTCCAGACGGCTCCGCTCTTACTTCCAAGCCCATTCCATAGTGGTCCTCACCGACCAACTGTAGACACCCCATTTTTGACCGTCCTCAAGACTCAGACGTCACCGATTGAGCGCTTGGTGATATTGCATACTGTGCTCGCTCAGAAGTTTCGGAGTCTCGGCTACGAGCCTTGCCTCCGGACTTCCGGACTCTTTGTGCTTTGCCTCGGTTTGCGAACCAGGCTCTGTTTTCTCTGTTTTCTCTTCCCAAAGGGAGGGAGAGGTCTCGTGGACCATCTCTCAGTGGCCGTAGGCTACGTTTTGTGGTCGTAGGCCATTTTGCCCATTTCGGAGCCCGGTTCCCGGTTTTCGGAGCCGTCAGGCCGTGTGCCTCGGTTCGGGACCGTCTAACCACCCCTGTTTGCCCCGGTTTTTGGCATGCATCTTATTTCCTCCCTTTCGAGGGACACTGTGGTCCGAGAGACCAACTTCGTGGTCGGACACCACTTAGGTGCCCTATGACCCACTTCGGGGCCGGCTGCTGTTTGGCTCCCGACCCCTCATCTTGCATTTTTGGGCCCCGACCCGAACTTGAGATAGTCATATTTTGAGGTCCTTTTCATGTTTGATTAAGGACCTTTTATTGTTTGACATCTCCATCTGTCACTTGCTTCTTTACCTCTTTTCGGGCCTATTTTTGCATGGTATTTTAGGCATACTTGTGGGCTGTTTTGGGCTTGGTCGTAAACTACAAAGTGTCTTATTTTGAGCCCTTCATCAACTTTGTTGAAGGGCTCTCGGCCATCTGAGACCCGCAGCTATCACTTACCCCTTTAACCACCTTTTGGCCCCTTTTGGTGCACCCTTTGCTCAAGGCTTCTTGAGGAAGCCTTGACCCTTTGTCTTGGCTTCCTCAAGAAGCCTACCAGCTGTCCAAGCTTCTTTGATAAGCCAAGACCCCCTTGCACCTCTTGAACCTCCCTCTTTTGCTTAGCCATTAAGTCTTCTTTGCCTATATAAGCACCATTCCTTCTCCTTTGTCTAGGGTTGGAGACTTTGGAACAAAAAACCAGAGAAATATATGTATGTCTGATATATACATATACATCCCTCCATCTCTCAATATATCTCTCTCATTCCATCTCCAAACACCCTTTTTCTTGGGCCATTCCTTCACCACCACCTAGCACCACCACCACCACTCCATTTCCAGCGGCTTGGAGGTCTTCTCAGAGGCTAGGAGGCACTGTTTTTCAGTCAAAAGGGCAGCCAAGAGTTAGTCTTCAAGGGTGAGTTCTCATTCTCCCTTTTCTAACCTTTTCTTGATCCATATCTAAGCCTTGCTTGCAAGCACTTTTGGGCTCCGACCCAAACTTCAAATAGTCTTATTTTGGGGTCCTCTTCATGTTTTATTGAGGACCCCTTGCTGTTTGGTGATAGCATCTAGCACCTATCTCTTTACCCCCTTGTATGCCATGATTCTTGCATAGTATATTTGGCTGGTGTATAATCTGTTTTTGAGCATGTAATAAACTGTAAGTAGGCTTATTTTGAGCCCTTCTTCAACATTGAAGAAGGGCTCAACCCTGTTTGGGACCCCTATCTTGCACTTGTTTCATAATCTCTTCTATTTACCGTAATTTTGCATGCTTTGTTAGCCTATCTTGCTTCTATTTTTGTGGCTGGTCATAAACTGGAAATGTGCTTGTTTTGCCATGTATAAGGTCTGTCCTAGGTTGTTTGGGTCAATCTTGGCATGCTTTGTATAGCCCTTTGCATTGTAGCTTGTATGCTTCAAGTAGGTGCATGTGTAGGATGCATTGCCTCCATGATTTCAAGGGTTTGGAACCCTCTTACATGCTATTTCAGACCCTAATCCATGCTCACATGTTCATTTTTGTCATCTCTTTCATGCTTTAAGGGTGTGTCCTTTTATGCATTCAAGGGTGCCTTGTGCATGCTTGTGTGTTTAGAGCTTTTAGGATGCCGTGAGTGTGAGTTTTGGGTGTATTTTCACACTCTGAAAACCTGTTTTTGGTTGCTCGAGTCTTGCCATGATTGGTCTTGTCAAGTGTGGTTCAAAGCCTCATTACCTTGCTTCAAGCACTCGGGCTATTTGCATGCTTTGTTTGGTCTTGTTTAGCTTGGTTTGGCACCATGTTTTGCATGATTTCAGAGCTTTTCATGTATGCTAATAGTCCATGTTTGTGCCTCTTAGATGTGTTTAAGAGTTGCTTAATTATGCTTAAGTGTTGGTGCCTTAACTTATACATGTGTGCATGTGTGTTTGGCCCTCTTGACTTAGCATTTTGGCCACTGATTTTAGGACTATTTGAGTTGCCTAATTCATGTATAAGACCATCATTCCATTGATTCGCATGCTTGTCTTGTATGCTTACTTGCATGATTGCATTATATTGCCATATTGCATACTAGTTGACATGTTTAGGACTTCATTGCATTTGACATGCATGCTTTACCTCTTGAATTGAGTATGATAGAGGTTGAGCTCTTTGTTTGTTTATGTGCATTTCATTCCACATTGAAGTTGCACACTTTGGCTTCTTGGGCCATCATGCATTGAAATCGTGATTGGTGGCCAGGTCGAGCCATGCTCCCTTGAGTCCATTGCATGATAGGGAGTGTGTCCGTGCATACATTTGTCCCAAAACTCCATACCATGCTCTGTTCTTTGTCTGTCATCCAGCTGTCTCTGCGAGAATTTAGTGCCCGGCACTCTTGATCAGCAAGCACACTTTTTGTGCCGATAATCTCAATTGCAGCCGGTGGCCAAACCCTGCAGCCGATGGTCCAACCCTTCAGCCGGTGGTAATATTCAGGGTATGTGGAAGGTGTCCCAGGACTCTGGCAATTTTCCAGAGAGGCAGGGCAGCAAAAGCAGAGGGAACAGAGGCATGGTGCGGGTTCTGAGGCCAGACCAAGTTCACGATTGTCGCCATTGATTACTTCACCAAGTGGGTAGAGGCAGAACCCCTTGCAACCATCACCGAGCGAAATACAACCAAGTTCATCTGGTAGTCGATCGTTTGCAGATTCGGCATCCTTCAGGCCATTGTCTCCAACAACGGCAAACAATTCGACAACGCCAAGTACAAGAAGTTTTGTGCTGACCTCCAGATTCAACCATGTTTCTTTTCCCCCGGTCATCCCCAAGCCAATGCCCAAGTTGAGGTCACCAACTGCTCCCTTCTGAAGATCATCAAGACTAAGCTTGAAGCTGCTAAGGGACTGTGGGCTGAGGAATTACCGAATGTGCTATGGGCTTACCGCACCACCGCTCGGACTCCCACTGGAGAAACCCCTTTTCGCCTAACATATGGTGCTGAGGCGGTTATTCTGGTGGAAATTGGTCTGCCTACCCCTAGGGTTTTACATCCAGATCCAACACTCACCGAAGAACTCCGTCGGGCAGACCTGGACCTAATTGAAGAACTCAGGGAGACAACTGCTGTCAGATTGGCCTCATACCAACAGAAAATGAGAACACACTACAACCGTAAAGTCCAACCAAGAGAGTTCGTTGTTGGGGACCTTGTCTTGAGAGAAGCCACTCTTGCCACCAAAAATCCGACTGAGGGTAAATTGGCAGCCAAATGGGAGGGACCTTACATTGTGAAAGCTCGACCATGTCCAGGCACTTACCGACTTTAGGATTTGGAAGGTCGAGACCTCCCACACCCTTGGAACGCTGAACACCTGAAACGTTACTTTCAATAAACCGCTACTTTTGTATTGCTCAGTTAATTGTGTATTTTTCGGCAAATTCACACGCTTGAACATTCTTGTTATCCTCTCATGCATTGAAACTTTTTGATATCTTAGTTATCTACATGGTGTCTTAATGACGTTTTGATTGCAGCACTAACCAAAAGCCTAAGGCCAGACTGAGCATCCAAAAGCCTCAGCCAGACTGAGCACCAAAAGCCTCAGCCAGACTGAGCACCCAAAGCCTCAGCCAGACTGAGCTTGATCCACTCGGCCAGACCAATCCTCACCCAGACCAAGCGTCATAAGTCTTAACCAGACTGAGTACCGCCATTCCAGGTCCAGACTGATTTACTTACAACATCATTTCCAAGTCCAAGACTGAGTCACTTGCAGCATCAGTGAAACTTCATAATTATGGCCTTAGTAAAACACTCAGTCACAGTTCCAGGTCGAAGTTTTTACTCCACTGTTTACTTAGTGAAATTCCAAAGACGTTCTTACATTTTTCCCTGACTAATCAGATTATCTCCTCCCTCACCCTGCACGACTAAAATAAACCACTCTCATCCATTTCAGTAATGTGGCAAGCACAGATACATAATTTTATCACATTTTAAATTCCACTCTGCATTAAGGAGTTCTTTACTTTACTCTGCATTGAATTTTTATACAAGTCCAATTTCACTCTGCATTAAGGAGTTCTTTACTTTACTCTGCATTGAATTTTTATACAAGTCTAATTTCACACTGATTTATACACAAGCAAAAGCAATCGACTGAAAACACAACTGAAATTTTATTCATTCACAAATGTGTACACAAGTTCATTACATCAATTAAAAAAAAAAAAAAAAAGAGCTCTTCTTCATCTTCCCCAGTCACTCCTCTTCACTAGATACAAGATCTTCTTCTTCAATGCCTTCATCCAGGGAGGTCTGGGCCACATCGTCTTCGCCAATTGTTACACTACTAAGGTCTAAGCCTAGGAACAGCTCTTCAGCTCTACGTTTGAACATCTTCTAGCCGCTGTCCCAGTACTCAGCCATTTCGTGTTTATAAAAATCTGACTGCTGGAAGCTTTCAATAACTTCAGACTCAGTCCTTCCTTCAGCAGTCGTCCTCGATGGGCCCGCCCCCCCCCAGTTTCCTCCCTCGCCAAGCTGCGGGCGATCGCAGCATCTACTGCCATCTGAAACTCAGGCGATTCTTTGAACTGATCAACTGCTGCGATGTACAGGTCGGGGTAGGCCGCCCTCTCAGAGGCCGCCTTCACCCTTTCTTCGTCCAGCTCTTTCTGCGGGATCGCTTTCTTAGAAGCTGCCCTCGCCTTCTCTGCCTCCAACTCCTTCTGCAGAGTGTCCTTTTCAACAGCTGCCCTGTCTTTCTCAGCCTCCAACTCCTTACGAAGGCTCTCCCTCTCCTCCACCGCCTTGACACGCTCGCCCTCCAGCTTCTTTTGCAGAACGCCAACCTTAGCGTCTGCCTCATCCTTCTGCCTCACCATCTCCTCATTATTGGTCATTGCCTCTTCATGTTGTTCGACGGCGACCGCACAGGCTGCTTGGGCCTCTTCCAACTTCTTTCACTCGTTGACCAGTTGGAACTTGAGCGACACAACCTGGCGGCGTGTGTTCTCCAACTCCGACTTGGCCGCTTACAGGTTAGCATGGGCACTCTCCCAACTTGCGCTCTCCTTCTTCAACTTCGCAAGCTGGGCTTTGGTCTCATCTGCCTTCACTTTTGCAGCCCCCGCTTTTTTCAGCAGGGCCCCTGCCAAGGTAGTTACCTCCATCTGAGCAAAGTATAACCCCTCAGCAGGTCAGCCTCATTGAATCTGGCAGCTGTTGAGCACACAGCTGCCTCCTCCACGATCGCCACCAAGCGATTTGCACCTGCTCTTGTTGGGCATTCTTCTCCCTCCAACCGCCCAGCCACCGCCCAAGCATGGTAGACTGCGGTAGTAAGACCGACCCCTCCTTGGGGCGCAGGACCCCTTTGGGTCTGTTTCCCCCCACTTGGTTTAGCTCCCCTTACCCCACCTTCTGCTTGTGCTTCAGGGGCGACCCTCGCGACATCCACCCCTGCTGTGGCGATCTCCACAACCTCTAGTGTTGGGACGACCCCCACCGTTTCTGGGGTGCCCTCTGGGACGACCTTCGCCTTCTTTGGCCCAGGCTCAACTGTAGCCCCCTCAGGGGCACTTCTTTTCTTCTTCTTCTTCTTCTTTAGAGCCTCCCCCTTCTTGTTTGCCTGTTCCTTCACAGGATCCTTTGGGGGCAGTTAAGGCTCAAAACTGACTAAGTCTTTGTCCCCCAATGGCTTTGGGCGAGGTCGGATCCGCTCTCTCACGACCAGTTTCAGAGCAGGCCCCAGTTGAGACTTCTTATACTTGTCCACTTGCGCGAACAACCTCCTCTCCTCCTCCTCCTCCGCCTTCCTTTGCACTTCCAACTCCTCCATTTCTGGACCCACTTCCAGCAGCTGGGGTCCTAAGTTCCAAGCAAACAGCACCGACGGCAGGACAAGTTTGTCCCACCTTAGTCCTTTCTCTTCTCTCCAATCCCTCACCCTCTTCACCCGGTCCTCAGTCGCCTTGTCCAGCTTGGGTTCGACCGATTTGGTAGGTACCTTCCAGGTTGTACGAACTCTTGCCCCGCCGTTCTCCGCCACAAAGAACCATCTTGGCCTCCAGCCTTTAACCGAAGATAGTAGACCCGCCACAAGACCTCGTCCAGCCTCCGCCTACAGCGTAACCCAAGTGTCCTGTTGGCCTATTTGTAACACGAGAAAAACTCCTCCACCGTCAGGGCCAACCTTTCAGTCGCTTGCGGCCAGGAACTCGCGCACGCCATCAGTATCTTCTAGGCATTTGGCATCAATTGGCCTGGCGCCACATCCAGTTTATTCAACACGTCCACCACCACTTAAGGAAAGGGTAGCCTCACACCTCCCCACAACGTCTCTTCGTATAAGCTGAATTAGCCCGGGCGTACATCCGACGCCCTCTCAGTAGATGTCAGCAGCCTCAACCCCACTTCCAGGGGAATTTGGTATCTCCTCCTTATCCCTTCTAACTCCGCTGCAGTAAGAATGGATCTGTCTGCCCTTGTGTGCCAGTGATCTGGCTCTACCTAGCTTATTGGCCTTGGAACCGCTATCATGGTGGATGCTTGAGATCGTACCATCGGTTCCCCCACTGTCACCATTCGCGTCTCCGTCCTATACCGTGCCGCTAACTCCTCTACATAGTCCTCACCAAGTGGATCTACCCTCACATTCACAGCTTCTTCTTGGGCCATTTCTATGGTGTGTCTGCGTATTGCTTCTGATGCAGGTGCAAGAAAGTTAAAAAAGTGTTGCAGAGGTGTATCGTAAACAACAAAAGAACTAATACTTGGGATGTTTTGAGTTTTTGTAAACAAGTAAGTGAATCGAATGATGCCAAAAGCCCACGGTTTGTCCGTATTCCAAGGATCCCAATTAATTTTTGCCAGTTTAAAAACTTTTCAAATCATCCGCGAAAACTGCCTTTTCAATACCCATAACGACCTATCGTTTCATTTCTGCTTCAACGCCTAACTTTCCCTCCAAGATGTTGCCACGTGCACGACCACGATGCACTGTCTCCTCCCCTTACCCTGCCTTTTCCACTTTAAATCATCACCTGACACGCCGCCTCTCGAGCCCCGCCCCCACCCGCTCGGCCTCCCCCCTCGGTCGGCACACCTCACAGTCGACCCTTCCACTCGGCCTCCCCTGCAGTCGACACACCTCACGGTCGACCCTTCCACTCCGCTCCCTTCGCGGTCGGCCCCCATCCACTCGGCCTCCCTCGCAGTCGACACACCTCACGGTCGACCCTTCCACTCTGCTCCCTTCGCAGTCGACCTCCCTTACGGCCGCCCCCACCTGCTCGGCCTTCCCCGCGGTCAGCACTCCTCATGATCGGCCCTTCCATTTGGCTCCCCTCGCGGTTGGCACCCCTCACGCTCGGTCCACCAACTCGGCCTCCCCTGATGGTCGGACTCATCTTCCTCATTACTATTTCTTTCGTTGGACTGAAGCTGCACTCGGAAATGGGGGACTATTGACATGGATAGGCCCACAAAGTATACAACCCACAGTGAACAACCCCAAGCCCATCATTTGGAGCCCATTGCATAACCCGGTTGGTAAAGTCCAGGACAGCTGGAAGCCAACTGGGCGTGAAGGGCCAATGACATTCGGATATATGGCAGGTGTAGGACAGGCCACATCAGCAGACAAAGATCTGCAAAGTTATTGCCACAACACATCACCATTAATGCAGCCCATCACAACATTTATTGCGACAACACCTCCCCATTGGAACAGCGTCCCCTTACCCTGAATAAGGTAAGCTACAACACAGGCTTTCGGCGATGTGGGCACGTCGGAAGGGACAGTGAAATGATTACCAAAGGATATAAGCAAGCATCGAAGACAAGAAGAATGTCAAGTTTTTATATATATCTCTCTCTCTCTCCACATACTCTACTTCTTCTACTGATTTGCTCGTCGGAGGGTTCACTGGGGGACTACCCCGTTCCCCGTTGAACTTGTTTGCAGGTCATCCGAAGGGCTTGACCATTTGGACTTGAGCTCAAAGAACTTGGATTAGTCCGACCCATCCACCAAGAACGAACTGTATCATCAGTCTCAATACTCTTTGTATATTGGTTTTCATATTTACATTATAGTAATTTTTAAATAGGTAAAATACCTAATAACATTGAATATGCTCTAATTACTCAATACTGGTAAGAATAGTGCAAAACATGCAAATCATGTTAGGCAATGTGTGGCTGAAGTTTTTTTTTTTTTTTTGGAATTATTATTTTTTAATTAGTGTACCCAAAGTCTTACGATTCCGTCAATGCGTTTTACATGCGCTCTAATCGTGTTTTTAGAAAAAATAATTTATAAGTTTAGTTGTAGACTCAATGGTGTATAAATGACATAATTGATAGATAATTACAAAAGATATGTAAGAGAAATTACCTTGCAAATTTTAATGCATTACTTCATCATCAAATTTAAAAAATAAATTTAATTTTTAAACTTAAATAACACTGCTTGTGTTTTTATTGCATTGATACAATCTGCTCCACAAAATGCTCACTGCTTTGATCACAAACTCCCCGACAAAGTGTTTGACGGAGAATGCCTGATGGATGCACTTTCCTCCCACTCCTGTCAATCAAATGCTTGGTGGAGCAACCCAATTGTTATATGACTTCGAAAGTTCAAAATGTTTTACAAATTAGATTAGCAAGTGAACTGAAAAAAGAATTGATAACAAACTCCCCAACGAAGTGTTTGATGGAGAATGCATGATGCATGCACTTCCCTCCCACTCCTATCAATAAAATGCTTGGTGGAGCAGCCCAGTTGTCATGACTTTGAAAGCTCAAAATGTTTTAAAAATTAGATTAGCGAGCGAACTAAAAAAGGACTTTGATCACAAACTCTCCCGACAAAGTGTTTGATGGAGAATGCTTGATGGACACACTTCCCTCTCTCTCTTATCAATAAAATGCTTGGTAGAGCAGCCCAGTTGTCATGACTTTAAAAGTTCAAAATGTTTTAAAAATTAGATTAGCGAGCGAACTGAAAAAAAGAATTGAATGGATGAATTAACAATTTAATCGTCAGTATCACACATGTAATTAAAAAGAATATTAATATTAAATAATAATAAAAATATATTTTAAAATGCCGAAAAAAGAGAAATCTAAGATCAAATAAATTTTAATTATTTTCATGACAATTACAATTAAGGCATTTTTTTTTTTTTTTGGTCTTGTCATCAATGGTGTATGTATTAAAAACAAAAATATGTGAGATAATATAATTAGTAAAAAACAATGTCAAAAAATAGAAATAAATTATAAAAATTATACTTATAGTAAATCATAAATAAATTATGCCATTGAAATTTTGTAATTTTAATTCATCTTCTATTAAAGTTCATCTGATTATATAACAATTCATATGTGCCAATTGATTTTTAGCCTTTATCTTTTTTGTGAAACTCGATAAAAGTGGTTAACATTAAAATTAATTTACAAAATAAAATAGAAAAGAGAACAAATGAAGTAGTCCTTTTCGCCGTTACTCCTCAAATTAATCTTTTCCTTGTTAAGCATGTTGCAAGTTCTCCCCTCAAATAGTTCAATTACAATAAAATTAACCATTAAAAATAAAAATTAAAGTTCAAACTTAGAATAAGCCAGTCTAACATTTAGCCAAATTCGAAGCCATTCTTTTGGTCTAACTTTACCATTAAGACCAATATTTTCTTAATTTTAAAATTAATATCTATTTTTAAAAATTTCATATTAAAAAGAATAAATTACACGAATACCGCTCAACTATACTAATATCAACTTATCTCCCAAAACAACTTTTCTTGACCTACCTAATAAAACAATTCTCATTGTTTAAATTATATGCCAATATTAAAATTAATCTACTAAGTAAATAAATAAAATATATTTGTATATAAATTATTTCTTGACCTACCTAATAAAACAATTCTCATTGTTTAAATTATATGCCAATATTAAAATTAATCTACTAAGTAAATAAATAAAATATATTTGTATATAAATTAATTCAATTGAGTTAGCCCACAAACTTATTTTTTGGCTCATTTTCTAATTGAACCATTTTAGTATTTAAAACCTAACCTATTGGTGTAGATACACTACAAGAAAATGCACTTTTGGCGACTAAAGTTTTAGTCGCCAAAAGTAAGATTTTTAGTCGTCGAAGCATTTTCCCGACTAAATATTTTGGTCGCTAGATTTGTTGCGGGAAAACGGTCGGGGAAGGTTTTGGCGACTAAAAAAAATTTAGTCGCCAAAAGTCCTATAAATGGCTACTAATGTTTTAGTAGGGAAATTTGGGGTGGGCGCGGATCGGTTGCGGCCACGGAACCTCTAATCCGCCATCCGTCCGCCAGATTGGCGGATTGGAGAAAATCAGTCCGTATCCGTCCTCCAATCCGGCGGATGCGGATTGAGCGGATTGGCGGATGGATACGAATTGGTTTGGCGGTTTAAAAGTTTACAAATTTTTAACATAATTTAATTGTCCGCACTTCCTTAAAAAAAAAAAAAAAAAGGCATAATTCAAGTTTGCATAATTCAATATTCAAGTGGGATAATTCAAGTGTGCATAATTCTAGTAGTGGCATAATTCAAGTGTGCTGTGTATAATTCCAGTGGGCATTTCTTAAACAACTTGGGCAATGCAAAAATAACTCGGGCAATTCAAGTGTGCTGTGCATAATTCTAGTGAGCATTTCTTGAACAACCTGGGCAATTCAAGTGAGCTGTGCATAATTCAAGTGTGCTGTGCATAATTCCAGTGACATTTCTTAAACAACCTGGGCAAAAACAACTGCCAAAAACCAATAATAAAAAAAAATCATTGAAAATATGCTTTTGAAATCCATGCTATGTTGTTCCCTATAATTTCAAACAAGATGAAATCATCTAAATAAACTCTGTTGTATGAGAAAGAAATTGTGGCACAACAGACAAGAAAATGTTCTCAAGTAATAGAGGGAAATAGGACAATATAAAGAGCAGAGCAATAAGAATGAGAAAGAAGGTTGTGAGGTTTCTATTTGGTTAGACATATCTTGGAAGTGCTTCCACTGTTTCAAAGTTCCAAAAAAAAAATGTTTCCAGGATGCCAATCAATTAGCACATGTAAAGAAGGATAATTGATAATGTAGTCAAAAATGTGTTTAGATCTTTAATTTGTGAAAAGAAAAGGAAATTGGTAATAAAAAGTAAAATAATAAAAAAGGTAATTTCTACTTTATTCACTTTTTGTTACTCCATTCTTTCCAAACACAGCAGAAAGACACAAAAGCACACGAAATAAACTGGTTGGCCTTTGATTTCATAACTTGAGAGAAGCAGAGAATTATTTACAGCAGCTGGAAGTAAGAAGCACAAACATGCTTCACATATTCATAGAAGCAGTATTTACAATAAAGAATCTGCATTTTACATGTAAAGCAGTCTGATCATGTCACGGTTTGACACAAGCCTAACCTTGACAACCTGAAGAACCTAACATAATGAGCTGAAAACTTCAAGATACATGTCTTCTTCCCCGTCATTAGTACTCCAAGGCGCAATTAACAGCATTACCCACAATTTTGCCAGATTGCAGAGAAAGAAGGCACCTTTCTTTGTTTTAATTTCCTTTCCTCTTTTCTTTTTTTTATCGGTAAATTTTAAATATTTTTCTTCCCTTCTAAATATTTAATCTATATCATAACATACTCTATTCAAATATTTGCCTCAGAACTAGTACAGTAACCAATCAGTATGCTTCAGCGATATGGAAGAGAAGAAAGCCACTACTCTGCATACTTCTTATATATTTCAATGAAGTTCTTATCTTTTGCCAAAACAAACAAATAAACTAACAAACCCTTAACAAACAAAATTAAGTTCCATTCAAGGTATAACACATTAATGCACACAATTTCAACATGTGATGAACTGAGAGACAGAAAAGGTTGCTCACAAGGCAATCTTAACCATGGAGTCTAGGTCATCAATTTGGGCTGTCATTGATAGAATACTCAGACACAAGAAATAAGCATATCTGTAACTTAATTTAACACATGATTAATTTAATACTCAGAAATAAGGCAACCTTAAACATGATTAAATACTCAGAAACAAGGCAACCTGAAACATGATTAATTTGACACAGTGAAAGCCCTAAGTAATTAGCAGAACACAGTCGAAGCCCTATTAGAACACAGTCGAAGCCTTGAAAAAATAAGCAAATCTCTACAAAGACAAGAAGAGAAGAGAAGAGAAGAAGCTGAAGCCCTAATTACTAAAAAAAATAACAAAATAAAAACACAAAACACAGTTTCTGATCACCGATCGAAGACAAAAAGCGAAGAGAAGAGAAGAGAAGAAGAGAAGAGAAGAGAAGAGAAGAGAAGAGAAGATTACCTTCGAATCGATGCTTCGATCGCTGCTCGCCACCACCACTGTCGCCGATCGTTGATCGTCAATAGCCACCATTGTCACCGACGCCGATTGTTTCTCGTCTCCTCCGTTCAAGTGTGAGAGAGAGAGAGAGAGAGAGAGAGAGAGAGAGAGAGTTGAGAGAGAGACAGACATAGTCGTCGAACAAACCTAGGGTTACAAACCTCAAATGAAAAAAACAGGGGCAAGGCAAGACTGGGGGAAAAAAAGGAAAAATTAGTGTGGGCAGACGGGTCGGGTAAATCAATAGAATTGGCGGATTACCCGTGACCCGACCCGCACCCGCGAAATTGGTATTTCTAGACCCGCATCCGTCCGCCAGGTGCGACGCATCCGTCCGTTGTGCCTTGGGTCAGGTTAGGTCGGGCGGGTGAGGCGGGTCGGCAAATCCGTTGCACACGCCTAGGGAAAAGTACGAGGTATTGGCGACTAAATATTTTTTTAGTAGCCAAAAGTCATAAATTGGCGACTAAATATATAGTCGCCAAAAGTTTTCAAATGAAATTAATTTTCATTTTCAGCGACTAAAACTTTTAGTCGCCCAAAGTATCATTTATTATTAGCTACTAAATATTTAGTCTCCAAAAAAAATTAATTTTCATATTTTTTTTAGCTACTAAAGTATTTAGCCACCTAAAGTCTCATATATTTTTGACTACTAAATTTTTAGTCGCCAAAAAATCTTTGGTTTCTTTTTGGCTACTACTAAACATTTAGTTACCAAAAACATTATTTAGTGTTATTTTTTTTATTATTATTAATTTCTGCACAACCTGTATTTATTTCATGCAACCTGCACCCTGTATATAAACAAAACAATACATATGCCTATTTCTATTTCACTTTCAATCATCCAAAAATTTGGTCTTGTAACATCAAATTCTATACAAACCAAATATAATCCAACCCAAAATACTAATTCCATACAAACAGATAATCATACAAAAATGATGTCCTTTGTATACAAAAAAAAAATATCCACTAGTAATCTATACCACCAAAAAATAACTTATAGCGATCCCGGGTTTTACCCCTTGTAGTACAGTGATCCGGACTTGGTTCCGTGGATGTTAGTAGTTGTATAAATCTTGTTTACGTCCTTTCATACTTTGTATTTGAGTTATAGGATGTGATGGACAGGCTTGTTACAGGTTGGTTGTGTTTGGGAGCAAAGGGTTGCTGTCCAGAATTTTGGTCCTTAGCTCGAGCGAGCAGTTTGTCGCTTGAGCGAGAGTTGTGTTTTATGCCTGGTGGCTTGAGCCAGAGCTTCTTTGCTCGAGCGAGCGTCTGCGTCTCATTCAGACCTGAGAGCTGTGTTTCTTGACTCGAGTGAGCTTTCCTTCGCTCGAGCGATCGAAGTGTATGTTTTCGAGTTCTTCGCTCGAGCGAGCATTCTGTCGCTTGAGCGTGCTTCTGGGTTGCAGACCTGAAGCATCGAGTTTTTGGCTCGAGCGAGACTTTCTACGCTCGAGTGAGGGTTTTCTGTGTCTGGTCGCTCGAGCGACCAAGTCTTCACTTGAGCGAGCCTGTTGTATATCAGTGGACAGCAGCGGGTTACACTTAGCATTTTTCATTCTCTTCTTTTTGAAAACCTAGAAACCGACTCTCTCTCTCTCTCTCTCTCTCTATACTTGCCTTCTCTCTAAGGTTTGATCTATCTAGGGTGAGTTTCTATCCTTAGTCCTTTGTTAAAAACGTAGAGTGGATCGAGGGCTTCGTTTTAATCTGAAAAAGTTGAGATTTGGAGTACGTTGAATTTTGGTCTTCATCTCCGTTTGGGCTCAAATTTCGAGGTAGGGATACCCTACTCCTCCTTATAAGCTTTGTTTTTGAATTTTAGCATTTTGAGATGTTGGGGGTTGTTGTGGTAATTTTGAGAAAGTTTGGGTCTTTTGTGTAATTTTACGAAAGATGGGGTTTTATTTAAAATAAATCAATATGCATGTTTGGCATAGAGAAATGAGTTAAATGATGGATTATGGATGAAAATGGAACCTTTGGGTTGTTATGTAATTTGTGGAAAAAATGTCCTAATTACATAGTTAAATTAATTTATATAATTAATTTAGAGAAATGAGAAATTGAATTGAGAATGTTGAAATTGGGAATATATAGGGTAAAAGGGTGTAGTTGGACTAGTTATCACTCACCAAATTGAAATGTTGATACACTATTCATTTGATGCATTTATTTCCTGTTTAGAAATAACTGTTTTGGGCCATCGATGGAGGATAGTCTTGATTGTTGTAGACAATGCATGATGATTAGGCAAACTAAAACTAATCGATTGAATGTGCTATCGAATATAGCGGTTGGAATAATACATTAACTTTATGTATTGATTGATTGTATATGACCTATGTTTATATACATTGTGTGTGTGGGAAGAGATATGGGATGTACTCCACGGTTTAGGGGAAGATAGGGGATGGACCTCTAAACAGGATTTCGTGTGACATTGATACAGCACTACTATGTGTATCAAGTGTTGATTATGGAAGTGTTCGAATTGATTTGATATAGCACCAAAATGTATATCGTTATCAATTGTGAAGTATAGAAATGTTTCTATGTGTTGTTGATACAGCACCAAAATGTGTATCCATCATGAATTTCGAAAGTATTTTAAAGATGAGTCTCAATCTCATTAAGCTGTTGGGCCAGGTTCTGAGCCTTGTTTTCAAACTCAATGTTGAAAAGAAATGGAAAATGAAATGTAACATGGACTTAAATATCATGAAACTGTAATGTGTTATAAGTGGAAATACAAGTGTGGAGCATCTATCAAATGCTGTTATTTTAGTCATTGTTTATAGTTGGTTTAGTATATTTCTACTGGGCTGTGGCTCACCCTATATGGGACATCATTTTCAGGTACAGGTAGCATGCCACCTCCAAGGACATAGCTTGGGAGGCTAGAGGCTGACAGACCTTTTTGTCGTTTTGTTATCTTTTGGGATGTATTATATGTAAATTCAAGCCAAGGGCTTAATGTGTATTCGAGTTAGTGTTCTTTTTGTAACCAAGTGTTAACTTGGAAAGCTGTAAACCCGTAGGGCATTTGTTGTTAACATGTAATACTCTTTGTACTGAACAACTCTGATGAATAGAAGGATGTTTATCTTTTATATCAATGCATGTTTAAATTGATGGGTTTTAATGTTATTATTTTGAAGGCGTTACATAACTTCATCTCTGTTGGATCAACAACTATTGCAGTAATTGGTAGTGGAAAAGCTCGAGTTTGTAAAAGTCATCCAGTAACAAGGTCCTATACCTACAATACGAAAATAAGTCATTTCGAGAAACAAAAATACTCATGCTAGGAAGATATTATTATGAAACATTTAACATAATTAAGTAACCTTGCATGTGCCATCGAGGGAGCTTGATAAAAAAATTAAACTTGAGCCACTTGATGCAGTTAATAGGCCCGTTATAGAGGATGCAGTTAATAGGCCCGTTATGGAGCTTGATAAAAAAATTTAGTTTTATAGCCATAGTCCAACAATCTGTCTCGTCTACCAAACTTCCACCAAACAATGTGATTACAAAGTCAGTTATTTATTTTTCCTGAAAAATATAACTAAACGACATTCAAATACAAACATTCAATTGTTGAAGAAACGAAGATTCACTTTTTTTACCTGATCATAGGCGAAATAATGATCATGCCATCTTCTGAACCACAAATAAGAAATGAATCATCGCTTGAAAATGTCAAGCAGGTCACTGATTTTTGATGTGCTCACCAAGTCCTGACCAATCTCCTATTTGAAATCTACTAATTACCATGACACTCAATATTTGAAAATAATGACTACAAATAATATATACAAATTAAGCTAATGGCCCACAAAGACAACTATTCAGTAATTTTTTATATTGTGATCAATTTAATGTAAAGTACTGATGAGATTAAAAAAAAGTGATCTTTGCATTGGGGCTACAAAAAGAGTTTATTAACCTCCCAAATTCAAGTGATTGTAACCAATGATCGCTATGATAGATGAATTTTAAAAGTAATTACTAATAGCATTATTACTTTTGTCCAGTTAATCATATGCTATTCCCAACGGGAAAGAGAATATTATTACAAACCAAAAATAGAGCAAAAATAAAGAATCCAGCTAATAGGTAATCAATGATAAAGAGCTTATTCTTTGTCAATACTTGGACTGGACTTTTTCATTAATCATGACTTTTTCATTACTTTTGTCCAGTTAATCATGACTTTTTCATTAATTATACTACTCTACTTCTAGTTGGTTTAATGGATTCATTATAATATTTTGTCAAAGAACACATTCATTACATAGTCTGAATTTTCATTCTATGTATTGTCCTTGTTCTCAAACTAAAATTATATATAGTTTAAAGGCCTATTTTTGGATGTATGTTTCCAAATTTTAAATAGAGTGATTGATTGCTATTGTATTAGATGCCTAAGTTTTTTGATTTCTTGACACATGTCAACACCTGACCTTGGTTTGTCCAAAGGGTCATGAGTTTAAACTTGCACTTGATAAAATTGCACAATGTAATAATAGCCCTGATATGCATGGTGGAGGGTTTTGTGAGTTAATAAGGTAAAGAGAGTAGATTGTGAAAATTTTTCTTATAAATTTGGTGACCATGTTCAATTGTGAAAGCAGATTCAAACAGATTCAAACACTTGGTGACCATGTTCCAATTGTTTCTGATAAATTTGTCACTTGAGCATAGAATCAAACATTTGGTGGGCAAAAAATTTAACAATCCACATATCAAACAAACAATCACCTAAATCAATGATTCAAATTCAGAGTTTATCATCACTACCCATTTCAGAGTTTGCCCACACAATCCACATATCAAACACATTCAATACACAACAAAACACACAGAGAAAGTTAAAAATCAAAATGGGTACTCACTAGAACAACCTTATGGGCAGAGATGGGAATGGGGTTAGACATGGGTTTACCGGAATCGTCATCGGAAGCGACTAAAACGATGTCAGAGAAGCAAGGAGTAGAGCGATGGTGGTAATGATCGAAGGGAGTCTAGAATTTGAGGAAGGAGACTTTGGAGTTGAGATCTTCGATCTTGGCTCGGAGTTGTTCTGGATTTTGGCTCCGAATCGGTGTTCATGAACTCATCATGGATCTTAGGTGACGGTGACCAAAAGGAGTAGGAATCGATGTTCCGGTTCCCAGCGACCACGAGGGAAGGGAGAGGAGCACCGGAGAGATAGAGAGACGCTGAAGAGAGAAAGAGAGACTGAGGCGCTGGTAAAATTATGGAAACCAAATATATATATATATATCTTACACCATTAGCGACTAAATTTTTTAGTCGCCAATTACTTTTATAAATCCCTCAAATTTAAATTAGAAATGTCTTCCTCCAAATTTTTTTTTTATATTTTTTGGCGACTAAACTAATTTTTGGTCGCTAAAAATATGTTTTTGGCGACTACACTTTTGGTCGCCAAAGATATATATATATATATATATTTTAATTTTACATTTGGCGACTAAATATTTTAGTAGCCAATACCTAATATACGGCGACTAAACTAATTTTTGGTCGCTGAAAATATGTTTTGGCAACTAAACTTTTGGTCGCCAAAGATAAAAAATAAATTTTTAATTTTACATTCGGCGATTAAATATTTTAGTAGCCAAAACTCAATATACGGCGACTAAAAATTTTTTTTGTCGCCAATTTTAGTATTTGTAGGAACTAAATTATTTTTTAGTCACCAATAATCAATATATCCTGACTAAAAAAATTTAGTAGCTAAATATTATACTTTTGGCAACCAAAAAAATTTTAGTTAGCAATTCCAAAACTTTTGGCTACTAAATTTGTTTTAGTCACCAATTTTAGTCGCCAAATGTGTATTTTGTTGTAGTGATAATATGGCTTGTTTTTCAGTGCCAACATTGTTTAATTTTTCTTTGAAGTTTTGTGTATTCACCATTCCTTTATTGATGTTTGTTTCAATATTCTTTGTATATTGGTTTTCATCGACAAAGTTTTTTTTTTTTTTGCTAATAAAAAAAGGACCTAACTTATTGATAAAACTCAAGTCTAGGCTTGATTTTTTTTTTTTTTTTTGGACCAAAACTATTTACATTGTATAGGCTAACTATAAGAAAGGATGCGTCCCTTCTTTGTTGATGTCTGTTCAAATTCCATAAAAGGAACTCATCCCAACAGGCCAGTCACTAAATTTTTTCATTCTCTATTTTATTTTGAATTTTCCGAGTTAAGATTCTGGTTCAGAAAACAACTACGGAATACAACTTTAGTATTTTTTCTGATCAGTAATGCTAAGAATCATGAAAAAAATATCATGAAAATGATCATGAAAGATTCTTTACCCTTAGATTATCCATACAATAAAACACCACACATTAATCACATACTAATTAAGGGATAAAAAATCTTCATGATGAATTTCATGATATATTTTTCATGATCCCTAGCATTATTGTTTTCTGATTATAGGCATCGTATCATTCCAAGAGTCCTTTCTGTATAATAGAGAGGGAATTATTATCTTAAATAAAGCTTCGTGGATGTGCCTTTGCTGTTGTTCTGTTTTTCTTCTTTCTTTAAATCTGAGTTTTTTTGGTACACAGCTTTTTTTTTTTTTTTTCTTTCTATAACAAAATTTATTTCTTAGCTTTTAAAAAAAATTATATAAGAATTAAAAAAGCATTAAATGTAAACTTTGAACCAAACAAATAAAACTTTGCTTAATAAAATTTGGAAATTAAGGTCGATAGGCCATATTCAATATGTATTGCATGGATCCATCTTTTGCTATTATCGTAAAAATGCAGAAGTAGTATTTCATTGTTATTAATTTATAATTATGAAGTAGTGTTCAATTGTTATTATCATTTAAATTTCTTATTTATTTTCCATATCAATATTATAAAAGAATCATACATTTAGGAATTTGAAAGGTGGTAATTGCACTATCTAAAAAAAGTGATAATTACAAAATTTAAAATAGGTTATCATAATAATTAAAATGTCAATAATTATAATTAAAGTAAAATAATCAATGATTTTATGACATATGTATTTTTATATTTTTATTAATTTAAAATTAAAAAAAAAAAAATTAGATTAGAAGTTTTAAATTCATTGATCCAACAATATTTTTATTTATATAATAGTATACATAGAAGTATAAATATAGATATAGATATCATACCATAACTATTGAAACTAAAATAGTGATAATGTCATTGCATGGATTGAAATCACAAAATTTAAGGAAATAATATTGGCAGTGATTTAAACGATATAAAAATTAACTTAATTTATGTAAATTAGATTTCAGACTAATCACCAAATGACATGTGGATATTAAGTGATATAAAATTAAAAAAAAAAAATTATATTGAGAATTTCAATTTCAAAGAGGCCACAACGTTTTTGTTTATATTATATAATTAGCATAATACCCGTACTATGTACAAATTAAAATAAATAAATAAATTTTTCTCAACTAAACAAAAATAATAACAAAACTTTGTTTATAATATAAAAGAAAAATGATTTTAACATTAATTAGTTCCCATGCAACAAATATATTTATGATAAAATATATACATTTCCTCTTGATGAATTTTATAATTTTAGTTTTTCAATTTATCATTTACCTCATATCTATTTTCTAAAATTGATATCACCTTGTCTATCTATAACGTCCCAACTTTCGGACCATTAATAAATTAAGAGTGATGTTATTTGGAGGCTGAACACATTAACTCTATGTCATTATAATAAAATTGTGAGACTTAAGTTATAGGTTCAAACTTTTTCATTTTTGTAATTCACATACAAAAACCTAACTATCTATATTATTTTATATAAAAATATGTTATTAATTTTTTCACATCACAGGCAATGTACATAAAAGAAAGAAAAACAAGCTAAGGATATGTCCTAGAAGCTAAAAAAGAGCCACTCCTACAAACATCTTCATAGCAAAAAACGAGCCTGGCTAGCATCAGAATCCTTCGCAAGCTCCTCCCACTGACATTGAACACCTGCAAAAATCAGCACACAAAACAAAAGATAATACAAGTTACAGGTGGATAGTACATCGTTGGAAAGCTCGAACAATGCTTGGGTCACTATGGTTGTCTTCAATTTTGTTTTCTCTGCTACGCTTTTTCATGGTGTACTAGTGCTGCAAGGATTGTGTATTTTCCATAACATCAAAATGCCAACATCTATATCTTGGCGCTTGAACTCGTTTAAACCTACCCCCACGAAAGGATACTGTTTGTAAATGAACCAAATTTGTCAACTGCTCGGCATTCGCATTCGGATGTTTGTCTTCCTCTAAAACTTGGGATTCTTGTTCCACGAGTTGACTAAAGCGAAAACTCCCAACATCAACCTTGTCTAGACTTAGGGGTTCAGACATTTCATCATTTGTAGCAAGCTCGGATTTATATTGAACATCCAGCGTATCAACCTTCATGCCTTCTTGAGAAAGCTCTTTGTCTTCAGAAACTCTTTCCCTTGAATCTCTACGACTGAAAAATCAGGACCATGGAAGAATTGAATTTTTTGTTAGCACATAGAATTTCTCAGAGATCACAATTAGTTAACGTTGTATTTGATTAGAGGATTTGAAAAGAAATTTGGAAACGGAAAGGAAAAAAATTGTGTGAAATTAGGTGAAATGTAAGTATATTAGTGCATGCCCGTACCT
Organism: Camellia lanceoleosa; assembly: GCA_025200525.1. Lineage (NCBI taxonomy): Eukaryota > Viridiplantae > Streptophyta > Magnoliopsida > Ericales > Theaceae > Camellia > Camellia lanceoleosa. Next base: position 105,830,758 of record CM045764.1, read on the forward strand.
GAAGGCACAGTGTAAATAAAATAAATGAGCAAAAAAGAGAAAAAAATAAAGAAATATGAAGGAAAATAAAAAGGGGGAAAATAAAAAATAAAACTATAAAAAGGAAAGAGGCAGGAGGGTCAGAGAGAGAGAGAGGGAGAGATATTGCATGAGTGAAAGGGGGGAAAGAAGCTGTGTGAGTGAAAATTAAAGAAATCTTGACCCTTAATGAATTTAGAAATTAATCTCTACCCTTGAAACAAAATGTATCTCTAAGATATTTTGACACATTTTCAAAAATCCTCCTGCTTTATTATATAGATTTTATTTACATTTCACCTATCTTTTTTCACATTTCTTCCCATGAAGATCTATTTTTTCCTCTTCAAAAACCTTCTTGGCTTGGAGTGCTTTCCTGTCCAACTATAATTGCCTAGAGACTGATCACTACCACCCTTAGACGCTTGACTCTATCTAGAAACATCTCCCTTAGCACATGAACTTGACACATTTGAAGGTTAGGAGATACCTCAAGGATAACAGGGGTTTTTTGCTTCAATTCTGTAGAATAGGTCTATGTCGGATGATGTTTACACGGTTTATTTAGGAGATTTGGGGAGGAATTTCGAAACGAAAAGGAAAAAGTGGTGTAAAATTATGTGAAATGTAAGTATATTTTATTTACATTTTACTTACTTTTTCTATTTCTTTTTTCAAATCTCTCATCAAATCATCCAACCAAACACAATATTAGAGTATTTGATATCACCATGCTCAACTGGTTCACTAGACGTGCTCCTAAACTCCGAGTTTTTTTTTTTTTTAATATTCTAAAAAAAAAAATAATTTAAAGAATTGACCCATTTTTCAAATTATTTAAGAAACTAACCTACTTTTAAAATCACATTCTGAAAATGCAATTTATAATGACAAGGACTTCACTAAGATATATAATGTAATTTCAATTTCAAAATCGCATTTTTAAAATGCGATTTTAAAAAGTAAGTTTTCTTTTAGAATATTTCAAAAAAAAAAAAAAAAAAAAAAAAAACTCCCTAAACTCCATATATATCCTCCTTGTCTTTAGTATTGTCATACTCGACTGGGTCGCTATTCATGATGCCGGAACCCATAGGCATTAGATTATGCACAGCTGATTCCCAGTCAAAAACAAAGTCATCACAGAGGGTCTCTTGTATTAAAAGCTACTTCAGTTGGGTCCAAACACGAAAGCATATCAAATGGCGTCGTGCTTTTGACATTATGCTTTTGGGGAATCCATATCCCCCGACGTAACGAGGCCTTTTCCCTTTTCTTCTTTTGTAAGCTGCCTTTTTTCCGATCATAAAGCTTGACAGAAATCCCTTTTTCAGCATGGTAATTCTTATACAAGTGCTAAGAAAATAGGATATGCAACACTAAAAAAACTCCAACAAAGTACTAAAATCAAAACAACACTTGGAAAGTCTTCAAAAGAGTGTCCAAGCCTCCCAAGTTAATACCTTCATGGGTCCCAAACAAAAGTGGAATTGAAATTTTGAACTCTTTCTTACTGCTACAAATACATATACATATAGAAAGCTCAAGGGATGTGAATGTGAGGCCGATATTTTTTTTGGTGGGGATTGGGGTCAAGATGGTTTCGATATTGATTTGGAGGGGTTTTACAAACAAACAGTGAAAAAGAGGAGCTCGAAAGGCATAGAGGAATTAGACCTAAACAAAATGAAACTGAAAACCTGAAATTGGTGAGTTGTCCAAAAAGCCAATCGGAGTAGAGAAGATCAGATCGGAGCAGATCTGAGTAGAAAAGATCAGATCAGACAACTTCCAAAGCTACCAAGGCATGTATTGCCAAAAAAATTGATGTTAACGCTATAAACTTTCACCCGCCGGCCAAGTCAAAGGATGTAAATATCAACCAAACGAAATGGGAAAGTAAGAGATTGGATCAATCGGACAGGGATGGGCCGGCCGGTGGTAACAAGGAGTCCAGATTCTCCCCTTGCACTCCCTCCTTGCAGGGCCTTCGGGTTTACTTTTAGGCCCTATTTTGATAATCCGAACCATTTATATTTTAAGATTTATTCAGTATATCATACCTGTAAAAAATCAAGTTGATCGGATATCAGAAAGCATGTGTTCGGAAAAATCAAACTAAAATTATTTTTTTAAAGAATTGGTGTGTTTGGTAACGTTTACGTTTTCAGTTTATATTTACAAAAATTTTATAAACTGGTTTTTGTTTATTTTTAGAAAAATATAAACTACAAACGCGTTTGATAATTGACAAAATGTTTAAAAAAATTTAAAAACATAAAAAAAGAGTGAGAAATGGCAAGTGGCGGCAGAAGACAGTAGTGGAAAGTGGTGATGGTGGGTGGTGGGTAGCTGGTGGTGATGGGTGGTAGTGGTGGTGGGTGGGTGGGTGACGGTGGCGAGTGGTGGGTGATGGTGGTGGTGGTGATGGTGGTGGTGGTGGCGGGTGGTGGTGATGAGTGGGTGGGTGACGGTGGCGGGTGGTGGGTGATAGCGAGTGGGTGGTGGGTGGTGGAGGCGAAAGACGGTGGTGAAAAATTGTGGCGGGTGGTGGCCTAGTGTTGGGTGGTAAAAAAAAAAAAAAAAAAAAAAAAACTGAAAACTCAAAATAGAAACACATTTTTTGGCCAAATTTATAAACTGAGACTACTAATTTATAAATCAAAAATTTTACCAAACAAGTTTTTATTTGAGTTTTTTTAAATTTTTGTAAATATAAATAGAAAACTGAAAACATAAGTGTTACCAAACGGTACCTTAATAAACAGTTTTCCGAACACATGCTTTTCTGATATCTGATCAACTTAATTTTTTACTAAATAAATCTTAAAATATGAACAGTTCAGATTATCAAAATTAGGCCTAAAAGTGGGCCCGAAGGCCCTGCAAGGAGGGAGTGAAGGGGAGGATCCCAATTCGGTAACAAGACTCTTAGAGGCTGACATTGGTCGGCCATCAGTAGGTGAACCTTAATGGCAGTGGGTGTAAATGTACTATTTATATATACAATATTATTAAAAAAATGAGTGATTCCACGCCAATATAAGATATTTGATAAAAATTTTAATAAATATTTTAAAATTTCTAACAGTACTCATACTATTAAGTGAGTCCCAAGTAAAGGGTGAATGTTTTATTTTTTATATTTTAATTGATATGTTTTTTGACATATTAATTATTATTTTTAAAATTTTTTAAATAGGTGTTGGACTATATTTTTTTTTATTATGATCACTTAACATCTTATATGTTTAACATTGTTGATAACATGTATAATTAATGAGACTCGTTAAATTATATAATGATGATACAGTTGGTTTTTTGACTTTTGAAAGTTAGTATTGTAATTTTAAGCGTGCCAGTAAGGATCAGTCAGTCCTTACAGAAAATTAATTGTCAACAAATTATTAGACGATTGTGTTTTAGTTCTTTCAGCTTCAATGAAGAGAACTTTTACTGATAGCTTGTTTAGGAGAATTTAGTAAACAACAATTAAATGAAGAACAATTGCGGCATTTCATTAAGTAAAAATAAAAAACTTACAATGATCTGACCCAGCCTCGTAGAGGTTTACAGCAACAAGCTATTTGAAACTACTCCTATGAATAAAGTGCAATACATGAATTTGAAGTACAGAAATGTAAAGAACTGTAAAAACTGGAAGGAAAATAAAGTAGATAAAAACTGATTTCTGGATCTAAGTCTGGGTCCTCCTTTCTGAGGCCTTCTCTGCTATTTATACTTCTCAATGATAACCGTCGAAATATCCCTCCATGATCGCTGATATCTCACAGTTAGCTCCACTACGCTATGTTCGTAGTTAGGCTTCCTTCTTGATTTTGAATTTGAACCTCGTGAATAACCGTTAAGCCACGTTACCTTATATTCCTCGATCATTCCAGTGCTACGCAGACCTATTATTACCAGTATGGGTTAACACGTGTCTGGCTATGGTTGGAAATTTATATTACATTTCCAAATTGCTCTTCTCATGTCACGTATTGAATTGTGATTGGCTTATACAATTTATACAGCCAATATTATCCCCACACTAATATACCCAATACTTGGTGATAGTAGTGGATCAAAACATTTCACCCATGTCCTAGGACGTTCATGGGTTTCACATCTTCTTAGTACTGCAACCGACTGCATTAAATTCTTGAACATTTCCCACTATCTGAGCATTCGAAAAGACTGATACAGCTCGCATGGCCAAACAAGATTTCTTTGACGTAGATTGAGCATACGAGGAGTTTGTAGATAATGATGTTCACCCTCGAAAGAATTTTCATGCATTTATTAGCCACACCTATCCATCTCCATATATTCAAGCCATGGAAGCTTTTGCAAACTATCGGCCTTTGGATTACGAACCTATTGTTCATAATTCTTTAGTCCAAAACCTTGCAAACATGGATATTGGAAGCTCTTCTTCTAACCCAAAACCTTCTGTGTGGGATGAGGCTGCAGCTTCTTCTTCTTCTAAGGCTTCTGGTTGGGGAAGTTGGCCAGAACCTGAGGAATCCAAGCTGAGAGAGCGAATTAATCATCACTTCATCGAATTCGCTGATCCTCCATCTTTCCCTCCTTTTGCTTGGAGTGTGGTGGTTTGCCCATATGTATCCATCGATCGCCAACGCAGTTTGGATGACAACTTACTTATAACATGGTACACATCCTCCATGCCTACGAAGATAGTGCAAACCACTCGTCGTCCAGAGGAAGCACAAGGGTACAGCCTGTCATTCTTAGCCCAGAGGGCAAAATTTTTCTCTTTTGACAGGCTTGATTGCGTAAACAAACCCCAGTTCCCTTCTTCTTTTGAGATGGATCCTCCTCCACCTCCTCTCTCGTAAAACCTGCACTGGATGGAAGAACTGAGACTTACACTATTTGAGAATCAGTTTCTTCTTTCCTATGACCCTCTAGCTCTCCCTACTATCTTTAAGCGATATCACGCTTAGCTTCTGCTTGCGGCCTTTTCTCACTTGCCCTTCAATGTTCTTGAGGGTGATGTTCCTCTTAAGAACTTTTGATGGGCTTGTGACGTTATGACCCGGGGTCATGTCCTCAACCCCATTGCCCAAGCAGAGCTTCAGATGTTTTTGGATCAACTTCCATTACTTTTTCATTGGCACCAAACTTCTTTGGCTACTACTCAATCTTTGGACAAAATCTCAGCCCGTCGAATTCACACCCAGTATGAAGCAGAGAGCCTTATTGATGAATATAATAATTTCAAGAATAAAGACTCTGTATACTGGAATGACTTGGATATGGATGAGATAGAACAAGGATTGAAGGAAACAGAGTTCGAAATAAAAGCCAAACAACTTTTTTTTTTTTATCAAATAAGAGCATATCAGCTTCAGCAACTTAGCTTGGAGAAGATACAAGACAGAATAAAAAAGGAACAGAGATTCATTGACCACAGTTAGAACAAATTCCATGACCTTGTCATTTTCTCTATTCTTTATTTTTATGAAATTGAATATGTAGCCAAAAAGACTTTCTGATGTAATTACTTTCATCTTAATAAAGCTAGGCTTTCATTTCTTTATTCGGCATGGTCTGATTTCATTATATTTATCCAAAACAAACAAAATCAAAGCTTCGAATTCACTAATTTTGTCATTTGAAACCTAATTTAAACATATCCAATGGAATACTAGAGACCTAATTTGAACTTCACTAACATATGGAGTGTAATTGATAACCTTTGCCTTAGGTCTTCTTTTCCCAATCATATGGTTAACACAATCAACAGTTTTGAATCAATTATTTTTGCGTGGAACAAACAGTCTACATTTTCCGAAGTATGGAAACTTCCTTTAAGGATTGCACTGTTTTATTCTAAAAAAGTGATTTCCTTTGTGTTCTTCGCTGCTTAACCAAATATTGGTTTTATGTCACTTCGAAGTCTAGAACAAACAAATTCTAACTGCAGAGTATTTCAAGCTTTACTTCGAAGGATTTTACTTTCAACAAGAAACCTAAAAGCAGGTCTTTAATCCTCTTCAAGTAAACAAATACCTGGGCACTCCTGTACTCTTAGGTGTGAAATGTGCTTCGAAGTCAACTTCCTACTTTCGAAGCTCTAGCTGAATGTTTGTCACTTAATTTTGGCGCCAAAGCTTGGCTTCGAAGCCAAACACTTGATTTCGAAGCCAATATTAGTATTTGAGATACGTTTCCCTCCCAAATTATCAACATTGAGAGAAACTTTTCATATTCGTATCTTCAATACTTCTTTATGAATTCTACCCATTTAAAATGATTGGGTATTTTTCAGATAGAAATGTTTAAAAACCCTTTTATTTCGTGCTTTTAATTCACTTGTTTGCCTAACACACAAACCTTTCATCTCTATTGACTTCTCCTTTCCCTTACCCTCTTTCTTTACTTCATCTTCTGAAAAACTCCTATCAATGGCTTCTTCCTCCTTGAAAATACCGGTCGTGGAGCGTGTGAGTCTATCTGTAGCCTTAAAAAGGGTCATCACTGAAGATACAAGGCTAGTGAGAAAAGTGCTATCGACGGGCACATCTTTATTCCCCGTCGCCATGAACAACAAGAATACGTGCTTGGGCCTATTTTTAAGGAAATCTCCACTGAGCTTCCAACTCTGTATCCACGTCTGGAGGATCATGGCCTCCTTTATGAAGGCGGTCTTGATTGGGGAAGTTGGAGGATGAACCAACCTATCGCTGCTAGCCCACAGTAAGACTAGAGTGGAAGGAATGGTATGATCGGGTCGTCCTTGCTAGGACACTGGATCTTTAGGAGCTTTGCCTCTTCAACGCCCTTCAATTGTCCAGGTTCACCATTTCAGAAGACCCATTTTTAATACCTGCTGCTCTTTGTTTTTGGAATTCTGCTTTTAATTTCTTCCAATTTAGATGTGGGATGATGACTCCTACTGTCTTTGACATCTGCCATCTGTTAGGATTATCCCCTATTGGTATCCCAATTGGTGTAGACTATCCTGACCTTAAAACCCCTTTTTCTCTTCCCTCTTTGAACTCATCCTATAGTGACTTTGTCAACGTTGAGAACAAAAGAGAAGGCCCTATGACTGATAGGGAATTTTTCTCTTTTTTATTGTATTGGCTTTGTAAATTCCTCTTTTGTACTTCTTCTTAGAGGATCATGCATGAGTTTGCCCTTCTTGCCAAAGCCTTTGATTTACAAAGAAAGGTAGCCTTAGCTCCATATGTCTTGGGTCATGTTTATAGAGATTGTTCCCTCTTTTGTGAAAAACCCATGGATGACAACCAAGGAGGCCCATTTTGGATACTCCAACTCTGGCTTTTTGCATACTTCACTGATTTGCAGTCTAAATGCTTAAAGTTCTTGGTGCCAAACCGTACCACTTATGGTATGAAGTTAGCCAATGTTTCACTTTATCCTTCCAACTTCGCCTTCTACTTTTATTTCTTTCACTAACTCCCTGCTTCCTCTTTTTCTCATACCTTCCGTCCCTTCGAAGCTACCAATATTGGCCCAGCCTGGTTGAGGACCTTTTTGAGTGATAGATCCTACTCTACGCCTCAGCACAAAAACATGTGGGCTTCTATTTTGATCCCCAGGGAACTATTCATTGGTACTATGAACCCCAGAACTTATAAGTGTATCTCTGAGCGCTATTGTCCTGCCCAGTTTGCTAGGCAATTTGGACTCTCACAGGGGGTCCCTATCCCTCTCTGTAGTCAGTCCAATTTAAATCTTGCCAACAGAGATTTGAAGGTTCCAAGATCCAGATTGGAAGAAGCAACTTCCAAATTTATCCAAAATCTAATTGATTTTGAGTACTGTAGACACCCTATTTTTGACCGTCTTCAAGACTTGGATGTTCTTGTAGGTACATCCAGTGACAGGTTTGATTGCTCGTCGAGGGCTTGAGCTACGCAGCGAAACGCCCCAAGTTTGATCTTTTCAAACCCTGTATCAACTCTATCTCATTTTTGGACCATGTCTTGGTCCTTTTGGCATGTTGTTTTTGATGGCCTGCCGGCCATCATTGAGGGCTGTCGGCCATGGGCTTTGGCCTACTAGCCATTGATAGGCCCTGCTGGCCATCAATGAGCTCCTGCCGGCCATCACTGATGGTCGGCCGGTCACCAGTGCATCAGTAGATATTTTGTGATATTTTTGATAGCTGTTTGCGCAGATTAACCTATCTGCTTGCACGTAGATGGCTGGATTTCTTTGAAGGCTTCTTGTATCTTTTATATATAGAAGCCATCCTCTTGCATGTGGGGGGTTACAAAAATTTTGTGAGCAAAATTTCTCTCTCTCTCTCTCTCTCACTAGAATCCTCTCTCTCTTGATTTTGTGCTTGAAAGTGGGAATTCTCTACACATTTGTTCTAATAACCTTGATCAAACACCTTCACCTTGGAGCTGAGGTTCTTTGAGGCTTGGTTTGAGATCTTGAGCTTGGTTTTGGCTCAGAATTTCAGCTATTTTGTTGCTGTGCTTCAGAGGTATAAGCTTGTCCCTTTTAAGCTTTATTTTGGTTAAGTGTTTGGCCATTTTTTACAATACTTTGAGGCTGGTATTAACCTCTAAAAAACTTTGTTTTTGAGGTTTTAAAATCATGGTTTGAGCCTTGTTTAGTTAGGGGGTGGTTTCCTCCATTTGCTCTTTGGCTTGTAAAGTCTTTTGAGCCATTTTTCAAAGCTTTTTAAACAACCTTTTCTCGTCCTTTTAACCACTGAATTCTAGGGGAATTTTAGTGGTAAAAATTTGGTTTTGAAGTCCAAAATGGGAGGGGGTGGCCTCCCCTCCTTGTGTCTTGTTTGCATGTGTTGATGGCCTTCCATGTGAGCATGTTTTTCTACCTATTTGTGATATGATCTTAGCATGTTTTTGCTACTAATTTAGCATGCTTTAACTCTGTTTTGAGTGGTCTTGGTCATATGAGCCTTGCCTTGCATGGTTGTAGTGCAAATGGCCTTTACTAGCTTTGTGTGTTAAGGCCTTTAACATGCTTTACATGTGTTGATTGCATGTTGTAATATCATTTAACATGTGATTTCAATGCATATATCTCTGTCACACTCTCACATGTCTCACTCTTTCATTGCTTTTGAGAGTTGTGCTTTGAGCCTTGTTTGTAGCTTAACATGTGAGCATGTATTTCTACTCGTTTGTGCTACCATCTCAGCATGTTTTGGCCTCTATTTTGACATGTTTAAGCTCTGTCCAGAGCTGGTTTGGTCATTTGTGCTTGGTATTGCATGCCTTTAGTGTAGTGTTTTTCACTAGGTTTAATGCTTTGGCACTTAAACATGTTGTACATGTGTTGCTTGCATGTTTTAGCATTATTTGGCATGCCATTTCAGCACTGAAAATTCTGCAACCTCCCTCATTTCTTTATTTTCTATTTGTTTTGAGGGTTGGTTAACCGTAGGTTGTGTTTAAGCATGAGATAGGGCTTGTGCTTAATGGCTTTAACTCTTTTTTGAGGGTTTCTACTAGTCAAAGGCATGATCTCTCTCATGTCTTAAACCATCCTTTGGTTGACCCCTTTCTCATTAGAGGACACTCATCTTGGACTTAACCAATTAAAGAATGGCTTGGTAATGCTAAAACGAGTAAATAAAATGAACCAAGTAAAACATGACCAAGATAAGCATGTTATGTGTGCATTGCATTGTGTTCAATCGGATGTTATATTGAACACAAGGAAAATTGGTACATTTCATACTTGAAGTGATGAAATGGGCCAATCTCCTTTGTCTCCATTGCCTTTGATCATCCATGATGAGGTAATGGACTTGAGTCTTTGTTTTGTGCATTGATTGAAAGTGTACAACCTGGATCTTTGGCCATCATGCATTGAAAATGCTTGATTGGTGGTTTGGATCCAAGAATGCCACTCCTTTGATGTTTTGAGATGATAAGGAGGGGCATAGCACAAACATACCCTTGGGAAACCCTCCATTTTCCTCTGTTTGAGCTCTATTGCAAAATGGTGATTCAAAGACACTGGTGGTCAAGAAGCTTCATCAATGGCCTAAGCAAGGCTTCATTCTTGGCCAAGAAGGTTGCCTCTCTTTGGCAGCGTGACTTCTCATAGCCGGCAGGCCACTGGTGCATTCCTTAGCATGGAATTGGTAAGGCAGAGCAAAAAGTTCTTAGAGTAACCCCGCAAACAGAGCCTCTCAAGAGCAAACCGATGGGCTTTTCGGGGCGAGAAGCCAAATGCATGCATGTTCAACTTTCTGAAGCAGAGCTGAAGTAGTGTAATTTTATGCTTTACTTGTTAGTTAGCATTGGTTTTGTAATTTAATTAATTAGTTTGCTAATTGATTAAGTGTTATAATAATTAAGTAGCTTAGTTTAGTTATTTCTTTATTGTTTTGTAATAATTAGTAAGTAGTTTACTAGTTATTCGTTTGGTTTGTAATAATTAGTTTAATTAGTTTAATTAGATTAGTTAGCTTAGCTTAGCTTAGTGTAACTTAGCTTATTTATTCGGACCCTCCTTCGAAAGGGCGCAATGTTGTAATAAGGGTGCGTGTGTGTGTGTGTGCATGTCTTCCAACCCCATTTCTTTCTCCCTTTTACTTAACTGCTTTCGATGGTTAGTCTAGGGCACATTTTGATTAGCATACGTTATGTTTTCCATGTTTGCATCATTCATTTATCTTACATGTACCGGGCTCAGCGCATCATTCAAACTGCATCGTATTTCAATACTTATTTAAATACATGTATCAAATGTTGCATTCATATGCCATCTTAGATAGCCGAGCCTATTTAGTTGCATTATTGCATGTGTTGCATTAGGCATCTTAACATAGTTAGGATCATGCATTGTTTCTAACTAGCTTTTGTTTTGGCTTGGAGTACATTGTAAGTTTTACGCTTTAGCATACTTGCATGAGTATGAGTGTTGCCATGATAGCATGCTTTCCATGAGGCTATGTGCTTAAATGCTTAAACTGCTTGAATGCCTGTGAGTGAAGGCTTGATTGCCTGAATTGGAACAACTTGATGATTGTGAGTTTTTAAGCCCACTTTGCTAAGTGGCAAATCAGGTTGTTTTAAGCCTACTTGAGGGTGGCAAATCCGCGCTTTAGCCTACTTGCGAGTAGCACTTTCAAACCATTTTTCACAAACAAACATGAGTTATTTTGTTCCAATTCTCATGATTGAGTCTATACTTGCATGTGTGCGCCACATAGTAAAGTTAGCTAATAATCAGAATAAGAACACATGAGGTTTATAAAACAACATATCATGCTTAGTAGAGGCTGATCCTTTGATCGGGTGAGCGGGGGTGCTCATTGCATGACCTTCTCCTCTCGTACCCAAGTTCTCGAGCTGAGGCAACTTTGGTGATGACGGACACATGGCCTTTGGCACGAGTCAGGGTTTCCTAAATTTCTCAAAAATAAAATATTTAGGTGGCGACTCTGTAATCTGGCAAAGTAGTCCCATTTTGGCATTATTTGATTCAAAATTTGATTTTCCAAAATGATTTGTCGGATTGGACTCTTTGATGTTTATCAGTCTCACATTGCACTTTGTGAGATTAGATTCAGAAACGTGACAGGAGTCCGAACTGTAGTAAGACCAATTCGCGCCTCTCCGAAAGGGATGAGCGCGAAGAAAGTCGGGTCTACAGTTTCTGGCGACTTTGTTGGGGATTTAGAGAACTTGACTCGAACTCATGATATGTTGTTTTGTCTACATTTATATGTTTCTTTGCATTGCATTTGCATTGGTGTGCCTAAGTCACAGTGTTTGCCATCTGTTATTCCTGAACGATTTGCCGGAGACTTGCTTGGAAAAGCATGCCATAAGGCTGACCCATTGCGGGCTCTGCTACAATGGGAACACAAACCTCGGATCTGGACTACCGCTGTACCATTTGATCCTCCTTTCACTTCTCGGTGTTAGGAGCGAAAGGTATATTAGGTGGTCTTGCTGAGTCACCCTTTTTGACCATTTGACCTAGTTGCATATCAGAAGCCATAGAGACTGTTCCGAACTAGGACAGGTTGCTTACCTGATTGCAGGATTGTTTGAAGCCGCATACGTGCGTAGTGAAACCCTAGCTCTTGACGAAACTAGGACAAGGAAACCCTACCCCACCATAGGGGTGTTTTGGCTCTCACTTGCTTGATATGTGCTGTTAGGGTGTGTCTCTACAAGAATGTATGTACCAGTTGCAAGTCTGGGTATTAGTCTGAGGACATCAGTGTTTGAGGGTATCAGTATTGTGGCAGAAAATTTTGGAGGGGTAGAAATTAGTGTTTGAGTACAGATTGTCAACTGTGTGTTTTCTTTGTCTAAGCCGAGGTGCTGTATGTTTTTCTGATTTTTGTTTCTTTTGCTTTATTTTCTGTTTTGCAAGGTAGTATTTTCATCATTGCTTCCGATGAGGCAGTTACCCCCCAAGCACTCTAGACCAGAGTAAGGAGGCTTTATCGATCTGGGGATCTTGTGAGAGGACAACCAGTGTTTGTTTCGCTTCCCCCGGTTACAAGATGGAGGAGAGTTCGGCATAATTCGCCGGTTTGTCAGTCACCTGTGCTCAGTGAAAACCATTTTTTTCCTTCTACTGTAGAGTGTGCACTGAGTCTGATAGATCAGCATTTCTTAGTCAGTATGGAGGAAATGATGCGTCAACTCCAGTAAACTATCGAGGCCATGCAGCAGGACGCTGCTCGCCAAGCGGAGGTTACCGCTCGTCAAACAAAGGTTGTAGCCCAGTAGGCTGAGGTAATTGCCAGGCTTCAACAATAACAGCATCAACAACCATAACAAACAGCAGCATCTACTTCACACTCACCCCCACCTAGGGTTCCAATACCCGGGGATGCATCAAATGTCCAGGAGAATACAGACATTCTAGTAGGGCCAGTCCCACCTCAGACGTCCAAAGCACCGGCTTACCCAATGGATACACCGTTCGAGTTTGAGGTCGATCCAACCGCTCTAAAAGTAAGCAAGCTTGAGAAGTTGTTCAAGCAAGCTCAGGGAGTTAACTTGATCCCGGACATAGAGGACGGCTACACAGATTCAGCGGTGACATTGCTGGATAGATTTAAAATGCCTTACATAGACCGCTTCGATGGCTCGGGCGATCCTATGGTCCATTTGAAGCTATTTTTAGATATTCTGCGCCCGATGGGCTTGACTAGAATGCAGAAGCTATCCCTCTTTGGTCGGATCCTATCAGGTATTGCGGCCATCTGGTATGCTAAACTGGAGGATTTAGTGAAAAAGAATTGGAAAGAGATGGCTGAGGCCTTCATTGCCCAATATTCTTACAATACTCAAATCGAGGTCACAACTCATGATCTCGAGGCAACTAGGCAAGAGCTGAATGAGGGCTTCTTTGACTTTGTCACCCGGTGGAGGGCCAAGGCCTCCATGTTGACCACCAGGCCAGCTGAGAAAGACCAAATAAGGATGGTCGTGCGGAATCTACAACCGAAGCTGCTGCAGAAGATGATTGTCTTACCCCTCCCCACATTTGCGGATCTTCATGAGATTAGATGGAAGATGCTATGAAATAGGGTCTGATTGACTAGGAGAAAGAGCAGCCCAAGAGGGCCTTTACCTGTAGTTTGAACGCAGCTACGAGTAGTAATGCAGCTGCGAGGACCTCTGACGTGGGCATGGTCACCACCACACCAAAAATAGCTACACCCTTTACCGGCACATCTGGAGCCACCTCACAACCTGCAAAGTACCCACCTTGAGGCTAGAGGGTTTTCACCCCCACTTTACATGTCTCTATCTAAACCCTTGGGGGTTCTGATGAGAAAAGGGCATTTGAAGCCCCTAGAGCCACGCCCGTTGCCAAATCCCCTCCCTCTTACACACAACCCAGCCAAGTATTGCCTTCTATCAGCAACATGGGCATGATACTGATTTGTGCTTTAGACTTTATCATGAGATTCAAGATCTCATCGACAATAAAGTGATAGCGCCTCCTGAGAAGCCAAATGTCACTACAAACCCTCTCCCACCACATAACCAACCCCCTCCTCCACCCAGGCAAGTAAACCTGATCCAAACAATGGCCGTCCCAAAGGACCCTAGCATATACATCACTCTCTCCCACCTGCCTAAGCCACCGTTATTCATCCCAGAATGCACAGACTTATGCATGATGAGCACGTCAATATCCCAACCTGAGCCCATGGTGGTGGCTATGATAGAAGAAGAAATGCTTGAGGGCTCTGCGAGCTTAATTGAGGAAGCATACAACCCTTGCTGCTTTATTGTGCCAGCTGATTAGGCCAAGCCAAGGGTAGAATTGCCGGGGGAAACTGAGGTGAATGTAGTCCAGGAAGATGGGCTAAGCTAGGGGCTAGATGATTTAGCAGAGCTTGAAGAGGACATTGCTAATCTGCAGTTCTTTGATGAGCAGGATCCGGGGGATATGAGCATCAACTGGTTTGACCTGAATGGATCAACAGACAATACAGGGTGGCTTAGTGATGAGCCAGACATTAATGAGGGGTCTCAGCCAAAACAGGGATAGTCAGAAACAAGAACGTCAGCAATGGCCGGAACGGTTGATGACAAAGGGGAGTTGCTGGAGAGCACCGGTATGAAGAATTTTGCTCGGGAATTGAGCAGCATTTGTGCAACTAATATAGAATAAGAGGTTGTGCTGAAGTGGTTCGAACAAGAGAGGATTAAGACTGATCAGATGGCTAGAAAAGCCAAGGCCCTTGCGGGGACATAATGTGTTGTGAACACGGAAACAACTACAGCGGAGCTGGATAGTTGTTTGTTGATTGCCGAGGGAATGTGGTGGGAAGATGATGATTTGCATCTGGCCCATACTGATGAGGATTGGGGACAGAATCTCCCGGATGATACGTGGTTGTAGACTGCCCGAACTTCGCTCCGCGCGCGAGGGCGCGAATCGTGGTTCATAGCTACTACAGTTCGGACTCCTGTCACGGTTCTAAATCTAATCTCACCAAGTGCAATGTAAGACTGATAAATCACCAAAGAGTCCAAATCTGGCAAATCGTTTTGGAAAATCAATTTTAATCAAGAAGTGCCAAACATGGACTGCTTTGCTTGATTACAGAGTCGCCACCTAAATATTTTGTTTTGGGAAATTTAGGAAACACTAACTCGTGCCTAAGGCCACGTGTCTGTCATCACCAAAGCTGCCTCGGCTCGGGAACTTAGGTACGAGACAGGAAGGTCATGCAATGAGCACCCCCGTTCGCCCGATCAAAGATCGGCCTTTACTTAACATGATATGTCGTTTTTGAAAACACATGTGTTCTTATTCCGGTTATTAACCTAGAATTACTATGTGATGCGCACAGCATACAAGTATAGACTAAATCACCCAAATTAGAACAAAACATCTCATGTTTGTTTGTTTGAAAACGGTTTAGAGGTGCTACTCACAAGTAGGCTAAGTCGTGGATTTTGCCACCCTCAAGTGGGCTTAGGAAACATGATTTTGCCACTCTCAAGTGGGCTTAAAACACACATTTTGATGAGTTGTTCCAATTCAAGCAATCCAATCTTCACCCACAGGCATTCAAGCAGTTAATCACTTAAGCAGTTAGCCTCATGACAAGCATGCTAGCATGGCAACATACATATCTCATGCAGTATGCTAAAGTGTAAACACTCACCGAGTACTCCGAGCCAAAACAGAAGCTAGTTAGTAATCAATGCATGATCCTAGCTATGTCAACAATGCGTAATGCAACACATGCAAAATGCAACTAAGATAGGCTTGACTATTCTAAGATGTCATGTGAATGCAACTAGATAACATGTATTCAAATTGGAATTGAAATATAATGCAGTTAGTTTGATGCGCCAAGCCCGATGCATGCAAAACAGATGAATGGATGCACGCATGCAAACATAAGGATGCTAATTGAAACATGCCCTAAAACTAACCATCGAAAGCTGGTAAATAAAAGGGAGAAAGAAATGGGGGTTGGAAGACATGCATCACACATACACACATTTATTACAACATTGCCCTCGCGAAGAAGGGTCCGAATGAATCAACTAACTAGCTATGTTAAGCTAATTAATTACAAACCAAAATTAACTAACTAACAAGCTAATTAATTGTTACACAACTGAATCGAAACAAATAACTATTCCAAGTTATCAAAAGCACTGAAATGGCCTCATGACGAGGGATGCATGCGTGCTCGGTCGGCTTCGTTCAGAAATCCACTGCCGTACCTCATGATGCCTCTGTTTGCACTGTTTTGGACTTCTGAAAGTTGTGCCAACTTCCAAGATGATTCTGATCCACCTTAGGACCATGTTGAGAGGTGGTCGGCCAAGAGGAAAGGCCATTGGCAAAAGATAATAGCTATCGGCCACAATTGATAGTCGATCGACAGATTTGATGGTCGACTGGCCAATGCTTCCTGCAGATTCTCCTTTTTCTGCAACAGAGCACTAACAGAGGCATGGCAGTGTATTTACAAGAAAATGTGTGTGCAACCACACTCCTTATCATGTCATATGCTCAAAGGAGTGTAGTGCTCGACTCTCGAGCCATCAATCATGCATCTTGATGCATGATGGCCAAAGAGGCCGAGTTGCACAAATCAATGTCAATGAATGCACACAAATATCAAATAAGACTCGATGAACCTCCACCTTATCATGCATGATCAAAGGTGTCGGTGACCGGGAAATGAGGTACGTTTCATCACTTCAAGTATGAAACGTCCCTCGTTTCCCGTGTTTGGATTAATACCCTATCCAAACACAATGCAATGCATGTACAAGATTCTAAACACAATGCAACATATGCACACACAATGCAATGCAACATATGCAACCTATCAATGCTAATGGCATGTAACTACCATGCAATGCAACATAAGCATGCAAACATGAGGCAATGCAACAATCATGTAAACTCAATGTAATGCAACAACATTCAAACAACATGCTTAATGAACTTAAACCAAATATGGACAGACCTCAATCATGCCCAAAACAGTGGTCAAAATGTTGAAATGAAGACATGAAATGCAAGATAATGCATGCACATGCAATGGCTCATCGACTAAGCATAAGAGGACAACTCTCAAACATGATCAAAAAGTGACAAATGTGGAAGTGTGACAACACTATATGCACTGAAATATCATGTGAAATGATGCCAAATCATCCAAACAATACAAGCATGGCATGCTAGGAGGCTCAAAGCTTGAAACTAGCATAGGCACTTGCACTATAGCTATGCAATATATGAAGCATATAGCCAAGGCAACCCAAAATAGTCCTAGAACATGCCAAAGTGAGGCTAAAACATGCATGGAGTGTAGCTAAAACAAGCTAGCATGAAAGGCATGAAGCATGGAATATGCAAAGCCAATAAGGAAGGTTACACTACACCTACCAAGACCAAGCATGAGATGACTTTGCCAACAAAAATCAGAGTTATATCATGGCAAAATAACACCAAAAACACACTGAAATGATAGCTCGCAAGCTTAGGCATGGTGGCATACACAATGACTCATGTTAAAGGCATAAAGAACCAACCTTCTAAAGCATGGAAATAGTGAAAGATGTGAGTGTATGACCATGAAATATGCTTTGAAATCACCTAACAAATGATACCAAATCATGAAAATAGTCCTAGTAATGCATGCTAGTAGACTCATTACACAGAGCTAGTGAACAAGATTGAACCATAGCTATACAAAGCAACGCATGCATGACCAAAACAACACAAATCAGAGCTTGAGCATGGTAAAATATGAACAAAAGCTTCTTATAGATGAGCCAAAAGCATGCTAGAATGATGGCCAAAAAGCATGATGCATGTTAGGCTATCGAATGGAATTGCACTACAAGTGCAAGGAGTATGCAAGAGGCTATCAAGTTAACCCAAAACAGAGTCATGGAATGCTAAATAATGACCAAAAACATGCTGAAATGGAACCAATACATGCTTAACAAACATGCTACTTCATGTGGCATATAAGGCTAGTTTGCAAGAATTACACTACGAGTGTATAAAGCATGCATGGGGTGATCAAACCAAGCCAAAATAGTGATATGCCATACTGAAATAAGGCCTAATACATGCTAAGATGTAGCCAAAACAAGCTTAACAAATATGCCACTTTGATGAGCCATCTATACAAGCATACAAGACACAAGGAGAGGGGATGACCCTCTTCTATTTAAGACCTCAAAACACACTTTCCACCACTAAAATTCCTCTGGCATTCAGTGGTAGAAAGGTCATGCAAGGGCTAAAACAAAAGCCTAAAGTGATGGCTCAAAACAAGGCCAAACAAGGCCCCAAAGAGGGTAGACCACCCCCAACACCAACAAGGCCTTAAACAAACATTCTTAATACTCAAAAATGAAGCTTTTCACAGTTGAAAGTAATGCCTAAAACAACATGTAAATGGGGCCAAAAGCTTAATAAAAAACAAGGGTTTGAGAGGTTAGAAGCTCACCCTTGTAGAACAACTTTAGAGCAACAACTCCAGCAGTTTTTTTTGATCAAAACTAGTCCAAAAAAACCAAAACCAACTTCAAAGTGCCTCAGCAACAAGAGTGTGGTGTTTCACTAGGTGTTTGTGTGCAAAAGTGTGAAGAAAAGGCACTTTTGAGCACAAACAAGCATAAATATAGAGAGAGAAGAAGAAATATATAGAGAGATATATGTTTTGTATATCAACTTTTCAGAACCTCTGGAAAGGGAGAGGGGTCTCCATTCTTATAGAAAATCAAATCCTAAGCTTGTTGGACAAGCTAAGGGTTTGATTCAATCCCTCCATACACGTGTATGGAGGATGGAATCTGTGCTCACCAGCTGTCACAGCTGGCACAAAAATATTTGTAAATGCAAATAAAAAGGCCTCGGCCAAAAGATATGGCCGATAGTCCAAAAAGAGTGCCGATCGACCATCACTGATGGCCGATGACAAGAAAACATGGCCGATAAGCACAAGGCTTGGCCGATGGGTGTAGACACCCCATTTTTGTCCGTCCTCAAGACTTGGACGTCACCGTTTGAACACTCAGTGATCATCCATGTTCGTGTTCGTCTTGAGTTCTCGAAGGTCTCGGCTATGCGCCTTGCCTCAAGACCTCTCGACTTGCCTGTTTTGTGTTTGGTTTTGCATCTAAGGGGTAGGGAATGGCCTGTTGGCCATCCCCACACCTCACCGGCCATGGCTTGAGGCCACCGGCCATTGTTTTGTTGCCATGGGCCAAATGTTTGGCTGGTCGGCACTCTTTGTGGTCGGTCGACCATTTATTTGGTCAATTTGTCATTTTTGGCTGGCCGACCACTGTGCATCTGCTTTTGGCAGATATTTTGTGCCAGCTGTGCTAGCTGGCACCCTGTAGACACCCAATTTTTGACCGCCCTTAAGACTTGGGCGCTACTGATGGTTTGCTTGATGATGAAAGGTGTGCAGGGCAAGGGTTCGATTTCTTCGGCATGGAGAGAGACAAATCTCAACTTCACACCCCATTTTGGACCAAAGCTATTTTGAATGGTTTTTAGACCTTAAAACCCTCTCTTTCAAAACATTTTTGAAATAAAGTTCCTACGATGTTCCGACGCTCGCATTTTGTTAAATGTTGCGTTTTTCGGCAAACCGAGCGAGGACAAAGTGGAAATGAATGAAGGAGAGATGAACTCTTTTGAAAAATCTTTCAAAACACCTTGTGTAGGGGTTTGGAGTTGAATAAAAGAGGAGAAGAGTGAAGAAACCCAATTGGGGAAGGAGTTGGGCATGAATCGTTAAGAGAGAGACGAGCAATCCTCGCTAAATCAGGCCTATCCATTTGTACACTTGGATTTTAGCTATGAGGCCACCACCGTTGGAAAGCTTACTTCCGGGGCTTCAATTTTCATTCAAGAATCTCTTTGAGCCGAGTCCGGATGAGAGAGATATGGTTGTTGGAAGTTGGGCATCAATCCGGTTGGACCGAAACTGGGCAGTCTTCACTAAAAGAGGTATATCTCTTAGCACACATGGAATTTTGAGGTGAGGCTTCCAAATTTGGAAAGAAGACTTCCGGGGCTACAGTTTAGGCTCAAGAATGACTTGAAAAGGCATCCAGATGAAGGATTTAGGCTTTCTTGAAAACTAGGACTAGGACTAATTTTTGCTTCTGGCTTCTATGGGAGGGTGCCGGCCATGAATGGCCAATGCCGGCCCTATGCCGGCCAAAAATGACCCCTGCCGGCCATCAATGAGCCACTGCCTGCCATCACTGATGGCCGGCAGCACCCCTCTTTCAGCTGGTTTCCGGGAAGATCTTTTGTACCAGCTGGATTCCTCATATCTGCCCTCCATACACGTGTATGGAGGGATGAAGCTCTTGCCAAGCTTGTTCAAGAAGCTTTAACTTTGCATTCCTCTATATAAGCAAGGGGCTCCTTCATTTCAGAGGGTTCTGAGTTTTTGAAGGGCAAAAAGCTTCCTCTCTCTCTATATTGCTTGTGGTTAGAGCTTGGAAGTTGGATTTCTTTGCATTTTTGCACTATACCTCATAGCACAAGACCTCCATCACTCATTCAAACATCTTGAGGCTGTCTCTCAGAGGTTGGAAGCTCAGATTTTTGGACTAAAAGCTGCTAGAAAGATTGTTCTTCAAGGGTAAGCACACTTTTCCCCTAAACTAGTCTTTTCTTGCTTCATTTATAAGCTTTGCTTTCAAGCATTTTTGGGCTCCGACCCAAACTAGAAATGATCATATTTTGAGCCCCTTTTCATGTTTGATCAAGGGTCTTTCTCTGTTTGAGGCTTCCTTCTATCACTTGGCTCTTTAACTCTCTTTTAGGCCTTTTTTTTTGCATACTATTTTAGGATTATTTGTGAGCTGTTTTGGGTTTGTCCATAAATGGGAAAGAGGCTTTTTTTGAGCCCCTCTTCAACTTTGTTGAAGGGCTCTCCTCTGTTTGAGGACAGCAGCTACCACTTGTCTCTTTATCCCTCTTTTAGGCCTTTTTCTTGTATGATAGTTTGGCCTTAGTTTTGATTATTTTTGTGGCTTGATGTAAAGTGTAAAGTGCCTTTTTTTGAGCCCCTCTTAAACATTGTTGAAGGGATCTTTTCCATTTGGGGCCAGCTGCTGTCCCTTGCCTTTATCTCTCCTTTTAGGGCCGTTTTTGCATGATAGATTAGCCATATTTGTGTTCACTTTTGAGCTTTGATATAGATTGGAAAAGGTCTTTTTTTGATCTCCTCTTTGAGTTTGTTTAAGGTTCCATTTTTGTTTGGAGTCATCTCCCTCTTTACATGCTTTATTTCTCCATGTTTTGAGCTATACATGTGAGCATTTGCATTGGCCTCGTTTTGGCCTATTAGCCACTAAAATCCAGCGGATTTTTAGTGGCTCAGACACTATTTTGAGAGCCCAAATTAGAGGGGGGTGCCCCCCTCTCTCCTTGTCTTGTTTGGTGGCCTTTTTGGCCTTCCAAAGAGACTCCATTTTGCATGCCTCTAGGTCTTGTTCCAGGCCCTTTTCAGTGGGTTTTGGGACCTTATTGAGCCATTTCCAGAGTTGGTTTGACCTTGTTGAATGTCCATCTTACATGTGCCTAATAACTCCTTGCATGGCCCTCTAAAGCAACTCATCTTTTTTGCATGCCATGGTTGCATATCAGTGGTTATTTGAGCCTATTTTCATGTAATTTATTCACTGATTTTTGGTGGTTTGGTCAGATTCCATGTGCATCATATACTTGCCATGTAAAACATGTTTGCTAGTTGAAATTGCATGCTAATTTAAGCCATCTTGCTAGCACTTTTTGGCCTTGCTTTAAACTGGAAAAGTCCATGTTTTGGGACTGCCCTGACTCTGCCTTCATACTTCATGTTCAAATAATGCATGCTTTGTATAGCTGTAAGTCATTCCATGTGCCTAGTTTTAAGTTTCGGGTCTCACCTCATGCATCGGGTGCCATGTTTTCATGATTCGGGGCTGTTTAGTATCATCTTTCAGTGCTGAAATTTGCTTGTTTGCATACCATGTTCCATGCCTTACCATGCTTTGGTAGAGTGGCATTCGTGCCTTAGGTTCGGTGCTCGGTTTGCGTGCATGCGTGCACGTATCTCGAGAGTCTCATTTTCATCTAATGGCCACTTATGTGAGCGTGGCTGAGGTCCACTCGTGTTAGTGTAAGTCCATTATGCATTGTGTATGCCATTTCATAACATTGTGTATGCTAGGTTATATGTTAGCGCATCGTGTATGCCATGTTACCTCGTGCATCATGTATGCCATTCCATAGCATTGTGCATGTTAGGTTGTATCTTAGTTGTATTCATGCATGTCATGCATATCGCATTGTGTTTGGGGTAGGAGTTAGCCCGAGCACGGGAAACGAGGGACGTTGCTTTGAGTGACAGGCGTGTCTCAATTCGATCCGCCACACTCCGGATTATCCATGATGGAGTCTTGGTCTTGTTGTGTTTATACGTGCATTCATTTCATATTGAGTAGTGCAATTCGACTCTTTGACCATCATGCATCGAGATGCGTGATTGGTGGCACGAGGATCGAGGACTACACTCCCTGAAGAGTAGTCAAGCATACATATGTGAAAATACATTGCCATGCCCCTTTTCTGCTCTCTGTTGCAGCAAATCAAGAATCAGTAGCCTTCCGAAGCATGACACGCATTCCAAGAACAATTGCAAACAGGGGCTAATTGGGGTATCGCAGTGGATTTCCGCACAAAGGTAGCCTGAACATGCATCATCCATCACCTGGAGCAGAGTCGAGGCAGTCCCTAGCTTGCATGCCAGTTTACCGCTTTCCTTAGTTAATTTGTTAATTAATTAGGATTTTATATTTATTTGGACTGTATTATTTATTCGGGATTGTATATTATTTATTCGGACCCTCTGCGCGAGGGCAATGTTGTAATAAGTGTGTGTGTGCGTGATGTATGTCTTCCAATCCCACGTCTTTCTCCATTTTATTTGCTAGCTTATGATGGTTAGATTAGGGCATGTTTCAATTAGCATACAGTATGATAGCATGTTTGCATTCATTCATCTGTCTTGCATGCACCGGGCTCGGCGCATCATACTAACTGCATTTGTATTTCAATACCGAGTTGAATACATGTTAGTTGTAGCATTCCATATGCCATGTTTAGAATAGCCGAGCCTGCTATAGTTGCATTTTTGCATGTGTTGCATTAGGCATTTCTGTATAGTTAGGATCATGCATGATTTCTAATTAGCTTCTGTTTTGGCTTGGAGTACTCGGTAAGTGGTTATGCTTTAGCATCCTTGCATGCGTGTGAGTGACTGCCATGATAGCATGCTTACCATGAGGCTATGTGCTTATATGATATACCTGCCTGAATGCCTGTGGGTAAAGGTTGGGTTATTTGGATTGGAACAATTCATTCACTGTGAGTTTTAAGCCCACTAGATAGTGGCAAAACCATGGTTTCTAAGCCCACCTGAGGGTGGAAAAATCTGCATTTTAAGCCTACTTGCGAGTAGCAAATCATTTTCAAAACAAACATGAAATGTTTCGTTCCAATTCAGGCGACCCAGTCTATACTTGTATGCTGTGCGCATCACATAGTAAATCTAGGCTAATAACCGGAATAAGAACGCATAATGTTTTCAAAACTAGATATCATGGTTAGTAGAGGCCGATCTTTGATTGGGCGAGCGGGGGTGCTCACGAAGTGACCTTCCCCAATCGTACCCAAGTTCCCGAGCCGAGCCAACTTTGGTGATGACGGACACATGGCCTTAGGCAAGGTGTCAAGGTTTCCTAAATTTCCCAAAAATAAAATATTTAGGTGGCGACTCTGTATCTAGCAAAGCAGTCCATGTTTGGCACTTCCTTCTAAAAATCTGTTTTCTCAAAATGATTTGCCGGATTTGGACTCTTTAGTTCAAGATTAAGAACCGTGACACAAATCGAGTCCGAACTGTAGCGAGGTCCCTCGCGGGCTTGTTACACACCCACTTTGCCCCCCCTCCATACACATGTATGGAGGGATTTCACTCTTGCTTAGCTTGTTTTGTATGCTTTACAAGAGTGAATCTCTATAAAGGGAGGCCTTCTTCTCCCTCCTCAGCGGTTAGAAGGTTGAATTCCAGAGGTCTGGATTTGGGTTAGCAATAGTGTATGTATCTATCTCTATATCTCCCTCTCTTTTTGCCTTAAGGTGTTTTGTTCATAGTTTTGCACACAAACACCTAGAGTTACACTTTCCTTTGGCTACTGAGGTGCTAAGGAGTGATTTTCAGAGTTCTTGAGTTGATCTAAGCTTGGAGAAGGGGCTGGAGTGGTCCTTGTGAAGAAGGTCTTCAAGGGTAAGAACTTTACCCCTTTATTCCCCATTTTTTCATAGGCTTTTAGCCATTCTTGCATCTATTTGTAAGCTTAACTTATAACATATAAAAGTTCTGATTTTAAGTGCTTAAAATAGTTGTCTAAGGTTGTTTTGGTGTTTGGGGTTGTTTGACCCCTCTTAGGCCTTGTTTGGCCCCATTTTTGTGCTATTTTGGTGAGCTCCGGGACCACCTTATTTTGGCCTCCTCACCACTAAAATCCAGAGGGATTTCAGTGGTGAGGATGGTGCCTTAAGGTCCTAAGAAGGAGAGGGCCATCCTCTCTCCTTGTTCAAAATTTGTCATTTTAGCCTCATGTGTGAGCACCATTGCTGAGTTCATGTTGGCCATGTCTTAGCTAGTATTTGTGCTTATTTTGTCAAGTTATAGCACTGTTTTAAATTGGTTTAGACAAACCATGCTCGCTTTGCATACTTGTCTTGTAATGCCGTGAATTTGCCTTAACATGTACTTAGCATCTAGACCACTATGCTTACTTGTTTTGGCTTAGCTTTGTGAAGCTTTTGTGCATAATTTAGTATGCTTAAGGTCTGTTAGTGGTTGTTTTGGCCATCCATGACATCCTTTGTATAGCCACCTTGCATTTTGGCTTGTTAGCCTTGGGTGTGTGAGTGTTGAGCATGCATTACTTGGCTTGTTTTAGTAGTTTGGCACCACTTATAACATCATTTTAGTCCATATGGCTTGCTTGTATGCTTGCATTTGATGCTCCTTTAATGCTTTAAAAGGTTGGTGTTTCATGCTCTATGTTTGGACCCTTTTGCATACCTTTAGACTTAGGCCATTTAGATGCCATCTAGGTGTGCCTTTGACCTTGTTTTGGTTTGCCTTGGGGTGGTTTTGAGTCCTCATGGCCCTTTGGGACTTGCTTCATATAGCCGTGGTTTAAGCCCCTTGGCTTGCCTTGAGTTTTGGACATAATTGCATGCCTTGTTTGTCTTGTTTAGTTGGCTTGGCATCATCCCTCATGTATTTTCAGAG
Organism: Camellia lanceoleosa; assembly: GCA_025200525.1. NCBI lineage: Eukaryota > Viridiplantae > Streptophyta > Magnoliopsida > Ericales > Theaceae > Camellia > Camellia lanceoleosa. The sequence continues at coordinate 105,856,112 of CM045764.1, forward strand.
CTTGCTATGCTTTCCATTAGTCCATGTTTATCCTCTTTTAAGTGTGCTTAAAAGTTGCCATTTGATGCGTAAGTGTTGGACTTTGTATGCATGAATGTTTGTGTGTACATTGGCCTTGCATGTTGTCACATACTTGGCCCATAAACATCTTGTTACATGCTTAAATGAAAGTGCATTTGGCATGCATTCTTCTCTTTGTTTTGGTTGCTTAACATGTTACATATTTTGCATGTTTGCATGTTGGCATTGCATTTCGCTTGCTTGTTAGCTTGCACACTTGTTACATGTTTGCATGTTTGCTGGCATTCTCATGTTGCATACTTAGCTCACATGCCTAGGTTGCATTGCATTGAGCATGCATGCCTTGTCTCTTGATCAATTGATAGAGGTTGGGCCTATTGTTTGTTTATGTGCATTTCATTTCACATTGAAATGGCACACTTGGTTTCTTGGGCTATCACGCATCGAAATGCGCGATTGGTGGTCCGAGAATCGAGTACCATCTCCCTTTGAGTCATAAACATGATAAGGGGTGTGGTGGTGCCGACATTGCTTTGAAATGTATTGCCATACCTTGCTTGTCCTTTGTTGCTGTCAAAACAGGATTCTGCAGGCATAGATGGCCGACCGGCCACATTGAGTGCCGGCCGACCACAAATTTCTAGCCGATAGGCATACCAATGGTTGATGATCACTTTCCCATAGCCGGTGGTGTTCCCCCTTAGCCGGTGGCATCCCACAGTGTTCAGAGAGTGTTCCTTAGGATTTGTACAATTTTCAAAGGAGGAAAACAGAGGCAGCTTGTGCATGGCGTTGGATTTCCGAGCGGAGCCGAGCATGCGTGCATTGAGCCCTCTTCCTGAGGCTGCTTTACCGCTTTATTAGCTTAGTTAATTTGCTTAACTAGTTAATTGGTCTGTAATTATCTAATTAGCTTGTTAGTTAATTAAATTGTATTATTCTTTTGGCCCCTCCGAGCGAGGGCGAATTTGTAATAAGTGTGGGTGCGTGTGTGCATGTCTTCCAACCCCCACTTCTTTCTCCCTTTTACTTACCTGCTTTTGATGGTTAGTATTAGGGCATATTTAATTTAGCATACCTTATGCTATGCATGCGTACATCCATTCATTTGTATTACATGCACCGGGCTCAGCACATCATGCTAACTGCATAGTATTTCAAACCCAACTTGAATACGTGTTACTTGTTGCATTCCACATGCCATCCTAGGATTAGCCGAGCCTAATCTAGTTGCATTTTGTATGTGATGCGTTAGGCACTTAACGTGGACTTAGATCATACATTGATTGCTAACAAGTTCTTTGTTTTGGCTCGGAGTACTTGGTAAGCTTTTTATGCTTTAGCATCTCGCATGAGTGTGACAGCATGCTTACCATGTGGCTATATGCTTATGTGATATAAATTGCCTGAATGCCTGTGGGTGAAGGTTGGATTGTTTGAGTTGGAACAACTCATTGAAATCCATGTTTTAGCCTACTTGCGAGTAGCAAACTTCAAACCATTTTCCAAACAAATGGATATGCAATGCTTTGTTCCAAATTAGGCGATCTAGTCTATACTTGTTTTGCTGTGCGCATCACATAGTAAGATTAGGCTAATAACCGGAATAAGAACATATAACGTTTTCAAAACTAGATATCATGGTTAGTAGAGGCCGATCTTCGGATCGGGCGAGAGGGGGTGCTCATAGCTGACCTTCCCCAATCGTACCTAAGTTCCCGAGTCGAGGCAACTTTGGTGATGACAGACACGTGGCCTTAGGCAACGAGTTAGGGTTTCGTAAATTCCCCCAAAAAATAAAATATTTAGGTGGCGACTCTGTATCTGGCAAAGCAGTCCATGTTTGGCACTTTTTTACAAAAATCTATTTTCCAAAACGATTTGCCGGATTTAGACTCTTTGGTGATTTATCAATCTCACATTGCACATTGTGAGGTCAGATTAAGAACCGACACAAATTGAGTCCGAATTGTAGTAAGGCCCACGAGGGCGCGTCTACAATTTCTGGCGACTCTGGTGGGGACTTTAGAGAGCTTGACTCGAAATCATGATATCTTGTTTCGATTACACTTATGTGTTTTGCATTGCATGTGCATTGGTGCGCCTAGGACACAGTGTTTGCCATCTGCTATTCCTGAATGGTTTGCCGGAGGCTCGCTTTGAGGAGCGTGCCATAAGGCTGACCGGTTACGGGCTCTGCCAGTATGGGAACATAAACCCCGATTTTACTGGGGCACCCTTTTCGACCATTCGACCTAGTGCATATTCGGAATCCGTAGTAACCATTCCAAACTAGGACAGGTTGCTTACCCGATGTTAGGTTATTTGAAACCACTACGTATGTAGCGAAACCCTAGCTCCTGACAAAATAGGATAGGGAAACCCTACCCCAACATAGGGGTGTTTTGGCTCTCACTTGTTTGTTATGTGCTTTAGAGTTGGCCTCTACAGGGAATACATGTATCAGCTCACAAGTTTGGGTATCAGGCCTGAGGGTATCAGTATCAGTGTTTTGAGGAATCAGTTATATCTGCGGGTATCAGATTCAGTTTTTAGGGCAGTGATTTTGGGGAACAGTGATCAGTAGTAGAGTATAGTTATTCAGCTATGCTTGTGTCTGCATTACGATTGGGCGAAATCTTTGCGTGTTTTCTCTTTCAGTTCAGAGATTTAGTACAGAATAGCCAGTGTTCTCTTTTGCAGAGGCAAGACAGACATCTGATCCGTCAGTCACCGTTCAGCTCAGCGAACTTATGATGACGCAAAGTTCAGAGGAAATTGTGGTTATGGCAGCCGCATTAAATCAAGGGACCATCTTACAGGGTGAGACTGATGTTGAGATATCACACCCACCCAGGTCACCTGCTGCGCACCCGATCTGGACACCCCAGTTGTTTTAAGCTCGTGAGCCCACCACGTTTGAGTTGATGAGAATGATTGGTGACCTTCAGAGGTCCATGGCTGATCTCGCTTACGGAATGTCGGCTTCACCACCAGCTGCATCATATGCCAGGAATTTCATACCGCAGGAGCCCCCGTTATTAGGGCGAATTGTGATCGAGCTCAGCCAACTTGAAGCTGTCTCAAGCTATGGCAATGACATGTCAACAATGACTGGGTTTCGCTCTGATATAGCAACCCAAACCCTCGATCAGGCTGAGGCTAGAGGTAAGAACAAAGTCGGAACAGATGTTGATCCCGTTGAACAACTGCTGTGGGCAGTCGAGGCTTTGAAAGCCGGGGGGTTCAATAAATAACAAGTACTCGCAGTCGTGGCTAAGACTGTAGATGATGCTTTTCCCACTCCAATCGAGGGCAGCTCCCGCCAGGCAGAAAATCGGGATGGGCCCCGTCATGCCAGAATAGTTCCCTCCAATCCCAACCCTGCACCGGGAAAAGATCAGAGAGCCAAGGCAGCACCTGCTAATCCTTTTTCAAGTACATCCAGCAAAGGTCCACAGACTTCGAATTATCTGCCTCGAGGGCGTAGAGTCTTTCACGCCCTCTACATGCCTTTGTCTAAAGCACTTCAAATCTTGGCGGCAAAAGGTCATCTCAAACCTCTCGAGCCTCGGCTTCTCCCTAGTCACCTTCCAGCAGGCCATGATGCTACTTAGTACTGCGCGTACCACCAGCAAACCGATCATAGCACTGATAACTGCTTCCGCCTTTGCCATGAAGTACAGGACTTGATCGACAATGAGGTCATCCTCCTACCTACCTCAGCAAAGTTTGTCACCACTGAGCTATTGGACTTCGAGGATACTACAAGTATGTGATTAGGGGTTGGACCACCTGCGGGCGGCACTCGGTGTATTTCAGATGTGGCGTCTGGCACGCACTGTTTTGAGCATCTTTGAATGCTAATTTTGTAGTTCCTAACTTGGGTGTTGAGTTAGTTCGGTGGTCTTGTTTTCAGTTTGTCTTTTTGTTTTGAGTCAGTCTTTTTGCTTAAGGGTCTGTCTTGTTGTACCGAGTCAGTCCCATTGTATAGAATGTCAGGTGATTCTGGGGTTGTTGCCTCGAACACCGTTTTGTTTTATAATTATCCTTTTGTTTTCTTTTGAGTCTGTCTCTGCTGTGGAGCTAGTTGCAACCAGGAAATCTGAATGAAACAACTGTGGCTATCATGATTCCGTGTTTACTGCTACTTTGAGCTAGTTGTGCCAGAGGATTTGAATGAAATGGTGAAGCATCTCACTTACTCTTCTGCACCCCAAAATCATTGCATTGACCTAAGTTTTTCAAAACTTTTTGAACACTACGGTGAAAACGAAGAGGGAGGAATTTCTCGGGTTTTGCAAAAATTTGATCAACTGAGAGAAAGAAAGGCATGCTAAGCCCTTAATGAATGAAATCATGTTCGTTAACATGAGTATTGAGAAGGACCCTGGCTTGATCCAAATTGGTTCCACACTATCTTCAGCGCGAGCGATTTGTCGCTTTCTTAAAAACTTTCAAAAACAAAATGTTTTGCGCAGTCCTACAAAGACCTGTGTGGAATCGCTCTTGAGATTGTGCAGCTTAGGATCGCTCTCAACCTCGAGACTTGAGCCCTTGCTTTCAAACCTTGGACCTTGGGTTCAGACTATTCAACGATCAACCGCGATGTAAGGCCTGTGTGGCCAGATTTGAAGCAGCCCTCGAACAAGAGGCGCCAAAGTCAGATCAAGAAGATCGGACCTCATCAGAAGAAGCTTCCAAAGCTAAATCAGAAGCGCCCCTCGAACTAGGGGCAGAAGTGTCCGATGTGCTCGAAGAGCCGATGATGGGTCATTCTGTAAATCAATACAACAGCCACTCTCCTGGATACGAATGGCTTCAAAACCCTAAAATCATTTGGCATGGACTTGTTACACTTTTACCCTTTGAGAGGCTCGTTGGGCCGAAAACCCGGAAGGGCGACCCAGGCAAAAGTTAGAGCAAGAGAAAAATACAAAAGAAAAAAGAAAAAAAAGGAAGAAAAAAGAAACATGAAAAGAAAAAGAAAATAATTGAAAAGAAAAGAAAAACAGAGCTTGCAAGGTTGAAAACCCGCAACGGGTGGCCTTGGCAAAAGTTAGAGCCTAAAAAGTGAGGGTTAATACACGAGTGTACCTTAACCCAGAACTACGTAAGGCTTGATTCCCATGTTTGGGATACGTAGGCAACTTCATCCTGAAGTTCAGCCACCAACACTTTCAAAATGACTGTGTCCATATATTGGTTTTGACCATCTTCGTCTTCTTTGTATCCGAGAGTTCGGTTGCGATCATCACTAATGAGAACTATTCACAATATGCTACGGCGTTATCCAGACAAGGGGCAACTTTCCGTTGCCATGAGTCGCCATTCAAACCAGGGGCAACTTTCCGTTGCCGTGCAGTGCCATCCAGACAAGGGGCAATTTTCCATTGCCTCCGATCCGAGGTTGTGCATCTCGAGAGTAAGTTCTGTGCTCGTTGAGCAGTGACCGTTTGCAAAAATAATTTTTGAGAATTTTTACTGAGGTTGACTAATTTTCTCGAAAAACTATTTCATTTTTCAAAAGTGGACCATTTTCTTGGACCCAAAAAAAAGAAAAATTTTCAGTGCTCATAACTTAACTTGCATAATTTTCAAAATCAGAAAAGTGAACGAGCATGTTAATCAAACTCTCATGTTGGTCAAAATTGTTTTGGTAGAAAATCAAAACAAAAAATGGTCAAAATGATGCACTCGGGGCACAGTTGAGTCAGGCTTCCTGTCTTTCCCTCATTGTCAACGCACTTGCCAAGAAGGGCACTCTACTTGCCAGACAAGGGCACCACTGAAGCTGACCGCAAAAGGGCAGGAAGCTCTCACATCCTCCAAGCAACGAGGTATCAAGCCAAGTGCGAAGCACAAAATTGGAATGGACCAAGACACTCCACTCCCTCATCTAGGGCATCGACTAAATACCACCAGAAGAAATAGCTGTGAGCTAATAGTTTTGAGCACGAACCCATTACCTCTTGTTTATCCACCGACCATATCTGGGGAGGGATAAAAAATGAGAGATTGAAGAATAGAGAGATGTGCGATGAAAGAAAAGTGAGCAGAAGGGTTTTGAGAGAAAAATCGAGCTTGAGGGCCGAGTGATGTGAGAATCACAAATTAGAAAGGGTGGGAAATAATACCCGAAGAAACTAGCTCCTTGTGATTTGAGAGGTCTCTTGTCTTTGTAACATGTCTGCGTATCGTGTCTTTTGTTTTGTTTACCTCGATTCTTGTTTTGAGTCTGTTCCAAGCGTGTCTCGTTGTGTTTAGGTAGTCTACCTTTTGTTTTACGTTGTTGAGTCTTTTTTCGTTGTGTTCAGTCGTAGGCTCAACACTCGGTTGAAAACCCTTTTCCCAAATCATTTTGTGCTCAGAGTGCTGTGCCATTCTCCACATTTGTGCAAAACATGATTTGGTTCTTTTGTAAAACCGCAGGGGTACAACCTGGGTCACTTGGAAACAGTGAACATATGGGTTCTGGAATGCATCTGAGTGTGTTTCAGCTTCAGCAGCTTCCACATTTGTATTCCGTCTTTTCAGATTGGACTGCTTGTTCAGGATTCGCCGTGTGCAGAATGAACTAAGAATACTGTGTTATGGGCTATGAGTTTAGAATGAGTAGTGTTCAGAACAAGCAGTGCGTTGTATGAACTATGTGTATGGGCTGTGTGCCGAGTAAACCGAGTACTGTGTTACGAGCCGAGTGTTCAGAATGAGCAATTTTGTTGTATGAGTTGTTTTGCCGTTGGTCGGTTCCTTATTTGATTATTACGATGAAAGTGTTTGATTTTCAGACAGGAGATCAATCTCATTTACATTGAAGTGTAATATGATGCAATGCAATGCGATGCGATGTGATGTACAAATGTAACACTCACTTTTTTAGACAAAAAGTTTGTTTCATTTCTTCATTTTTCAAGTACATAGCTTTGGAGAAAATAAAAACCTGCCTGCGGTAGTACAAGGTACTCAAGCTATCAACAAAAAGTAAAGCAAAACAAAAAGAAGAAAAGTAGTAAAAATCTGGATCAGCGTCAAGTGGTCTCAGGCCTGAGGGTCTGTCCTTGTCCTTTTCCTGGACGAAGGTCCAGGAGCATCGTCATCAGCACCGTCATTCGAGTCCGAGTCGTCGCCAGTCTCCTCCTCGGACGACTCTGCCTCCACCTCCGCCTCAGACTCATCATCATCGGGAACTGGTGCCCGAGAGCTACTCCCAACATGAGTGCGCCCCGCTTTGGTACGGGGATATACTCTGCCATCTCGCCCTCCTCCTCGGGCAGGAATAGAAGGCCCAGCTGGAGCACCTCCTGCAGCAGGAATCTGGAATGGAGGCTGAAAAGCACAAGTGGCAAACGCATCAATATGCTACGCAAAGTAGGGTATGAATACATAATGCAGTATATGAGTACAGAGTATGAATGCTGTGAGCAGTGTATGAATACAGAATGCAGTGACTGAGTGCAATGTATGAATGTCGTGAGCAATGATGTGTGCAGTCTGTGACTTGCAGTATATCAGATACCGTGAGGGCCGTGTATCAAGTGCCATGTTGACAATGCGATGCATCAGATTATGTGAAACAGTGATGTATGGTTTGAGACTGTGGTCAGAAGAACATACCGGAATACTGTAAATGGCAATAAGGTTGAGGCTCCGCTGGAGTATCCCAATCACAGAGGCGGTCAACTCCAGGGACTGGCGAGTGTACTCGGAGGAAGCCTGCAAAAGTGTTAGAAGTATCAGAATTCTGCGGAATATCAAATGAAATGAAATGAATTGATGGTGCAAAATACAAAATGCAGTAGTACATACCGGAGGCAAGTCGTAGAACCCGACTAGCTTGTGATCAGCCGGAGGGGGAGCGATGGGGATCTGGTAAGTCTCCCCGCCCTACCCTCTGCATGTCATCATCGCAGGCAACGCTGGCCACCTAGCTCTCTGCCCTCTCCGAGGCCCACTCCTATCACGGGCCCGAGCCATCCTCGGAGCTCTTACTCTTGCTCCTGTTCTAACTGCCGGCGCCGCTGGCCTCTCCCTCTCAACCCGACTGCCACTACTCAGAGGCCGCATGATATAGGTCCGGACGTACTCCGCATAGTCGCCCTCGTCTCTAAAATGCTCCACATCCTATCGGATCGTGTAATCGGCCATCTCATCGAGGGAGTATGTCATGCCCCAAACCCGTCCCTAAAAGTTTGGGCATGACCCGTTCAAAAACGAACACTTAACCTGTTGTAAATATCATACGGGGCCTCATCGGAAGCATAAAGTAAGAAAATAACTATACATAAAAAAAATTCCATTGAGCTACATCTACATGCCAGGACCTTTTATACATCACATTCATCATGGAAAATAGATAAAGCTCCAAACCATATTTTGTAGCCTCGGTGATAAACAAACATACGTACAGACCCAGCCCCATTATTGGGCTTATACAAAAATCATTGAAGTTCTACGTCTTCAACCTTAAATGGGTAATCAAAATTAAGCCAACATTTCAATAGATTTTACAAAAATAAATGGCTTCGTGCAGTGCCTGAACCCACGAAGGTTGACAAAAGAAAACGGGTGTCATGACTAGGACTGACCACCTGGTTGGTTACCTACAGAAACAGACATTAAACAGAGTGAGCCAAGCTCAGTGAATAGTAATACATAAATAAAACGATGCTTAACTTGAAACATAACACATAGCAATGCATATAAAGATGTAGAGTTCACATAATTAGTCTGATTCTGTGCTAAGTACATAATGGCCTTAGGTTTAATCTTGCAACATAAACATGGTGGCTATAAGCCCTTGAAACATGGTGGCACGAGGCCCTTGAAACATATGGCATAAAGCCCTTGTAACATATGGCACTAAGGCCCTTGAAACATGTGGCATAAAGCCCTTGTAACATATGGCACTAAGGCCCTTGAAACATATGGCATAAAGCCCTTGTAACATATGGCACTAAGGCCCTTGAAACATATGGTATAAAGCCCTTGTAAAGTTGGCATGAAGCCCTTGAAAAGTTGGCATGAAAGCCCTTGAAACAAAGAACTTGTAACATCCTTGAACTTGTAACATATGTGAACTTGTAATAGACTTAAACTTGTAACATACATGAACCTATAACAACATAAACTTGTAATGTACATAAGCTTGTAACAAACTTAAACTTGTAACATATACTTGAAACATACCTAAACATACTTGAACTTGTAACATACTGGAAACATGCCTGAAACATACTTGAACATCATTCATTAATTCAAATGATACATATCATACTAGAGCATTTCTTGTTGTATCATGTCATTATCGTACACTTAACAATGAGAGACTAATTCACATTCTCATGAGGGTCACGAAATGATGCTAAACTTCACACTTATATCGTAAATTCTGGATAACTTCCAATTCATAAGCAACATAGCAAAATAACTTCAATTCATCTGGATACACATAGCTACTCTCATATTTACTTAGAATCCATTCTTCAAGAATGAACATAAATTCTTTTGGGTAAATGACTTACTTTACGTGCTCTATTAATCAATAGCATACACCTTTGTTTCATCATTCTCATATGTTAACATAGTTGCCTTGCCTTGTAATTAACAGAGTCCTAATGGTAATCGTTACATCATTCCCATGAGTTGACATAATTAACGTAAAGTTAACAGGATATTCTTGATAATTAGTAACGAAAAGTAAGTACATTTTCATTAGATTATAGATGACTTTATTCGTTTCACAATTTCACAGTTCGGCCCTTGGCCTGAGGGGTTCACACATTCACAATAGCCTTTGGGTTTCATAGATTTACAACTTATCATATTGGCCTTCGGCCCTTTGGATTCACAAGTTCACAAGTTTGGCCCTTGGCCTCATAGCTTCATAAGTCACAAGTCGGCCCTTGGCCACATAGGTTTGATCTTCACAAGTTCTTTTGATGTTTTCATAATTTCATAATATCTCTCACATAACATACATAACTTCATAAACTCTTTTGAAGTTTCTATAATGTCACAGTGTTTCTCACATAGCATACATAACATTTATGTCAACATAATTCTTACGACGAAGATTTAACATCAATAATGATAAACGGTTAAAGGTACATCAAAGTACTACTACTCACAGTGATCGGTTCCCGGTGGTAATGGTATAATGTCCTCGTCTCGACCTACAATTATAGTGCACAACACATAACATGAAATTATACTCGATCCTTTACTTATTCTCTTTGATCATTCAATCAATTAGCCATGGTGGTACCAAGCTCATTATTCTCTAATAAGTTGTAATCCATGTCTTAGAAAACAGGAGAAATCGATGGGAAATGGTTTAGGTGAAGAAATGGTACAAAACTAATTGACATAACGTGAACAGTCGTCACTAATTTGGGTATAAATTTTTCTGTATGTAGAATTTGGAAGTGAGACTAGCGTCATTGGAAACTAGACTTCCGGGGCTTGATTTTAGGCTCAAGAATCACTCAAAACGGAGTCCGGATGCAAAAGATATGCCTATTCAAAGTTGGCTGGACAATTTGTCTCCTTGCGTGCAGGTGAAACGAGCCGCCGCGTGCAGCCACTGGATAATGTGATCCAAAATGGCTGAAATTTTGGGACTTCTCATTTTCAAAACTCAAACCTTAATTACATGTAAATCAAAGCCCAAAACCGTTTAATACATGACCAATTTCATATTATTATTCTTCATCAAACACCATAATCTCAAAATAAACAAATTTAATGATTTTACTTCTTCAATCAAGGAATTCTTAGAAAATCAAGGTTCATTGGTTCAAAGCTCACATCTTCTATATCAATCCATGATTTCAAGTAGTAGATGGATTCTATACAAGGTTAGTAATCAGAGCCACATACCTTACCCAAACCTTTGTTCTTCCCTTAGTCTCTTCAATTTTCCCAAGCTTTTGGTTGATCTTTCCTCTCTCTTCTATCTTCTTCAACCATCTTCAAGCTTCCATGGATGTTGAATTCCTTAGGGAGAAGCTTTGCCCCTTCTCTCTCTCCCTCTCTCTCTCTCTTACGGTTCTCCTTCCCCTTTCTCTAGATATATATTTTTTTGTTTGGTTCAAATAGACGAGTTCAACAACTCATAAGGCATATATGTATATATAAAAGCTTCCCACAAATAGGAAGGGCCAAACACGCCCTTACGAATCGCGCAAAATCACATTTCAATTAAACTTCCCAGATAACTCTAAAAATTATGCTGATTATAAATATGTCCCCTGTTCCAGTATTTGAAGTCTTTAAGGCCTTTAATTTGCAGTATAAAGTTAATTACCCAAACGTCCATTAACGAATCAGACAAATTAGATTTCAAATTAATTTTCCCAAATAATTCCAAAAATTCCCATTAACATATCCAAGTACTCAATTTTGATTTTTGAACCCATAAAGGTCGGTAATTTCCATTTTAAGTCTGTAACTCAACTGGTAATGCTTCAATTCTAATAGATATAATTAAATTAAACCACATCATTTCATAGGGAAAGAAAGATGATTTCTTATACACATTTTGGGGTCATTACAGAGTACCTCTCAGTGTGCCTCATATCAACAGGAGGCGTACCTGGGACTATCTGCTCTGGTAAACCTAAGGTCTGGCGCAAGAAGCGCTCGCCCAGGTACCAAGCCCGACAAACCGGGCCCTCCAACAGAAGCCTGAATCGGGCGGACTCCTTAGCGCCTGTATACCGCTCCCAAACCGCGGCTGGCAATAGAGCCCAAGGCTGCCAGGTGATCTGTAAATGATATACAGTTGTTTACCTACTGTTATCAAAAGAATAATGTAAAGCGAAGCTTAAATGAGCTGCAAATTCTAAAATACCTCTGCGACGGTAATGGTATTGAAGTAGCGAGAGAAGAATATGAATGACTCCCGTGGTCTCCGCACACATCTCACATCGAAGCGTCGAGAGAATGGAATGCCGAGGGGGACCTCCTCATCTGGCACTGGGGCAAGCCTCGGGAAGTAGGCATACACCCATAACTACAGAAGTATAACAGAGCAAATATCAGTATGCTTATCATATAAAGCAGAATGCAGAATAAAGCGGAAATTGCAGAACCATGTACCGTGCAGTGTGTTGTGCAGAGTGTACAGTGTGTGCAGCATACAGTCAGTGTAAAGCAGATTATATGTGTGCTGTGTGTGCAGTGTATAGAGTACAGATAATGAAAAGCATAGATGTAAAATAGGAGAGAAGATGTACCTCCCAAGCTCGCCAGTAGCCCCTGAGCAACTGTCCGCTGCAACGGGAAGATGAGCTCATGTATCCATAGAGAGTGGCCAAGCCAGCGCCACCCCAGTCATAGCGTAGGATCCGTGTAACGTCCACAAGAGCGCTCAGCAAACAGAGGGGCACCGTGTTCGCCCGATCGGCGAAGAGAGTGGTCCCTAGCAAAAACATGAGGAAGCCCCGGGTGTACTGCACCTCCTCCTCCTAGGTAGTAGGCGCCTGGGCTTTGAAATGAGCCTCAAACCAAGAGTATCGCACAAATCTTGCTCGAGCGAGGGGTGGCTGGGTGCCGAGAAGGTAAAGCTGAGCGACGTCCCACTCATCCATGTCTGTATCAAAGGGGATCGGATCACCCCCTATCCCAATGCTAGTAAGCATCGAGAAGTTGAAGGGAGTCATCGTCATATCTCCCGTAGCTGAGAAGTGGAAGGAATCAGTGGTGTCCCACCACCTCTCCACCAGAGCGGCAGAAAGAGGCCTGCTCGATAAAGCGCGGAGTCCCTGCGAGAAAGTACCAAAGCCAGCCTCGGCGATCGACGGCGAACGCGTCGGCGACTCAAGTACTAATCTCGGGCGACCGTATTCCCATACCCCCGGAGGGCATAGGAATCTCGCTGTGGTCAAAACAAACAATTGCGAAGCAGTGTTACAAATACAGTGTTGAATGCACTCAGAATTGATGAAAATACAGCGTATGTGCGCATGTTCAGATTCAAACAGATATCGGGTGCGGGTGTGCTCGCAGTAAACTCTAGCATGTGATGCAACAGTTTGTTCGGATCATTTCAGTAAAAATACAGCGTGTGTGCGCATGTTCAGATTCAAACAGATATCGGGTGCCGGTGTGCTAGCAGTGAACTACAACATATGATGTGTCAGTGTGTTTGAAGTGGTTCAGGGCAAATACAGTGTGTGTGCACGTGTTCGGATTCAAAAAGATACCAGGTGCAAGTGTGTTCACAGTGGACTACAACATATGGTATATCGGTGTACCGAGTTAAACAGTTAAAAGGCAGTATTGACTATTGTAGTTATGCATTCTACTTTGCAGAAAATTAAACAGAAGGAGAGTATACCTCAGAAGCGTCGTAAGATGGATGTGACTCTGGCTCACCCAGTAGTAGCTCTGGTGGCACGCCCCTCGTAAAACTCCTGAACTGGCAAAGTCCGTCAGGAGGCAACACGTGAATCGCCGGTCTATAGGCCGCCGGATCGAACGATCGAATGTGAAGAGGCAAGAGCTCGGCCTCTGGGTCTACATCCATCTCCGGGGAAGCCCCACTGCCTGGAATATCGTCTGCCATCTCAAGGGTAGCGTGAAAATGGCCGGAAATGTGAAAACCGGGTGAAAATACAGAAAGTCAACTGAAAAGTCAACCCCCGGGAGGGTGAAAAATAGCTGAAAAAGCCGGTGTGCAAAAAGGGCACGAAGACCAAGGAAAACTCGAGGGAAACAAACCCCGAGTGGCAGAAATTGAGAAAAAGGCACCGAAACAAAGATTTGTTCGGTTCGAAATGTTCGAAACACGAAGGAGTTCGCGAATCAAACGATGAAATGGGCCTGAAAACCAAGGAAAGACGGGGATCGGAAGGAGAAAAATCACCTAGAGAGAGAGGTCAAGAGTTTTCGGGCAAGAGGGAAGTGAAAAGAATAGGGCTTGAGCCCTATATTTAAAGACCCGTGAGCGAAATGTCAAAACTGCCCCGATACAGGCACTTTTGGCCGGTCGGCCACATTGTTGGCCGGTCGGCCAAATATTTTGCCGATGGACTTTTTTGGTGGCCGGTGAATGGCCGGTGACCTCCCCCGATGGCCAGTGAGTCTCCCACACCCTTGTTTGGGTCAGATATGTGGTTTGGGGCCTCTGTTGCTCAACACAGTGCAAGAAAATGCATTTTCAAAGCTTAACCGGTCTCTGTGCCATGTCTTCTGTGTGTAGCACTCAAATACGTGTGCGGTGTATCCTTTTTGTATCCTTTTGTCTCTTGCGAGATTCAGAAATCGCTTTATGTATGTTGCATTATAACGCTTTGTCGTGAATGTGCGTTGCGTTATACGTCATTTCACTCGCATTGTTATGCACACACCTTGTGCGTTGTCGCGCACGCCATGCTTGCATTGATATGCATCTTCTTTATGTCGCATTGTCATGCATCTCACAAAAAAAAAAAAAAAAAAAAAACAAACATGCATATGTCATGCATACATTGTAAATATTGCATTTACATATTCATTGTAAATAGTGCATATGTCATGCATACACTGTAACTATTGCATTTACATAACATTGTAAATATTACAATCCATTGCATATATTGTATATATTGCATTGTAGATTGCATGCATTTGCTACATCACATCCATCTGCGGCTTGCGCCTTTCCATGTTTGGCTTGGTCTGGTATGTGCCCGTACTTTTTGCGTTGAAGCACGGTTATGATATTATGTGTACGCACCTAGTGTTGTGGGTGACGGCACCGTTTCCGTGTTAAACGGGGTTTGTTTGTATGTGTCCATGCCTTTCCTAGGCAAGATACGGTTTGGCCGCGTGCCTTATCTATTGTAAATATTACATTCCATTGCATATATTGTATATATTGCATTGTAGATTGCATGCATTTGTTGCATCACATCCATCTGCAGCTTGCGCCTTTCCATGTTGAGTTTGGTCTGGTATGTGCCCATACTTTTCGCGTTGAAGCACGGTTATGATATTATGTGTACGCACCTAGTGTTGTGGGTGACGGCACCGTTTCCATGTTAAACGTGGTTTGTATGTGTCCATGCCTTTCCCAGGCAAGATATGGTTTGGCTGCGTGCCTTATCTATTGTAAATATTACATTCCATTGCATATACTGTATATATTGCATTGTAGATTGCATGCATTTGCTGCATCACATCCATCTGCGGCTTGCGCCTTTCCATGTTGAGCTTGGTCTGGTATGTGCTCATACTTTTCGAGTTGAAACATGGTTATGATATTATGTGTACGCACCTAGTGTTGTGGGTGACGGCACCGTTTCCGTGTTAAACGTGGTTTGTTTGTGTCCATGCCTTTCCTAGGCAAGACACGGTTTGGCCGCAGGCCTTATCCACTGCATCCATTGCATTTTAGCTTGTAAATGTTGCATTGTACCTAGCTTGCATTGTCATGCATCTTTCCTTATGTGCATTGTAGTGCATTCTTCTTTACTTTGCATATGTCATGCATTCATTGTAAATAGTGCATATGTCATGCATTCATTGTAAATAGTGCATTGTCATGCATTCATTGTATTGTACATTGTAGATTGCATGCATTCACTGCATCACATCCATCTATGGCTTGCGCCTTTCCATGTTAAGCTTGGTCTGGTATGTGCCCATACTTTTCGCGTTGAAGCACAGTTATGATATTATGTGTACGCACCTAGTGTTGTGGGTGACGGCACCGTTTCTATGTTAAACGTGGCTTGTTTGTGTCCATGCCTTTCCTAGGCAAGATATGTTTTGGCAACGCGCCTTATCCATTTCATTCATTACATTGTAGTGTAATTTGTTGCATCTAGCATTTAGGATCATGGTCTTTCCCGGGCGGGTCATTCCCCATTTATATCATTCCACCCAATTACTTGTATCTTGTGTTCCGTCTACACACTCATAGTTCTGTATGTGTACACGCCTATTCCACTACTGGTATTGTGGTTTGAGGGTGTCGGCACATTTTCTATGGTAGACGGACTTTGCACCTCCATCATCTTTATGATATTTTTGTGGTTTTGAACTACTTATGGTTTGATCATGTTTTAAATGCATTGCATATCATTTGCATTGTTTATACATAGTTTTCTATATACTGCATATCATTTTGCGCATAGGTTGCATTGTCATGCACTCCTTCACTTACGTTGTCACACAGCTTTCGATTGCATTGTTATGCATGTTGCTAACGATATCATACATGTTAAGTTTTCTTTCTCTTTTAGGCACGATATTGTATGTACGGTTCATTTGAAGCTGGCACGACCAGACGAACCAGACAGGTATTGTATTCTCCGCTTGAAACGTAGCGAGAATTATATAATTCTCTTACATCCTTTCTGCATTGTAATGTAGTTGGATTTGTGTTTGATTGCTTAAACTGTTGCATGATATGCTTCATTACAGCTGTCCTTGCATGATCATAAGTTATGTTCGGCTTCTTGCATTGTCAGTTACATTTTGCCCCTGCCTTCGGGCCCATATCTTTGATTGTAGCTTGTATGCTCTGTCTAAGTCTTCGGCCTTGTCAAAAATGGGTCGTCTCTGGGCTTTGACACTCACTCCCGTCATTATTATGACTTTCGAGTTCTGTCAAAGAGGGGCAACTATAGGCACCCCATTTTTGACCGTTCTCAAGACTTAGACGTCATCGTTTGAACACTCGGTGATCATCCATGTTCGTGTTCGTCTTGAGTTCTCGGAGGTCTCGGCTATGCGCCTTGCCTCAAGACCTCTCGACTTGCCTATTTTGTGTTTGGTTTTGCACCAAACACTTGTGTTTTGCTTCTGAGGGGCAGGGAATGGCTTGTTGGCCATCCCCACACCTCACCGGCCATGGCTTGAGGCCACCGGCCATTGTTTTGTTGCCATGGGCCAAATGTTTGGCCGGTCGGCACTCTTTGTGGTCGGTCGACCATTTATTTGGTCAATTTGTCATTTTTGGCTGGCCGACCACTGTGCATCTGCTTTTGGCAGATATTTTGTGCGAACTATGCTAGCTGGCACCCACTTTGCACCTGGATTTTACTCTTGCTTAGCTTGTTTTGTAAGCATTGCAAGAGTGAATCTCTATAAAGGGAGGCCTTCTCCTTCCTCCTCAAGGGTTAGAAAGTTGAATTCCAGAGGTCTGGATTAGGGTTAGCAATAGTGTATCTATCTATCTCTATATCTCCCTCTCTTTTTGCCTTAAGGTGTTTTGTTCATAGTTTTGCACACAAACACCTAGAGTTACACTTTCCTTTGGCTACTGAGGTGCTAAGGAGTGATTTTTAGAGTTCTTGAGTTGATCTAAGCTTAGAGAAAGGGCTGGAGTGGTCCTTGTGAATAAGGTCATCAAGGGTAAGAACTTTACCCCTTTATTCCCCATTTTTGCATAGGCTTTTAGCCATCCTTGCATATGTTTTTAAGCTTAACTTATAACATATAAAAGTTCTGATTTTAAGTGCTTAAAATAGTTGTTTAAGGTTGTTTTGGTGTTTGGGGTTGTTTGACCCCTCTTAGGCCTTGTTTGGCCCCATTTTTGTGCTATTTTGGTGAGCTCCGGGACCACCTTATTTTGGCCTCCTCAGCACTAAAATCTAGAGGGATTTCAGTGGTGAGGATGGTGCTTTAAGGTCCTAAGAAGGAGAGGGCCATCCTCTCTCATTGTTCAAAATTTGTCATTTTAGCCTCATGTGTGAGCACCATTGCTGAGTTCATGTTGGCCATGTCTTAGCTAGTATTTGTGCTTATTTTGTCATGTTATAGCATTGTTTTAAATTGGTTTAGACAAACCATGCTTGCTTTGCATACTTGTCTTGTAATGCCATGAATTTGCCTTAACATGTACTTAGCATCTAGACCACTATGCTTACTTGTTTTGGCTTAACATGTACTTCAATGGTGAGGATGGTGCTTTAAGGTCCTAAGAAGGAGAGGGCCATCCCCTCTCCTTATTGTCTTCAAACTTGTCATATTTAGCCTCATGTGTGAGCACCATTGCTGAGTTCATGTTGGCCATGCCTTAGCTAGTATTTGTGCTTATTTTGTCATGATATAGCACTGTTTTAAATTGGTTTAGACATACCATGCTTGCTTTTCATACTTGTCTTGTAATGCCTTAACATGTACTTAGCATCTAGACCACTATGCTTACTTGTTTCGGCTTAGCTTTGTGAAGCGTTTGTGCATAATTTAGTATGCTTAAGGTCTATTTGTGGTTGTTCTGGCCATCCATAACATCCTTCGTATAGCCACCTTGCATTTTGGCTTGTTAGCCTTGGGTGTGTGAGTGTTGAGCATGCATTACTTGGCTTGTTTCAGTGGTTTGGCACCACTTAAAAAATCATTTCAGTCCATATGGCATGCTTGTATGCTTGCATTTGATGCTCCTTTAATGCTTTAAAACGTTGGTGTTTCATGCTCTATGTTTGGACCCTTTTGCATGCCTTTAGACTTAGGCCATTTAGATGCCATTTAGGTGTGCCTTTAACCTTGTTTTGGTCTACCTTGGGGTGGTTTTGAGTCCTCATGACCCTTTGGGACTCGCTTCATATAGACATGGTTTAAGCCCCTTGGCTTGCCTTGAGTTTTGGACATAGTTGCATGCCTTGTTTGTCTTGTTTAGTTGGCTTGGTACCATCCTTAACATGATTTCCAGAGCTTAGTATGCTTGCCATATGCCCATGTTTGTCCCTTTTAAGTGTGCTTAAAAGTTGCTTCTTTATGCTTAGGTGTTGGACCATGTGTGCATGCATGTTTGTATGAACATTTGCCTTTATTTCCTTGGCATTTGGCCACTGTTTTGGACTTGTCTGAGAGCTCCCAAATTAGTCTAAGTCCATCTTTCACATGTTGCTCAAATGTTGTTACATTGTTCCATGTTTGCATGCTTTGGTTGCATAAGTGTTTTGCATGCTCATTGCTTGCATTGTTGACACATGCTTAGCCATATTGCATTGTGTTGCATTGCTTGAGATATATGACATGTTGTTGCATGCTTAGGTTGTAATACATTTGGCATGGATTCTCTCTTTTGGTTGCCGAACATGTTGTCGCATGTTATGCCATTGATATGTGGTCTCATGCTTGGATGCTTATATGCTTGCCCTCATGCTCATATTGCATATTTGGCTCAAATGCTTAGGTTGCATTCCGCATGCATGCCTTGCCTCTTGAATTGATTATGATAGAGGTTGGGTCCCTTGTTCGTTTTGTGTGCATCTCATTCCACATTGAAATGGCACACTTGGTTTCTTGGGCCATCACACATCGAAATGCGCGATTGGTGGTCCAAGAATCAAGGACCATCCTCCTTTGAGTCATGAACATGATAAGGAGGGTGTTGGTGCAACATTTGCCTGAAAATGCATTGCCATCCCTTGCTTGCCCTCTGTTGTTGTCAAAACAGGTTTCTGCAGGAAGATATGGCCGGTCGACCATCTTTAGTGCCGACCGGCCATGCATTGTTGGCCGATGGCTTCATTTTTAGTCGATGACCACTTCCCTTTGGCCGGTGACCATTCCTCATAGCCGGTGGCATCCCATAGTGTTCAGAGAGTGTTCTTTAGGATTTATACAATTTTTAGAGGAGGAAAACAGTGAAAACAGAGGTAGCTTGTGCATGGCGTTGGATTTCTGAGCGGAGCCGAGCATGCGTGCATTGGGCCCTCTTCCCGAGGCTGCTTTACCGCTTTATTAGCTTAGTTAATTTGCTTAACTAGTTAATTGGTCTGTAATTATCTAATTAGCTTGTTAGTTAATTAAATTGTATTATTCTTTTGGCCTCTCCGAGCGAGAGCGAATTTGTAATAAGTGTGGGTGCGTGTGTGCATGTCTTCCAACCCCCACTTCTTTCTCCCTTTTACTTACCTGCTTTTGATGGTTAGTATTAGGGCATATTTAATTTAGCATACCTTATGCTATGCATGCGTGCATCCATTCATTTGTATTACATGCACCGGGCTCGGCACATCATGCTAACTACATAGTATTTCAAACGTAACTTGAATACGTGTTACTTGTTGCATTCCACATGCCATCCTAGGATTAGCCGAGCCTAATCTAGTTGCATTTTGTATGCGATGCATTAGCCACTTAACATGTACTTAGATCATACATTGATTGCTAACAAGTTCTTTGTTTTGGCTCGGAGTACTTGGTAAGCTTTTTATGCTTTAGCATCTCACATGAGTGTGAATGTTAACATGACATCATGCTTACCATGTGGCTATATGCTTATGTGATATAAACTGCCTGAATGCCTGTGGGTGAAGGTTGGATTGTTTGAGTTGGAACAACTCATTGAAATCTGTGTTTTAGCCTACTTGCGAGTAGCAAACTTCAAACTATTTTCCAAACAAACGGATATGCAATGCTTTGTTCCAAATTAGGCGATCTAGTCTATACTTGTTTTGCTGTGCGCATCACATAGTAAGATTAGGCTAATAACCGGAATAAGAACACATAACGTTTTCAAAACTGGATATCATGGTTAGTAGAGGCCGATCTTCTGATCGGGCGAGAGGGGGTGCTCATAGCTGACCTTCCCCAATCGTACCTAAGTTCCCGAGCCGAGGCAACTTTGGTGATGACGGACACGTGGCCTTAGGTAATGAGTCAGGGTTTCCTAAATTCCCCTAAAAAATAAAATATTTAGGTGGTGACTCTGTATCTGGCAAAGCAGTCCATGTTTAGCACTTCTTTACAAAAATCTATTTTCCAAAACGATTTGCCGGATTTGGACTCTTTGGTGATTTATCAATCTCACATTGCACATTGTAAGGTCAGATTAAGAACCAACACAAATTGAGTCTGAACTGTAGTGAGGCCCACGAGGGCACGTCTACAATGGGTTGTAGGGCTGGCCAACAAGCCACCCTCTTCCCTTAGAAACACAACCACAAATCCATGGTCCATAACCAAGCACAAAACAGACAAGTTGAGAGGTTCCAAGGCAAGGCGCGTAGTTGAGACCTTCGGGAACTCAAAACGAACACGAGCATGGATGAACATCGAGTGTTCAAATGATGATGTCCAAGTCTTGAGGACGGTCAAAAATGAGGTGTCTATAGTGGTACACCGAAGAAGTCGACAACATGACTTGGAGTGGGCAGTAGTTTAAACCCCCACATCTAGACCAGCCAAAGGCATCCGGGAAAGACAAGGAAGCTGAGAGGCAGAAAGACAAACTGTTAGAGGAGGAAGCTATACTGAAGCAGCTGAAAAAGATTCAAGCAGACATCTCCATTTGGGGACTGCTTATGGCCTCGCGGGTGCATAGACAAGCCGTCCTATCAGCAATGGACAAGGCTAAGCTTTCTATTGACACAACCCCCGAACAGTTGGTGGGACTGGTGTTCCCGGGTGGCGCTTCACTGACTTTGACATTCACAGATCAAGAATTACCGTCTGAGGGCTCCAAGCACAACAAGCCGTTATATATCTCTGTGGAGTGTAAAGATAAATGGATACTGGTTGTCTTAGTTGATACGGGATTTGCAATAAATGTGTCCGTTGCGTACGGCCTATGCTATTGGGTTGAAGCCCGCATATTTCGTACCGACAACCCAGGTGATTCGGGCTTATGACAATACCAGTTGGGAAGTGATGTGGACAGTGCGGATCGGAACTCAGGTTGGCCGGGCTCAACAGGACATCGAGTTTCATGTTCTGGATGTTTTAGCCACCTTTAACTTACTCCTTAGATGGTCGTGGCTACACTAAGTAAGAGCTGTCTCTTCCACCCTATACCAGATGCTGAAGTACCCCTATGGGAAGGGGGTAACAATTGTTTTTGGGAACTCTTCCATACATTCGCCACCGGAGGTTACTATGCCAATCTTGGAAATTGCACACGGGAAGGAGGATGTCTTCCTGTTTGGGTTCACCTTAGCCGAGGCTCCGGTGGTGCAAGATCTTCTAGCTGTTGATGAGGGACTGTATGTCAGTGCACAATCCGTTTACCTCATGAATAAGCTTCAACATATACCTGGAATGGGATTAGGAAGGAGTGGCCGAAGGGCGTCGCTGAATTGGCCGAAGTGCCACACAACCCTTATACCTTTGGTCTAGGTTACACACCTACCAAAGAGGATTGGGTGAGAAAGGGAAAGGAGATGGCTGGAAGAGCTAAGGCTAAACAAGCTGGGAAGCACTATGAGTTAGTGCATAGACCTATCCAAGGGACCCTGAATGGCTGCTTTGTCCGGGAGGGGAAAGATTTCCCATTTTGCGGCTTTCTGGAGCCATGGCTGAATTCAGAGAGGCGGCGCTTGCTGGGTTTTGAGATCTTTTTTGACTTACAGTTGCCAAGGGTTGAAGTTGCAGAAGAGTAGACTGACCCACCAGCTGCGGTTGAACAGTACAAAGAGGATGAGTCCAATGGCACAGAACTTGAACTGCAAGTAGTGCTGGCTTGTCTCTTCTCAGATCCTCAGATCATACCAGAGTGCTCGAGGGATGATTTCTCTGTTTCCATGATTGGGGATCAATCGGCTGTGTGCCCTTATTTCGGCATTTTGGATGTATCTATCGCACCCTCCCTCGTTTGGCAGTACGAGGAAGGCTTTTTGTCTAGCAGTTCTGGGTCAGATAGTGAATCGAAATCTGATTCCACAGAGTTTTTGGAGTCAGAATCATATTCTAGTTCTTCTGAGTTAGAGTCCGGAATTCCTGGGGGTGATAACCCGGATGCAGTTGTGTTGTCCAGGTCGTCTTTTTCATTTTCTTTTGAGTTAGTTGTAATTGAGGAATCAGACGATTTGGAAGTTGTTAATGAGAATGGTATCACTGCTGCTTTTGAGTACTTTTCTGTGCCTTTAGTATATTACATTAATCAGGACTTTCAAAACTTTGATGAAAATGACGAGGAAGAAATTCCTCTGGTTTTGAAACATTTGATTAATCAAGAGGAGAAGAGGTTTATAAAACCTTCGGTTGATGAAATCACCTCAATTAATGTTGGTACTGAGAAGGATCCGCGTCTGGTCTAAATCGGGTCTACGTTGTCTTTGGAGGAACGCGAGCGCTTAGTCGCTTTATTAAAAGATTTCAAAGATGTTTATGTGTGGTCCTATGAAGACATGCCTACAATCGATCCTGAGATTGTACAACACCGAATCCCTCTTGACCCTAAGGCCCGACCCTTCAAGCAGAAGCTTCGGAGAATACGCCCGGATTGGGCTCTAAAAATCAAGGAAGAGGTCACCAAGCAAATAGATGCAGGGTTCCTGTTAGTATCTGAGTATCCTACTTGGTTGACCAACATAGTTCTGGTACCGAAGAAGGACGGCAGAATTCGGGTATGTGTGGACTTCAGAGATGTGAACAAAGCCAATCCGAAGGACAACTTTCCTCTGCCGCATATTGACGAATTGGTGGACTTCACCGCAAGGCATGCACTTCTTTCCTTTATGGATGGGTTTTCCAGGTACAACCAGATCTTGATGGCCCCCGAGGATAGGGAGAAGGCTGCCTTCACCGCCCCATGGGGGACCTACTGCTATAGGGTGATGCCGTTCGGTTTGAAGAATGCTGGGGCTACTTATCAACGGGCTGCAATTATGATCTTGCATGATATGATCCACAAAGAGGTTGAAGTGTACGTGGACGACATGATTATCAACTCCAAGGAAAGAGAGGGCCACTACACCGCCTTGAAGAAAATTTTCCAACGGATCAGAGAGTATCGATTCCGACTGAATCCTCAGAAATGTACTTTTGGTGTTACAGCAGGGAAAATGCTGTGGTTCTTAATTACACAAAAGGAGATCGAGATCGATCCTTCCAAGATTAAGGCCATCGTAGAAATGCCACCACCAAGGACTGAAAAGGAGGTGCGAGGTTTTCTGGGTAAAGTGCAATTCATAAGGCGGTTTATTGCAAAATTAACCTTGACTTGTGAACCACTATTTGGTCTCCTGAAGAAAGGAAAGAAATTCTAGTGGGACGACCGATGCCAAGTTGCTTTCGAGCAGATCAAGCAGTATCGACAGAACTTACCTATGTTGTCATCGCCAGAGCTGGGGAAACCGTTGATATTGTATCTGTCAGTAACCGACACGACAATGGGCTGCATGCTTCTGTAGGAAGCTGAGGATAAAGTGGAGAAGGCTATCTATTACCTGAGCAAGAAGATGCTGGAATATGAGACTCGCTACACGCCACTGGAAAAGGCTTGTCTGGCCTTGGTATGGGCTACCAGGAAGCTGAGGCACTTCCTGTTAGCTCACTCTGTAATACTGGTTTCGAGATTAGATCCCATCAAATATCTCTTCGAGAAACCAGCACTTATAGGTAGGCTAGCCCGTTGGTTGCTTCTTCTCTCCTAATTTGATTTGAAGTATCTCGCAAGTCTGTGAAAGGGAGAGCGATAGCGGTGTTCCTAGCCGATCACGCAGTGGTGGGAGATGAAGCAGTGGAGTATCTGTTCCCAGATGAGGCCATTTTGCAGGTTAAAGAAGAAATTTGGACTATGTACTTTGACAAAGCGTCAAATCAGTATGGGTATGGGATAGGGGTGTTGCTAATAGCACCCGAAAATTCCTACATACCTTTAGCTTTCAAACTCCGGTTCAAAGTATTGAACAACGAAGCAGAGTATGAGGCATGTATCGCTGGCTTAGAAGTTGCCCTAGAACTAGGGGCAAAAAGGTTGAATATCATTGGGGACTCGAACCTGGTTGTGTCTCAAGCGAAAGGAGACTGGAAGGTTAAAGAAAAAATGATGAAAATGTAAAACTAAACCCTGGACATTCTAATTCCTAGGTTTTGAGAAGTTAACCTTCACCCATCTATTAAGAGAGAGCAACAGGTTCACTGACGCCTTATCAACTCTATCTTCTATGATAAACATCCCTTTGGTAGTCTGGATGCGTCCAATCATTATTGAACAGAGGTATGTACCGGCCTACAAGCTGATTACCGCGATAGATAAAGTACAAGATCAAAACCTCTGGTATCATGACATCTGGAACTTCTTGGAAAAGGAGGCTTATCCACCAGGGGCAAATGCCAAAGATAAGAGGGCAATTCGGTGAATGGCCGCTCAGTTTATCATCTGCGGGGGTAAATTATACAAACGGGGTCATTTGGGAATGCATAAACTATGTGTTGATGCTGAAGAGTCGAAGTGCCTGATGGAGGCCATCCATGGAGGAGAGTGCGGATCGCACATGAGCGGAGTGATGCTATCTCAGAAGATCCTCAGGTAGGGTTACTACTGGTCAACCATGGAGGAGGATTGTATTGGCTTTGTTTGGCGATGCCACAAATGCCAGATCCATACGAATCGCATAAACATCCCGTTGTCAAAGCTGTATAACATGACTTCGCCATGGCCATTTTCAGTCCGGGGGATTGATGTATTGGGGTAGTTACTCGGAAAGGGTCGAACGGGCATGAGTATATCCTGGTGGCGATAGACTACTTTACAAAGTAGGTCGAGGCCCAATCCTATGTAGTGCTGAAAGCGTCGCATGTAGCTAAGTTCATCAAGAATAACATTATCTATCGGTATGGGGTTCCCAATGAGATCATCTCGGATAATGGTTCCCACTTCAAGAAGGAAGTGATCGACTTGTTGGAGAAATACAACGTGGCTTTTCATAAGTCATCCACATATAGGCTGCAAACCAACGGAGCAGTTGAGGCTGCCAACAAGAACATCAAGCACATTCTACAGAAGATGGTGGAAACCTACAGGGACTGGCCAGATAAGTTGCCATTTGCTCTTTGGGGCTACAGAACATCAATCCGAACATCTACTGGGGCAACTCCATATTCTCTGGTTTATGGGATAGAGGCTGTTCTGCCGATCGAAGTTGAAGTTCCATCACTGCGAGTGATGGCTGAGTGCCAAATAGCGGAAGCAGATTGGCAGTAAAGCAGGTTCGAGGAACTTATGCTGTTCGATGAAAGAAGGCTGAAAGCACTGTACCACGTCCAAGGTTATCAATGCAAGATTGCCAGGGCTTTCAACAAGCATGTTAAGTCCAGGAATCTGAAAGAAGGGGATTTGGTGCTCAAAGACAGCGGAGCTCCCATCCATGACCCTAGGGGCAAGTTCAGACCTAATTGGACTGGTCCTTACATCATCAAATCTATCTGGTCGGGTGGAGCTGTCATTCTTATAGATTTAGATGGCCTCGAGTTCTCCTAACCTATCAACATGGACAAGTTGAAGAAATACTATCCTTGAGAGGCTCGCTAGGCCGAAAACCTGAAAGGGCGATCTAGGCAAAAGTTAGAGCACAAAAAATTTGAAATAAGAAAAACAAAGCTCGCAAGGTTAAAAACTCAGAAAGGGCGGCCTTGGCAAAAGTTAGAGCTCAAAAGAAGAGTGTTAATACACGAGTGAACCCGAACTGAATTACGTAAGGCTTGATTCCCATCTTCGGGTAGGCAACTTCATTTTGAAGTCCAGCCACAAACACTTCCAAATCAACTGTGTCCCTGTGATTGTTTTGGTCATCTTTGTCTTTTCTGCATCCAAGAGTTCGGTTGTGATCTCCAGTGCAGTGCTATTCAGACAAGGGGCAACTTTCCAGTTGTTGGATTTGGAGTTTTACATCTCAGCGATAGATCTCGGGTGTGTCCAGTTGCGATCCTTACCGAAAGTGGTTTTGAAAAGTTTTAATAAAAGTTGATTTTGTTCAAATTAATCTTTTTACAACTTAGACCATTTTTGGACCAAAACTAAAAATTTTCAGTACCCACAACCTTCAATTTCATTAATTTCAATACAGAGTTCTCCGACTCTTGATACAAATTGAAGTTTCTTTTTATTACATTCAAAAGAAAACTTGAAAGTACAGATTAAAGCAATAAACTAGGGGCATGGTTAAGTTAGGTGTTCTTGTGCCCTCTCCCAGAGCTTGTGGAAGCTTCAGATGCCAAAGTAGGCCCAGTTTTTGCCTCATCTTCAAGCCAAGCTATGCATTCGCCAGAAAGGGCACAACTGAAATTGAGAGTGGGGGCCAGAAGTTCTCTCATCCTCTATGCAGTGGAATACTGAGCTAGCTGTGGGCCTCGGATCGGAAATGAAGCTGGGTACTCTATCCCCTCTTTCGGGCAAGTCTGGTCATGTCCGAACTGACACCGGAATTAGAATGGAAAATAGAAGACGCAGTGTGTCAAACCAAACAACTGAATATCGGGCTGTCGGGACATGCTGTAGCTCATCTCAGGTAAATCAAACCAGGGGCAATGCCAAGCAATGTCAACAACAGACGTGTTGTACATCCATTGGGATCACCATCCTTCATTCGAAAAGTCAACTAGCCGAGGGCGAAAAAAATAGCCGCGCATTGAATACGTAGGACAAACGTCCACTACTTTCAACTTATCCATCAGCCGTACCTGGGAAGGGATGAAAAATAAGAGAGATTAAAGAATAGAGAGGTGTATATAGAGAGAAAAGTAAAAAAAGGGTTTTGAGAGAAAAACGGAGCCTGAGGGCCGAGTGATGTGAGAAACACGTGTGAGAAGGGTGGGAAATATTACCTACAGCAGTAGTGGACTTCTTGCAAACTTGGTTGTCTCCCGGCGATGGAAAGCATCCAAGCCCATCAAAGTTTCGGCAAGTGTCAACCCGATGCAGCTTTTGCCTTCTTTTAAGCCTTGGGCAACTTCGATCAAGCGAATGCTAGACCCTCCGAAGCTAGGGGCAAGTAGAAAATGGGCCAACATACACAAACAGAGGGCATGTTGCCAAAAACTTTGCCAAAAGTGGTCACCGCGGTTGTCGGCGTCGGAAAACCGATAAATAAGATTGGGGATGTCCAATTCCCCGTTGTGAACCAAAGATCGGGCATCATGCAAAGTGAACCCGCACATCCTTCCTAAAGCCTGGGTGTGGCCAAAATGAGACTGGGGCAAGATTTCCTCGTCACGCCGGGATTCCATCAAAGCTTGGAACCCTTCAACTGTGGGGCATACCTCTTGTCCCCAAAGCTAAATACGTGCATAACCAGATTCCAACATCTAGTCGCGACATGGACGAACGAAAAACATAGTGGAGTACGACTCAACGGGAATAGTGCGTTTAGCCTAAAACCTCAGAAATTCAACTTTTCCGAGCCATCTAAGTCGCAATCCAATTGAAGAGTTTTTCGGTGAAGAATGGTTCCATTTGGGGCAAAAATGGAGCTGAAATGAGGAAACCACGAAGTTGGAACTTTTGTGAAAATAAGGCAGTGAGTGGAGGACAGGTGTCAACGTTTCGGAGGTGCTGCTCATCGATGGCCGGTAGTGGCTCATTGATGGCCGGCAGGGGCACATTGATGGCCGGCAGCCTCCCTTTCATGCTCACTAATCTTCTGTGTGAAGATTCAGTTGTTTTCAGCAGTTGTATTATGTTATTGGCACCTTTCGAGGTCTTGTTTTGGTTCTTTTCGGGCTTGAGCATGTTTGTTCAAGTTGTAATCCTCTAGCTCTATTTAAGTTGCATTTTGTTGTTTATCGAGTTGTTGCGATTGGCTTATCGAGTTGTATTTATGTTGATTATCGAGCTGTTGTGATTTGGTTATCAAGTTGTATTTATGTTGTTTATCCAGTTGTTTTGTTCTTTCAGTTGTTAGTTGGTTCACTACCTGATTAAGACAATGCAATTTGAATGCGCAATTTTCAAATAAAGATCAATCTCATTTTCATGCTGTGCGATGTTATGCGATGCTCAGAATATAAAATCCAACACTTTTTAAACTAAAGCTGAGTTTTGATTCCAATCATGGTTTCTTTTTGCAAAAGAGTACAAGTTTTAAGAAAATAAAACTGCCTAAGGCTGTACAATGGGCTAACACTACTAGCAAAAAAGAAAACAAAGTAAAAAGCATCTAAATTGGTGCCAACTATCTCAAGCTCGAGAGGCCCTCTTCGTCCTCTTCCTTGGTGGAGCGGACTCTAGAGCACTATCATTATCGACACCGCTGTCTGAAGCTGAATCAGTGCCTGAACTGGAACCCTCATTAGCCTCTCCAGCCTCACTACTGGCAGAATCCAAGCCGGCATCGTCATCTCCCTCCTCAAATGACTCTGACTGTGGACTTGCTGCCTCAGCCTCCTCCTTGCTCGTCTCGTCATCATCATCCCCGAGAATGGGCTCTGAGGGGCCACTCTCGCTGCGGATGCCCCTAGCTCTACTTCGGCTGTGTGTCTGAGCCTGTCTCCCTCTCCTCTCTACTGCTGGGCGAGGTACTGAAGGTCCTGCGGTGGCTCCTGCTGGGATATCCGGTGGAGCTAGGGTTTGGAAAGGGATCTAAAAGGGCAGTTTGTTAAGATGTATTAGTTGTGGTGTGTATTAGATGCAAAAGATAATGTGCCGTGAGCAGTAAATAAATGCAGTGTATGTATGCTGTGCGTAGTGTATGAGAACAGTGTATCAATGCAGTGTTTTAGTGCAATGTATCAGATCAGTATAGTGTGGAACAGTTGAAGTGCTAAGGTGTCAGCAGAAAACTTCGTGACATGAAGTGCAAACTGAAGGAAATTTATCGAAATCCTGTAGAGGCTGAGCAGATCCAGGCTCGTCTGTACCATCTCTGTCAAGGAAGCCACTAGCTCAAGGGCCTGTCCTGTGTACTCTATGGGTGCCTGCAAGTGCATTGAAGGGATCAGTATTCTATAAAGCATAATGGAAATGAAGTAAATATGCAGAATGCAAAGTTTGGAACATATTGGAGTCAGGCCTCGAACCCCGGCAAGCGCATGCTTGGCTGGTGTAGGCTCAATGGAGATTTGGCAAGTTTCCCCAGAGCATTTGTGATAAATCAGTGAAGTAGGCAACTCTGGCCATCCTAGCCTCTGTCTCTCTCTGGGATCTCTCCTGCCACATGTCCAGGCTGCTCTAGGCCCTCTGCCTCTCTCTTTCATTGTCGGAGCTCTCGCTCATTCACCTCCGCGGACGCCGGTCAGAGGCGGCATTAGATATGTTTGGATGAAGGTCGCGTAGTCGCCCTTCACACGAAAGTAGTCCGCCTCCAGCCCTACCATAAACTGGATCACCTCTTCAGCAGAAAGTCTGTGTGTCTCTTTCATGGATACTGGAGGTGCCATCGGTATGAATGGGGCAGGCTGTCCTAAACTCTGGCATGCGAAGCGCTCGCCTAAGAACCAAGCCCGGTAGATCGAGCCCTCGAGGAGGATATGATGGTGAGTGGTGACCCTAGCTGTCTCGTACAGGGATCTGAGCCCGAGGGTATCATATCCCACGGCTGCCACGTGATCTGAAATGAGAGAATGAACAAATGATCAGTTGTTGTCAATTGATTAATGTGTCTATCAAGTTGATTGAAAAGTGAGATGACTTTGTTTTGAATTACCTCGTGCGTCGTGACCGTGTCAAAGTACTGACGGAAAAACATGAAGTTTTCCTGGGTCTTACGACGGAGCTGACCATTGTATACCTGAGAAAACGGGACTTTCGCTGGGGTCTCCTCTATAGGCTCTGGAGAAAGAGCTGGGAAGTATGCGTACATCCATAGCTGCGGGGAAAATTTGATTGATACAATGTATAAGCAAATATAAAAAATGCGAGGCAGAAAGCATATAGTACATGAGCAGATACAGAGAATGCAGAGCAGACAGTACGTGTGTTGAACAAATGTAAAACAGGAAATGCTAAGCAGAAAATGTAAAGCAAAAGGGGGAACTAAGCTGTGTACCTCCCAGGCCCGCCAATAGCCACCTATCAAGATCCCGCACATGCGAGAGGTCGAGCTCATGTAACTATATAGAGTAGTAAGGCCGGCTCTGCCCCAGTTGTAGAACTGAACTTGCTGGAGTACTACCAATGCGCTCAGCAAATACAAGCCTATGGTATTCCACCTGTTCGAGAACAAGGTGGTACCGAAAAGGAATATGAGGAAGCCCTTGGCATACTGCTCTGCCTCCTCAACTATCTTCGATTCATCTCCTCTAAACTGCTCCTCGAACCAACTATATCTGACCATGCCTGCCCAAAGTATCGGTGGGCGTGCCCCAAGCCGTACGGTCCATACAGCCTCCCACTCTCCCATGTTAGGGTCGAGAGGGATCGGATCACCTTCCACGCCTAAGCCAGTGATCATGGTGAATTCGTAGGGCGTCATCATCATCTCCTCCATAGTGGAGAAATGGAAGGAGTTGGTGGTATCCCACCATCTCTCCACTAAAGCCCCTAAGGGAGGGCGACTCGTTACAACCCGCGTCAAGATGGAGCAGAATAGACCAAAGCCTGTCTCGTCGATAATGTCTGGCTGGCAGCTCATCGTACCAGTCTCGAGCTGTCGTCGTGCCATAGCCTCTGAAGAAGCGGGATCCGTCCTGTGGCAATGCATGTGATGTAATCAGATTAACTAATAAAAGTACAGCGAAAAGTACAGTTGAATATAGAGCAGTAATATATGAGATACAATTAGATTAAGGCAGTCAATGCAATCAGATCAAAACAGTGCAAGAAATGCAAACAGTTAAAGGTAGTACTGCAGAAAAGCGAAGTTCGTATCTCTACGGCGATAGTTGACAAGTGAGACGCAGGCTCTCTCAATAAAAGGTCATCTGGCATATCCTCAGCAAAGTCAGTGAAGGCTTTGATGCCTCCCGCGGTAGGTACTACGTGAGTCTCTGAATGATACCTCGGTGGGTCAAAAGGACGTATGCTCGGTGGTAATGGCTCCAGCTCGGCCTCAAAGTCCACCACAAACTCTACTGGAGGAAGCGCGGGGAAGGCCCTGTCATGAGGGACATCATCTGCCATCTGAAATGGATGCAAGAGAAGCAAAAGTAAGCAAAATTGCAAAAAAGGGTGAAACTTTGAAAAAGTCAACCCTAGGAGAGGGGAAGAAGTCAAAGGAAGTCAAAACCCAGGAAAGTGTACTAACCTTGGGAGAAACTCCAGAGAAATGAACCTTGAACGGTGGAAATCATGAAAGAGGCATCGAAATCAAATTCTGATCAGTTCAAAGTGAAGAGAACAAGAGGGTTTTAGTGAAGAAAATGTTTTTAGGGTGTTGGAAAACGCGTGGAACGCGCATATCTAGAGAGAATGAGCACCTAGAGAGCAAAAGACCACCAATGGTTGGTAGGGGTTGTGAGGAAATGAAGTGGCTTTGCTTGTACTTAAAGACCCGTCGGTCAAAAGACCAAATTGCCCAAATTTGCCATCGATGGCCAGTAGTGGCACATCGATGCCGGCAGTGTTGTATTGATGGCCGACAATGGCCACCAATGGCTGGTAGGGGGCCGACAGCCTCCCCTGATGACCGGCATGCTTCCACAAGTTCCCCCTGCCTCTTTTCCTTTGATTTGTGTCCTTGGATTCCGAGAAGTGCAAGGTATGCTCAAAGTTTAATTCAAAATGCCTCCGCGGAAGCTCAGAATTGCATTTCCAATGCACGACGGTCATCGCTCATCAACACGAACAAGGTGTATCCTTTTTAACATGTGGCAACTCTTCCGAGAGGTAAATTGGAAGTTGCTTTTGAGTCGTCTTTAGCACACGCTTTTGTCGTTGCATAGAATGTGCATTGCTTTTATCGTTGCATGGAGCATGCATTGAATTGTTGCATAGAACATGCATTATCATGTTTGCATGGAATATGTATGTTGCATTGAGTATGCGTCATTGATTATTTTACATAGAATATGCTTTTATTTTATTTCTTGTATGTTGTGCATGGAGCATGCCTTTAACATTGTGTTACGATCATTCGTCTCGCAAGAGACATGCATTTGTGTTGCATTGTACCTGTTAAGTTTCTTCCTTGTGCAGGCATGATATTGTATGTACTGTTCATTTCAAGCTGGTTCAACCAGAGGATATTGTATGTACGGTTCATTCAGAGGGATTCTGGGTAAGTTCATTCCTGTCCTTTGAACACCTTGTTTTGGTTAGAAACATTCGGGTACACTCGGTGTTTACACCACACCTTGCTTTGGTTAGAAACATTCGGGCACGCCCGGTGTTTACACCATACCTTGTTTTGGTTAGAAACATTCGGGTACGCCCAGTATTTACACCACACCTTATTTTGGTTAGAAGCATTGGGTTGTGCGCCCGATGTTTATACCACTCCTGTTGGTTAGAAGCATTAGGTTGTGTGCCCGATGTTTATACCACCTCTTTGGTTAGAAGCATTTGGGACGTGTGTCCGATGCTTATACCACTTTGTTCTTGGTTAGAAGCATTGGGTTGTGTGCCCGATGTTTATACTTTGCTTTGGTTGGAAGCGTTTGGGTCGTGTGCCCGACGTTTATACCACCTCTCTAGTTAGAAGCATTGGGTTGTGTGCCCAATAGCATTTGGGACATGTGCCCGACGCTTATACCACCTCTCTGGTTAAAAGCGTTTGGACTGTGTGCCTGACGCTTATATCTTCCTTCTGGTTAGAAGCGTTTGGGTCGTGTGCATGACGTTTATACCACTTTGTTCTTGGTTAGAGACATTGGGTCATGTGCCCGAAGTTTATACTTTATTTTGGTTAGAAACATTGGGATGTGCTCCGATGTTTATACCGCCCTTCGGTGTTTTTTGTCGCTAGGATGTGTTTTGTTTGAGACTTCGGGTACGCTTGGCAATCGTTTTTGGCTATTTCTGTGTGATCGTAGTTAACATTGCATAATTTCCTTATATCTTTTCTGTGTGAAAGGTCATTCAGTCGGTGATTCTCATGCATGGTGTGTTTATTGGCTCACTTCTTCTCATGTGTGAGATTGTTATACCTCATTGGTTTGCTTAAAATGTCGCATTTTCTTTGCATGATACTTGCATTCAAATGCTTCATCACAGCTTTCTTTGCATAATCATAAGTTATGTTCGGCATCATGCATATCATTTGCATTTTGCCCCAGCCTGCGGGCACATTTATATTGTTATCTTGTTTGTCTGCCTAAGTCTTCGGCCTTGTCAAAAATGGGTCGTCTCTGGGCTTTGACATTCACTCTCGTCATTTCATGACTTTCGAGTTCTGTCAAAGAGGGACAACTGTAGACACCCCATTTTGACCATCCTCTAGACTTGGATGTTCTTGTAGGTACATCCAGTGATAGGTTTCATTGCTTGTCGAGCCCTCGAACTGCGCGGAGGAATGCCCTAGGTTTGATATTTCCAAACCCTACATCAACTCTATCTAATTTTTGGACCATGTCTTGGTCCTTTTGGCATGTTGTTTTTGATGGCCTGCCGGCCATCATTGAGGGCTGCCAGCCATGGGCTTTGGCCTACCGGCCATTGATAGGCCATGCCGGCCATCACTGATGACCGGTCGGCCACCACTGATGACCGGTCGGCCACCAGTACATCAGTAGATATTTTGTGATATTTTTGACAGCTATTTGCACAGATTAACCCATCTGCTTGCACGTGGATGGTTGGATTTCTTTGAAGGCTTCATGTATCTTCTATATATAGAATCCATCGTCTTGCATGTGGGGGGTTATAAAAATTTTGTGAGAAAAATTTCTCTCTCTCTCTCTCTCTCTCTCTCTCTTGATTTTGTGCTTGAAAGTGGGAATTCTCTACACATTTGTTCTAAGAACCTTGACCAAACAACTTCACCTTGGAGCTGAGGCTCTTTAAGGCTTGGTTTGAGGTCTTGAACTTGGTTTTGGCTAAGAATTTTAGCTGTTTTGTTCCTGTGCTTCAAAGGTATAAGCTTGTCCCTTTTAAGCTTTATTTTGGTTAAGTGTTTGGCCATCTTTTTACAATACTTTGAGGCTGGTTTTAACCTCTAAAAAACTTTGTTTTTAAGGTTTAAAAATCATGGTTTGAGCCTTGTTTAGTTAGGGGGTGGTTTCCTCTGTTTGCTCTTTGGCTTGTAAAGCCTTTTGAGCCATCTTTCAAAGCTTTTGAAACAACCTTTTCTCATCCTTTTAACCACTGAATTCCAAGGGAATTTTAGTGGTTAGAAGTTGGTTTTGAAGTCCAAAATGGGAGGGGGTGGCCTCCCCTCCTTGTGTCTTGTTTGCATGTGTTGATGGCCTTGCATGTGAGCATGTTTTTCTACTTATTTGTGATATGATCTCAGCATGTTTTTGCTATTGATTTAGCATGCTTTAACTCTATTTTGAGTGGTCTTGGTCATATGAGCTTTGTCTTGCATGGCTGTAGTGCAAATGGCCTTTAGTAGCTTTGTGTGTTAAGGCCTTTAACATGCTTTACATGTGTTCATTGCATGTTGTAATATCATTTAACAGGTGATTTCAGTGCATATATCTCTGTCACACACACATGTCTCACTTTTTCATTGCTTTTGAAAGTTGTGCTTTGAGCCTTGTTTGTAGCTTAACATGTGAGCATGTATTTCTACTCGTTTGTGCTACCATCATAGCATGTTTTGGCCTCTGTTTTGACATGTTTAAGCTCTGTTCAGAGTTGGTTTGGTCATTTGTACTTGGTATTGCATGCCTCTGGTGCAGTGTTCTTCACTATCTTTAATGCTTTGGCACTTAAACATGTTGTACATGTGTTGCTTGCATGTTTTAGCATTATTTGGCATGCCATTTTAGCACTGAAAATTATGCAACCTCCCTAATTTCTTTATTTTTCTATTTGTTTTGAGGGTTGGTTAACCTTAGGTTGTGTTTAAGCATGAGATAAAGCTTGTGCTCAATGGCTTTAACTCTCTTTTGAGGGTTTGTACTAGTCAAAGGCATGATCTCTCTCATGTTTTAAACCATCTTTTGGTTGACCCCTCTCTCATTAGAGGACACTCATCTTGGACTTGACCAATTAAAGAATGGCTTGGTAATGCTAAAATGAGTAAATAAAATGAACCAAGTAAAACATGACCAAGATAAACATGTTATGTGTGGATTGCATTGTGTTCAATTGGACGTTATATTGAACACAAGGAAAATTGGTTCATTTCATACATGAGTTGATGAAATGGGCTAATCTCCTTTGTCTCCATTGCCTTTGATCATCCATGATGAGGTAATGGACTTGAGTCTTTGTTTTGTGCATTGATTGAAAGCGTACAACTTGGATCTTTGGCCATCATACATTGAAAATGCTTGATTGGTGGTTTTGTATCCAATAATGCCACTCCTTTGATGTTTTGAGATGATAAGGAGGGGCATAGCACAAACATACCCTTGGGAGACCCTCCATTTTCCTCTATTTGAGCTCTGTCGCAGAATGGTGATTCAGCACAGTAGTGGCCGGCAGTGCTTCATCAGTGGCTGGCAAGGCTTCATCCTTGGCCGGCAGTAGCTTCTCATAGCCGGCAGGCCACTAGTGCATTCCTCAGCATGGAATTGGTAAGGCAGAGCAGAAAGTTCTTGTAGTAACCTTGCAAACAGAGCCTCTCAAAAGCAAACCGATGGGCTTTTTGGGGCGAGAAACCGAATGCATGCATGTTCAACTTTCTGAAGCAGAGCTGAAGTAGTGTAATTTTATGCTTTACTTGATAGTTAGCATTGGTTTTGTAATTTAATTAATTAGTTTGCTAATTAATTAAGTGTTGTAATAATTAAGTAGCTTAGTTTAGCTATTTCTTTATTGTTTTGTAATAATTAGTAAGTAGTTTACTAGTTGTTCGTTTGGTTTGTAATAATTAGTCTAATTAGTTTAATTAGTTTAGTTAGTTTAGCTTAGCTTATTTATTCAGACCCTCCTTCGAGAGGGCACAATGTTATAATAAGGGTGCGTATGTGTGTGCATGTCTTCTAACCCCACTTCTTTCTCCCTTTTACTCAACCGCTTTTGATGGTTAGTTTAGGGCACGTTTTGATTAGCATACCTTATGCTTTGTATGTTTGCATCATTCCTTTGTCTTGCATGCACCGGGCTCGGCGCATCATTCAAACCACATCGTATTTCAATACTTATTTGAATACATGTATCAAATGTTGCCTTCATATGCCACCTTAGATAGCCGAGCCTATTTAGTTGCATTATTGCATGTGTTGCATCAGGCATCTTAACATAGTTAGGATCATGCATTGTTTCTAACTAGCTTTTGTTTTGGCTTGGAGTACACTGTAAGTTTTACGCTTTAGCATACTTGCCTGAGTGTGAGTGTTGCCATGATAGCATGCTTGCCATGAGGCTATGTGCTTAAATGCTTAAATTGCTTGAATGCCTGTGGGTGAAGGTTTGATTGCCTGAATTGGAACAACTCGATGATTGCGAGTTTTTAAGCCCACTTTGCGAAGTGGCAAATCAGGTTGTTTAAAGCCCACTTGAGGGTGGCAAATCCGCGATTTAGCCTACTTGCGAGTAACACTTTCAAACCATTTTCACAAACAAACATGAGTTGTTTTGTTCCAATTCTCGTGATTGAGTCTATACTTGTATGTGTGTGCCACATTGTAAAGTTAGCTAATAATCAGAATAAGAACACATAAGGTCTATAAAACAACATATCATGCTTAGTAGGGGCCGATCCTTTGATCGGGCGAGTAGGGGTGCTCATTGCATGACCTTCCCCTCTCGTACCCAAGTTCCCCAGTCGATGCAACTTTGGTGATGACGGACACGTGGCCTTTGGCACGAGTCAGGGTTTCCTAAATTTCTCAAAAATAAACTATTTAGGTGGCGACTCTGTAATCTGGCAAAGCAGTCCAGTTTTGGCATTATTTGATTCAAAATCTGATTTTCCAAAATGATTTGTCGGATTGGACTCTTTAATGTTTATGAGTCTCACATTGCACTTTGTGAGATTAAATTCAGAACCGTGACATGAGTCCAAACTGTAGTAAGACCAATTCGCACCTCTCCGAAAAGGGGGCACACAAAGAAAGTCAGGTCTACTAGTACCTACCCTTCATACCTCAAAGCAATACACTGAAAAGATACCAGAATTGGTGGATGACCAATATGGAGGTGCACTTGGCCATTTCTCCCCAAGATCTATTAATGGTATTAGACGTGCCTCAAACCAAGTCTAAAGGGACTGGAGTTGTTACTTCCTCCACTGCTTTTGTTTCCCCAATTTCTACCCCGGCTACTATAAAGTCTACTTCTGCTGCCTCACTTCTTCCTAGAGTTACTCGAGCTGCTTCGAAGAAAAGTATGCACTGCTGCTTATTTTCTTTTCTCCTTTTTATGATACTTTTGCCTTTTGCTTATAGTTCTTTCTTTGGTATAGGTGGTGTAGGCACCTCACAGGGAGACTCTCCTCAAAGAGCTCAAGCTTTAAATCTCCATACGAGCAAGCAGAAGTAACAAAGAAAAAGAAAGCTTTTGCTTGATCCTGAAGAAAAGGTACCTGAGGCTCACGTGGAGGAAGAGGAAACAGAAAAAGAGCAAGAGACATCATTAAAAAGAAAGAAGAAAATAACAGTCTCTCTCTCTAATTTCACTGGGGACCCCATTCATGAAGCATCTGTTAAAGCAGGGGAAGCGGAACACTCTAAAGAAATCATTGTGTTCTAAAGAGCTGAGAAGAGGAGACAATATCAAATACTTAGGGATGAAGCTGCTACTGCTAATGAACTCCATAGAGAAACTGCAAGGAAACAACAAATTGCTGAACATTATACCCTTCGCAGCTCTCCAACCATTGCTACCACTTCTGAAACTAGTAATTTCCTTTTGTGTCTCTAATTTCCTTTCTCAAGTTCTCGATATTGAAACTTAATATTGCTTCGTATTTCTTCTTTTGCAGCAACAACTACTCTGCCTTCTCCTTCAATAAGGACTTCGTCATTTTCAACTGAAGTTGAAAGACTATCAGAAGCAATGCCTTGAAATGTGGAGCCCATTTAAGCAATACTCCCACTTCCTGGCTCTACACTTTTCATACATTTCTTGAGGCAAAGCATTCCTGTATCCTTATCCTTTGGCTTAACTCCATACCTTCCTCTTCTATCCTTTAACCCAGCCTAATTTATTCTCCCTTCAAACCTTGCTGCTCCATCCCCTCCTGAGGAAATCCCAGTTATTACTTTATCTCCAGTGATAGCTGATTCCCTTAGAGAAGACACTGGTAGCTCACCAATTCCTTGTCCACTATCCCTATCTAGCTCGAGTCCCTCTTCTCTTGACCTACTAGTAGCCAAGACTATGGAAACTGCTAGACATACTTCATCTTCCTCTCCTATCCCTATACAGCCATCTCTTTCTTATACCAGAGCCCTTTCTGCACCAACCATGTCAACGGAAGAGGTGGACATTTTTGAAGCAAGACTAGCTAGCCTTTTTGACATGCCTTCTACCATTCCAACAACTAGCAATGAAACTAAGCCATTGGTTCTGGCTGATTCTCTCTTGGAAATTTTTTAGAGCTCTTCCACCACCAGTAGGACTTCCTCGCCTTCACTGGGTTTGGATAGTTGTTTGGAGTTGTTGACATTGTTCTCGAGGATCCCCTTCGAAGCCTTGCAAAAACCTATTATCAAGAATGGTTTCCTCTAGTGCTGCAAGGTTATTGAGCAATCCAGTATGACTATTTGAAGTCATTTATCTCAGGTAGCAGCTACCATTGACTGTTATATCAACATCTGCCGTGTTACCAAAGCAGCAGAGGAGAAATTGTTGAAAGACTAGAAATTTGTTTCCTACGTACATGCTGAAGTATTTGAATTGAAAGAACAACATTCCTCTGTCTCCTAATTTTGAGCCCAACTTTTGGAGAAGAAAGCTCAACTAGAAGAAGAGTTATCAGCAGTCAACCTGGCTTTGGATCGACCTGCCACAAAGCTGCAAATTACCAAACAAGAACTGGCTGATTGGAAGTAGGAGATGACTATGGCCATTTAGTTGTTCCCATCTCTTAAGAGTAGAGAGTCAATTGTAAAGGAATAACTAAAACATTTACTGACTTTTGGGCCGATCTATGGTTGCATGTATTCAACTCCTTATGAAATAAAATCTTTATTTATTATTTGAGTGTTTTCATGCTTCTTTTGTGTAGCACTTATTATACTCCTTGTGTTTCCCACACAGTTGGATAATAAGGCTTCAAATATCTGCCATTAATTTTCTTGGGGTGTATATATTCATCCAAAATTTTCAAATAATATGCTCCCCAAGACAAGACT
Source organism: Camellia lanceoleosa (assembly GCA_025200525.1). Lineage (NCBI taxonomy): Eukaryota > Viridiplantae > Streptophyta > Magnoliopsida > Ericales > Theaceae > Camellia > Camellia lanceoleosa. The sequence goes on from CM045764.1 coordinate 105,896,081, forward strand.
CTATGAACTTGATATGGTCATTCCCAATTAGGTGACCATTTGCCAAACTTATGGCTTTTAATCCCTATTGGGAGTATTGTCTTCCATATCAAATCACCTTCATCAAAGCTAATGTGCTTGACTTTCTTATTATAGTTTTTGGCTGCTTTCTTCTTTTGGAAAAGAATGCTATTTAATGCCAAAATTCTAGCTTCATCTACATTCTCTAATTCCAAGCATATACTTTGATGTACTGCTCAGGAACTAACTGATCTTGGCATCTCACCCTCAAGGACTTGATGTTAATTTCTACAGGTAACACTGCATCATGCCCATATACTAAGGCATAAGGTGTAACTCCTGTACTTGATCTTGGAGAAGTCCTATAAGCCCATAATACATCCAAAAGTAAGTTATGCAAATCCCTGGGATTGTCTTCCATAACTCTCTGTATTCCTTTTTTTCAAGGATTTATTGGATGATTCTGTCTGACCATTTGCTTGTGCATCATAGGGGATAGAATTAACAATGTTAATTCCAAACTCTGCCACAAAAGACTTTACCATCTTCCCATCAAATACAGTCCCATTATCAATAGTTATGGTCTGTAGGATGCCAAATCTATGGATCAGATCTTTAATGAATCCAATAACTTCAGTCTGGTCTACAGCCTTATATGGTTTAGCTTCGACCCACCTAGTGAAGTAATCTGTGACCACTAAGATGAAACAATGATGCTTCGAAGAGGGTGGATGTATTTTTCCTATCATATTCATAGCCCATTCTCTAAACGGCCAAGGCTTAACAACTGCATACAAATCAGTTATTAGTACATGTCTTATCGTGCCATGCTTTTGGCATGCCTGGCAAGCTCTAGCATATTCTATACAATCTGTAAGGATGGTTGGCCAATAGTAGGAATGTCTTCGAAGTAGCCATCTCATCCTCACACCAGGTTGATGAGCACCACAGATGCCTTCATGAACCTTAGCCATGGTTGTCAATGCCTCTTTTGGCCCAAAACATTCCAATAATAACCCATCTGCTCCTCTTTTGTAAAGAGCATTACCATACACTATGTATCACATAGATTGTAATTTGATCTTTTTGCTGGCTTTCAAAGATGGGCCAGTTAGATATCGCATTATTGGATGTCTCCAATCTTGTTCTTGTAAGTCATTATTGCAGACACCCCATTTTTGACCGTCCTCAAGACTTGGACATCATCGTTTGTGCACTCGATGATTGTCCTTGTTTCTGTTTGTTTTGAGCGCCTAAAGTCCTCGGTGGAACGCCTTGTCTTTGAGCCTTTAAACCTTATCTGTTTTGTGCATGTTTTTGGACCAAGAGCTTGTTGCCTCTAGTCTGGAAGAGTGGGTGACCTGTCGGCCAGCCCCCTAGGCTGTCGGCCAGGGCTTGTTCTTATCGGCTACCAGTGGTGGCCAGTTGGCTATCAGTGGTGACCGACGGCCATTGGTCTCTTTTTTCCAGATATTTGTTGACAGCTGTTCCAGTTGTTGCTCACTGAGTTGCATCTTTATACACATGTATGGTGAGATGGTCACAAGCTCAAGACTTTTTCTTCTATATATAGGGGGTCTCCTCCTCCATTTTTGAGGGTTAGCATTTTTAGAACAAAAATAACTCTCTCTCTATCTCTCTCTCTCTCTTGTTATTTTATACACATTTGTTTAGTTTCTCTTAGCTTTTGCATATCAACCCTTAACCAAATACTCTCACCTTTGGGCTGAGATTACTTGGAACCTTGTTTGAGCTCTAGAAAGAGGTTTGAGCTTGGTTTGTTGCCTATTTTGTGCCTTAGCTTCAAGAGGTATAACACTTGCTATTCAAGCTTGTTTTCAATACTTGTTTTGTCATCTTTTCAAGCTATTTTTGGGCTAATTTTGAACTGTCAAAAACTTTGTTTTTATGACTTAAAAGTGTTGGTTTGAGGTCTCTTTGAGTTAGGGGGTGCTCCACCCTTCTTGCTCCTTTGTTTGTTAAGCTCTTATACCATTGTAGACACCCCATTTTTGACCGTCCTCAAGGCTTAGACGTCATCGTTTGAACACTCGATGATCATCCATGCTCGTGTTCGTTTTGAGTTTCTGAAGGTCTCGGCCGTGCGCCTTGCCTTGGAGCCACTTAACTTGTCTGTATTGTACTTGGTTGTGGACCAAGAACTAGTAGCATTGCTTATGGGGGAAGAGGGTGGCCTGTTGACCAACCCTGGTACCCACCGGCCAAGCCTAGTGGCTGTCCGCCTGGCCAAGTTCTCATCGGCCATCAGTGGTGGCCGGCCGGCCTCACTGATAGCCGGTCGGCCATGAGTGTTGGCCGAAACCCCCTTTTCTGCTTTTGCAGATATTTATTTTCCAGCTGGTGCCAGCTGCTGATCACTAAGTGTGTCCTCCATAGACGTGTATGGATGGATTCAAGCAAGCTTCTAGCTACTCAAGAAAGCTTTGGCTTGCTTTTCTCTATATAAGGGAAGTTGCCTTCCCCTTAGAAAAGGTTCAGAATTTCAGAGAAGCCAAAATATATACTCTCTCTATCTCTCTCTCTCTCTATATTGTTGTGCCTTATAGTGCTTAGAATTGCATTTTCTTCACACTTTTGCACACAACCTCTTAGCCAAACACTCCTACTTTGTTGTTGAGGTGCTGGAGGGTCTTAAGGGAGCTTCAAAAAGCTAGTTTTTGCCTCAGAAGTGGCTGGCTTTGCTGTGGTTCTTCAAGGGTGAGTCTTTCCCCTTTTAAAGCTTTATTTTGATTGCATATTTAGCCACCTTTGCATGCTTCTTTTGGCTTAACTCTCAACTGCAAAAAGCTTTTTTTTTTTTAAGTGCTTAAGATGTTTGTTTGAGGCCTTGTTTGAGTTAGGGGTTGTCTACCCCCTTTTGTGCCTTATTCTACTTTGTTTTGAGCTATCCTTTAAGGCCTTCAAGATCATCTTTATTTGGCCTTTTCACTGCTGAATTCCAGAGGAATTTCAGTGGTGGAAAGTGGGTTTTGAGACCCCAAATAGATGGGGGTGGTCCCCCCCCTTTTGTATCTTGTTTGCATGTGTTATAGGCCTATCAAGTGAGTATGTATTTCTATACTCTTAAGGCTTAGTTTGAGCATGTTTTTTGTGAGTTTTTGGACCTGATATAACTTTGTTTTTGGCTGGTTTGGTTGTCTCTTGAATGTTTTCTACACTTGTAGTGCAATCCTCCCTATAGCCTTAACATGCACCATGCTTTGGACCATCATTTTAGCATGTTTTTGGCTCTACTCCAGCAAGCTTTTACTCATGGTTTGCCATGCTTAAGGGATGTTTTAAGTTGTTTTGGTCATGCATGCCTTGCTTCGTATAGCCATAGTGTAATCTTGCTCACTAGCTTGGTGTTTTGAGTCCACTAGCATGTATTACTTGGGCTATTTGCATGATTTGGCATCATTTGGAATGTAATTTCAGAGCTTGTCTTTGCTATACTCCCATGTTTATCACTCTTTCATTGCTCTTGAGGGTTATGCATTATGCCTTGTTTGTGAGCCTATGAATGAACATGCTTTGCTTGCATTTTGAGCCTATGTTTCAGGATGCTTTCGGCTTGATTTAGCATGCCTCGACTTTGTTTTGAGTAGTTTGGGTCATATGGGATTGGTTACGTATGGTTGTAGTGCAATAGCTTTGACTAGCCTAATGATTCAAGGACTCTAGTATGCCATGCTTGTGTTGTTTGGATAATTTGACATCATTTCACATATGATTTTAGTGCATGTGGTGTAGCTACACTCTCACATTTGTCACTTCTTCATTGTGTTTGAGAGTTGTGTTTCTATGCTTTGTTCATGAGCCAATGCATGAGCACCATCTTCTTGTCTTTCATGCTAGTATTTCAGAACATCTCAACCACTGTTTTGGCATGTATGAGGGCTGTTTAGGTTTGGTTTGATCATTTGAGCATTGTATTGCACGCCTCTTGTATGATGCTCTTTACTTGCTTTGATGCTTTAGCCTTCAAACATGCCATGCATGCATTGTTCATTTGTTAGAACCTTGTGCATGCCATATTAGCATTGATAGGAAGGCATGTTGTGTGTGTTGCATTGTGTTTGGATTGGGTGTTAATCCAAACATGAGAAACGAGGGGCGTTTCATACTTGAAGTGATGAAACGCCCCTCATTTCTCGGTCGCCGACCCTCTTCATCAAGTATGATAGAGGTGGAGGCCCTTATGTATTATTTGTGCATTCATTGACATTGACTTGTGCAAACTGGCTTCTAGGCCATCATGCGTTGCGATGCTCGGTTGGTGGCCCGAGAGTCAACTACCGCACTCTCTTGAGCTTGAGGAATGATAGGGAGGGCGGTTGTGCACACATTCCCTTGCAAATAGACTGCCATGCCTCTATTTGTGCTCTACTGCAGCAAAAGGAGAAATTGCAGGAAGCAGTGGCTGACCGGCCATCAAGTCCAGCCGACCGGCCACCAAGGCTGCCGACTGGCCATCATTACTAGCCAATGGCTACCATCTCTGGCCGATGAGCCTTCATCATGTTCCTAAGGTGGGTTAGAAATATTCTGGGAGTGGGCATAATTTTCAGAGGTCCAAAAGTGTGTAAACAGAGGCATCTTGAGGCACGGTAGTGGATTTTGCTGGCCGACGAGCATGCATATTGTAGCGCAGGCTGGGTCCTCTGATTCGGACTTCGATTTGTGTCGGTTCTATCTGAACCAAAGAGTCCAACCGCAAATCGTTTGAGAAAACATATTTTTTAAACATGGGTACTTTGCACACAGAGTCGCCACCTAAATATTTTTAATTGGGAAATTTAGAAACCACGACTCGGGAAGCAATACCGTCCGTCATCACCAAAGTGGTCTTGGCTCGCTTGCTTAGATCGCGATCGGAGAAGTCGATATATGAGCCCCCTCTTCGCCGTCAAGCCAAGCCTCTACTAACCGTGATATCCGTTTTTGAAAACATTGTGCGTTCTTATTCATTAACCTAGAATTACTATGTGATGCGCAACACAAAAGTATAGACTAGATCACCTAACTTGGAAATAAACATTGCATATCAAAAACGTGTTAGATTTCTTTGTTGTTCCAACGGGCAATCCAACCTCCACCCAAGGCATTCAAATAGTTTATCATGTAAGCAACTAGCCGCATGGTAAGCCTACTATCATGGTAAACATTCACACGCATGCGATATGCTAAAGTAAACACTTACTACAGACCTCAGCGCCAAAACAAGAAACGGTTAGCAAACATGCATGACCTAGTTCATGTTGAGTGGCTAATGCAACACAAGTAAAATGCATCTAGAGTAGGCTCGGCTAACCTAAACATGGCATGTGAAATGTATTCAATTTGGAAATTGAAAGTTACGATGGGCTTTGTATGATGTACCGAGCAGGTGCATGTAAACAAATGCATGAATGCACACATGCATTGCATAAGGTATGCTAAAGTAGGCCGCCTTTAATCTACCAGCGAGGTAAATAAAGGGATAGAAAGAAGGGATTGAGTTGGAGACATGCACCCACTCACGCACATTTTTTTGCTTTCTGGCGCCGGAGGGACCGAAAGAATAATATGAGAACGAATAATTAATTGACTATCCTAGCTAATTAAATATTACAAATCAATTAAATTAAATAAATAAACTAATTAATCTATTTAAGCGATAAATGCCTCGGAAATTATTGCGATAATGCGGGAGCTTCCGGAGAGTGCCGCTCTACTTGAGTGTAAGTGTGCCTCTGTTTCCTCTGCTCTCCTCTTTTCTTCAACTCCAAACCCCTAAGTAAGGTGTTTTGAAAGATTTTTCAAAGATTTCACCTCTCTTTCATTCATCTCCCCTTTGTCCTTGCTCGGTTGTTAAAAAGCTAACATTTTACAAATGCGAATCGGGAACATCGTGGGAATTTTATTTCAAAATGTTTTGAAAGAGAGGGTTTTAAGGTATAAAACCATCAAAAATAATTTTGGTCCACAATGGGGTATGAAGTTGAGATTTGCCTCTCTTTGTCAAGAAATCGAACTTCGCATCGCACACCTTTCTCCAACAAGTAAACAATCAGTAATGCCCAAGTCTCGAGGGCAGTCAAAAATGGGGTGTCTACACATATCCCCCTTGCTTCCCGAGGCCATTTGTTTAAATTGTTTGGCTAAACTAGTTCATTAGCTTAGTTATTTTGTAATTAATTAGTTAAGTGTTTAATTAATTAATTGGGTTTGTAATAAGTTGGTTAGCTTAGCATAGCTAGTTAGCTTATTTATTCGGACCCTCCGTCGAGAGGGCAAATTTTGTAATAAGTGTGCGTATGTGTGATGCATGTCTTCCAACTCCACTTCTTTCTCCCTTTTACTTAACTGCTTTTGACGGATAGTTTTAGGGCATGTTTCAATTAGCATACTTATGTTTGCAAGCGTGCATCATTCATTTTGTCTTGCATGCACCGGGCTCGGCGCATCATTCAAACTACAATATATTTCAATACCAATTTGAATATATGTTATCTAGTTGTATTCACATGACATCTTAGAATAGCCGAGCCTATCTTAATTGCATTTTGCATGTGTTGCATTAGGCATTCTTAACATAGCTAGGATCATGCATTGATTTCTAACATAGCTTTTGTTTTGGCTTGGAGTACTAGGCAAGCTTTTACTCTTTAGCATCCTTGCATGTGTGTAAGTGTTGCCATGTTCAGCAAGCTTGCCATGAGTCTATGTGCTTGACTACTATAATTGTTTGAATGCCTGTGGGTGGAGGCTTGATTGCCTGAATTGGAACAACTCGATGATTGTGAGTTTTAAGTCCACTTGAAGTGGCAAAATCATGTTTTTTTCTAAGCCCACTTGAGGGTGGCAAATTCGCGCTTTAGCCTACTTGCGAGTAGCACTTTTCAAAAAAAAAACATGAGTTATCTTGTTCTAATCCGCGTGATTGAGTGTATACTTGTATGCTGTGCGCATCACATAGTAATTTTTGATCAATAAACCGGAATAAGAACACATGTGTTTTAAAAAACAACATATCATGTTAAATAGAGGCCGATTTTTGATCGAGCGAGCGGGGGTGCTCATTTCATGACCTTCCCCCCTCATACCCAAGTTCCCGAGCCGAGGCAACTTTGGTGATGACGAACATGTGGCCTTAGGTACGAGTCAGGGTTTCCTAAATTTCCCAAAATAAAATATTTAGGTGGCGACTCTGAAATTTGGCAAAGCAGTCCATGTATGGCACTTCTTGATAAAAATCAATTTTCCAAAACGATTTGTCGGATTTGGACTCTTTGGTGATTTATCAGTCTTAAATTGCACTTTGTGAGATTAGATACAGAACTGTGACAGGAGTCTGAACTGTAGTAGCTAGAATCCCAATTCGCGCCCTCGCGCGCGGAGCAGAGTTCGGGCGGTCCGCAGTTTCTAGCGACTCCGCTGGGGAATTAGAGAACTTGACTCGAGCTCATGATATGTTGTTTTGTCTGCACTTATGTGCTTCTTTTCATTGCATTTGCATTGTTGCACCTAGGACACCGTGTTTGCCATCTGCTATTCCTGAACGGTTTGCCGGAGGCTTGCTTGAAAAAGCCTGCATAAGGCAGACTGGTTACGGGCTCTGCCACGATGGGAACACAAACCTTGGTTTTTACTGAGGCACCATTTTTGATCATTCGACCTAGTTGCATATCGGAAACCATAGTGACCATTCCAAACTAGGACAGGTTACTTACCCAATTGTAGGTTGTTTGAAACCGCTGTGTGCGTAGTGAAACCCTAGCTCCTGACAAAATAGGACAGGGAAACCCTACCCCTCCATAGGGGTGTTTTGGCTCTCACTTTCTTGCTATGTGCTTTTAGAGTGTATCTCTACTGGAGTGCATGTATCAGTTTGTAAGTCCCAGTATCAGTCTAAGGACATCAGTATTTGGGGGAATCAGTTTTACCTGAGGGTATCAGATTTGAGGCAGTGATTTGGGGGCAATGATTAGTGTTTGAGAACAGCTCTTTCAGCTTTTTATTACCAACTGTGTGTTGTCTTTATTTTAAGCCGAAATGCTGTCCGTTTTTCTGGTTGTTTGTTTCCTTATTTTTTCTTTATTTATCTTTTTGCAAGGTAGTTTAGCCTCATTGCTTCTGAAAAGGCAGATACCCTCCGAGCACTCTAGACTAGAGGTCGAAGGCTTTCCCAATCTGAGGATCTAGTTGACGGACAACCAGTGTTTGTGTCATTACCCTCGGTTACGAGACAGAGGTCATCCAGGCGCAGATCACCAGTACAACGGTTACCAGTTCAAGGGTCTTTGTCCACCCCACATGTGCACAGTAGGGATCAGATTTCTATTTCTACCACAGAAAGAGATACACCTGTTCAGTTAGATTAGCACCTTATGGCAAGTATGGAGGACATGATGCATCAGCTCCAAGAGACCATGCAAAGCCATGCAGCGGGATGCTGCCCACTAGGCAGAGTTTGCCACGCGTCAGGCAGAGATTGTGGCTCAACAGACAGAGTTGATTGTCAGACTTCAACAACAACAGCAACCGCAACCGCAACAAGCCAGAGCATCTACTTTGCATCCACCCCCACCTCCACCCCCACCAAGAGTTCCAACACTCGGGGATACTGCAAACATCCAGGAAGATACGGACACTCCAACAGGGCAAGTCTCGCCACCAGTTCTATCGCAGATTTCAAAGACACGGGCCTTCTTAACGGATACACCGTTTGAATCTGAGGTGGACCCAACCGCTCTGAAGGTCAGTAAGCTTGAAAAGCTATTCAAGAGGGCTCAAGGCATTATTTCCATTCCAAACATAGAGGATGGATACACCGATTCGGCGGTGACTTTGTCGGACCGGTTTAAGATGCTGCATATAGATCGTTTTGACGGTTCTGGCGACCCCATGGTACATCTGCGATTATTCTCGGATATCCTAAGGCCAATGGGCCTTTCCAGATTGCAAAAGCTTTCCCTCTTCAGCTGGACCCTGTCGGGTGTTGCGGCTATTTGGTACACAAAGCTGGAGAACTCTGTCAAGAGAAGCTAGGGAGAGATGGCTGAGGCCTTTGTAGCTCAATACTCCGACAACACGCAGATTGAGATCATAACTCATGATCTCGAGACAACCAGACAGGAGCCAAAAGAGGGCTTCTCTGACTTTGTAACCCGTTGGAGAGCCAAAGCTTCTATGATGACCACCAGGTCGGTCGACAAGGATCAGATATGGATGATTGTGCGCAACCTCCAACCCAAGTTGATGCAAAAGATGATCGTCTTACCCCTTCCCACCTTTGTGGATTTACACGAGATTAGGGTACAGATTGAGGACGCCATGAAGTAGGGTCTGATTAACCACGAGAGAGAGCAGCCCAAGAGGGCATTTACCCACAGTTCGAATGTAGGCACGAGTAGTGCTGCAGCTGCTAGAACTTCTGATGTGGGCATGGTCACCACCACTACATCAAAAACAACCACCCCATTCACCGGTGCGTCTGGCACCACCTCACAAACAGCCAAATACCCACCCCGGGGTCAGAGGACTTATACCCCGCTGTATATGCCTTTGTCCAAAGCCCTAGGGGTTTTAATCAGGAAGGGGCATCTGAAGCCCCTGGAGCCGCGGCCATTACCAAATAACCTCCCACCAACCCATAACCCGGCCCAATACCGTGCCTTTCACCAACAGCATGGTCATGACACCGACCAGTGCTTCAGACTACGTCATGAGATTCAGGATCTCATCGACAACAAGGTGATCACGCCTCCAGAAAAGCCGAATGTCACCACTAACCCACTCCCACCACATAACCATGCCTCTCTACCCAAACACATCAACCTGATCCAAACCACGGCCATTCCATATGACCCAAGCATATATATCACACCCTCCCACCTACCCAAGCCTGAGGTTTTCATCCCAGACAGCACAGACTTGTGTATGTTGAGCATCTCCCCAACCTAACCAGAATCAGCTGTGGTGACTGTCGAAGACAAAATTGGGATGACTTTGGAGGTAGATGAGAATGTTGATTCAGAGCCTGAGGGGTCTGAGAGCTTTGCGTACAACCCGAGTGGTTATATCACATCAACAGATCAGGTTAAGCTGAGGGTGGAGTTTCCAGTTAGGGTAGAGATCAGTGTGGTTCGGGAGGATGGACCTAGTTAGGGGTTAGATGACCTAGCAGAGCTGGAAAAGTATATTGCCAATCTGCAATTCTTCAACGAACAGGACTTAGGAGATGTTAACGTCAACTAGTTCGACTTGAATAGATCAACAGAAAATACTGGATGGCTCAGCGACGAGCCGGATGTTGTTGAGGTGCCTCAGCCAGAACAGGGACCGTTAGAAACGGGGACATTAGCAGTGGTCGGAATTGTCGAGAATCAAAAGGAATCGCCAAAGAGCACCGGTGCTAAGAATTTTGCTCGAGATCCGGCAAGACAAGAGATGAATCGAATAGAGGTCAGATTGAAGCAGCTTGAGCAACAAAAGATTGAGGATCTTGAGAGGGCTAGGAAGGCCAAAGCAAGCAGTAACGGACCGGACAGCTGTCTGTCGGTTGCCGATGTGATGTGGTGGGAAGACGACAACTTACGTCTTGCCCGCACTTACGAAGATTAAGGGTAGAACCAACCGGATGACACCTGGTATGTGGAGGAGGTTGACCATATGACCAGAAGTGGGCGGTATTTCAAGCCCCAACACTTGGACCAACTAGAGGCGTCTGGGAAGGACAAAGAAGCAGTGAGGCAGAAAGAAAAACTGCTCGAGGAGGAGGCTGTACTGAAACAGTTAAAAAAGAATCAAGCAAACATCTCCATCTGGGGACTGCTTATGGCCTCAAGAGTTCACAGACAAGCCATCCTTTCTGCAATGAATAAGGCCAAGCTTTCAATCGATACAACTCTGGAGCAGTTGGTAGAGCTTGTTTTTTCGGGAGGAGCTTTCCTGACCTTGACCTTCACTGACAAAGAACTGCCGCCTGAGGGCTCAGATCATAACAAACCGCTCTATATCTCTGTCGAGTATAGAGAGAAATGGATATCGGTGGTCCTTGTTGACACAGGATCTGCTATCAATGTGTGTCTGATGAGAACGACATATGCTATCAGGTTGAAGCCCGCGGATTTTGTGCCTACGGCTCGGGTGATACGGGCCAATGATAATACCAGCCGAGAGGTGATGGGGACCGTGCGGGTTAAGACTTAGGTTGGTCTGGGGCAGGAGGACATTGAGTTTCATGTCTTGGATGTTCCCGCAACCTTCAATCTACTCCTTGGGCTGCCGTGACTACACCAGGTGAAAGCCGTCTCTTCCACCTTACACCAAATGCTGAAGTACCCCCACAAGAAGGGAGTGGCCATCGTTTTTGGAAATTCTTCAATACATCCGCCACCAGAGGTTTCTACACCAATTCTGGAGATTGAGCATGGCACGGAGGATGTATTTTTGTCAGGATTCACCCTAGCTAAGGCCCGGGTTGTACAGAACATGCTAGCTGTTGATGAGGGGCTATACGTCAGTGCACAATCTGTCAACCTTATGAACAAGCTCCAGCACATGCCCAGAATGGGATCGGGGCGAAGCGGCCAGAAGGGGTTGTAGTATCGGCCGAAGTGCCGCATAACCTATATACCTTTGGTTTAGGTTATCTACCTACTAAAGAGGATTGGGCGAGAAAGGGAAGAGAGATGGTCGGAAGAGCTAGGGCAAAGCAAGCCGGAAAGCATTATGAATTGGTGCACCGACCTATCCAGGGGACCCTGAACAGACACTTTGTCCGGGAGGGGGAAGACTTCCCATTTTGCGTCTTTCCGGAGCCCTGGTTGAATGTAGAGAAGCGGCGCTTGCTTGGCTTCGAAATCTTTTTTGATCTTTAGTTGTCCAGGGATGAAGTTGCCGTAGAGCAGACATACCCACCAGTCGAGGTTGAGCAGTGCAAGGAGGAAGATTCTGAGAGCACAAAAATTTAAATTGGGGTAGTGCTGGCTTGTCTCCTTGTAGATCCTCAGATCGTACCAAAGTGCTTGGGAGATAACTTCTCAGTTTCCATGATCGGGGATGAAACGGCTGTGGGCCCATCTTCAGGCATTTTCGATGCATCCATCGCACCCTCCCTCATTTGGCAATACGAGGAGGGCCTTTTATCGAGCAGCACTGGGTCAGGTAGTGAGATGGAATCTGATTCCACTGAGTCTGTGGAGTCAGAATCAGGTTCCAGCTCGTCTAAGTCTGAGTCCGATATTCTTGGGGGTGATAACCCGGATGCCACTGTCCTGTCTAGGTCGTCTTTTTCTTTTTCCTTTGAGTCTGTTGTAACAGAGGAATTAGGCGGACGGGATGTTATTAATGAGAATGGTACGGCTCTGGCTTCTGAGTACTTTTTTGTGCCTTTAATTTATTGCATTAATCAAGACTTTCAAAATTTTGATGAAAACGACGAGGAAGAAATTCCTCTGGTTTTACAACGTTTGATTGATCAAGAGCAGGAGAGGTTTGTAAAACCGTTGGTTGATGAAATCACCACAATTAATGTTGGTATTGAGAAAGACCCGTGGCTAGTCCAGATCGGGTCCACGTTGTCTTCGAAGGAGCGCGAGCGCTTAGTTGCTTTATTAAAAGAATTCAAAGATGGTTTCGCATGGTCCTACGAAGACATGCTTGGAATCGATCTTGAGATTGTACAGTACCGAATCCCTCTTGACCCAAAGGCTCGACCTGTTAAGAAGAAGCTCCGAAGGATCCACCCGGATTGGGCTCTGAAGATCAAAGAAGAGGTCCCCAAGAAGATTACCGCAGGGTTCCTGCTGGTATCTGAATACCCTACTTGGTTGGCCAATATAGTTCCGGTGCCGAAGAAAGACGGTAGAATTCGGGTATGTATGGACTTCAGGGATTTGAATAAAGCCAGTCTGAAGGATGACTTTCTTCTGCTGCATATCGACGAATTAGTGGACTTCACTGCTGGGCATGCGTTGCTCTCGTTCATGGATGGGTTTTCAGGCTACAATCAAATTTTGATGGCACCCGAAGACAGGAAGAAGACTGCTTTCACCACCCCGTGGGGAACCTATTGTTATAGGGTGATGCCGTTTGGGCTGAAGAATGCTGGGGCTACGTATCAACGGGCTGAGACCACGATTTTTCACGATATGATCCATAAAGAGGTTGAGGTGTACGTGGACGACATGATTGCCAAGTCCAAGGAAAGAGAGGGCCACTACATTGCCTTACAGAAATTATTCCAATGGATCAAAGAGTATCGGTTGTGGTTGAATCCTCAGAAATGTACATTCGGTGTTACAGCAAGGAAAATGCTGGGGTTCTTGATCACACAAAGGGGTATCAAGGTCGATCCTTCCAAAATCAAGGCCATCTTAGAAATGCCACCACTGAGGACTGAAAAGGAGGTGCAAGGCTTTCTGGGTAAAGTGCAATTCATAAGATGGTTTATTGCAAGATTAACCTTGACTTGTGAACCACTGTTTGGTCTCCTAAAGAAAGGAAAGAAGTTCCCATGGGACGACCGATGTCAAGTTGCCTTCGAGCAGATCAAGCAATATTTACAGAACCCACCTGTGTTGTCACCGCCTGAGCTGGGGAAACCGTTGATTCTATACCTATCAGTGACTAAAACGACAATGGGTTGCGTGCTTGCACAGGAGTCTGAGGACAAAGTGGAGAAGGCTATCTACTACCTGAGCAAGAAAATGCTTGATTACGAGACCCGCTACACTCCATTGGAGAAGGCTTGTTTGGCCTTGGTATGGGCTACCAGGAAGTTATGGCACTACCTGTTAGCTCACTCTGTAATACTGGTTTCGAGATTAGATCCCATCAAATATCTCTTCGAGAAACCGGCACTTACGGGTAGGCTAGCTTGTTGGTTGCTTCTGCTTTCTGAATTTGATCTAAAGTACATAACGTGCAAGTCAGTGAAGGGGATAGCAGTAGTGGAGTTCCTAGTCGATCACCCAGTTGAAGGGGATGAAACAGTAGAATATCTATTCCCAATCGAGGCCATTCTGCATGTCGAAGAAGAGACTTAGGCGATGTACTTTAACGGAACGTCAAACCAATACGGGTATGGGATCAGGGTGTTGCTGATAGCACCCGACAATTCCTGCATACCTTTAGCTTTCAAACTCCGATTCAAAGTATCGAACAATGAGGCAGAGTAAGAGGCATGTATTGCTGGATTAGAAGTCGCCCTAGAACTAGGGGCAAAAAGGTTGGATGTCATCGGGGACTCGAACCTTGTTGTATCTCAAGCTAAAGGAGATTGGAAAGTCAAAGAAGAAAAGATGAGAATTTATCACCAGACCTTTGACGTTCTGATTCCTTGGTTTGAGAAACTGAATTTCGCCCATCTGTTAAGAGAGAACAACAGGTTCGATGATTCATTAGCAACTCCATCTTCTGTGATAGACATCTCTTTCGAAGTCCGGATGCGTCCGATCATCATTGAACAGAAATTTGTGCCGGCCTACGAGCTGATTGCTGCCATAGATGAGGTACATGATCAAAACCCCTGGTATTATGACATCTGGAACTTCTTGGAAAAGAAGGCGTATCCACCAGGGGCAAATGCCAAAGATAAGAGGGCAATTTGAAGAATGGCTGCTCAGTTCATCGTCTGAGGGGGTAAACTGTACAAGAGGGGTCATCTCGGGATGCATAAGCTATGTGTTGATGTTGAAGAATCCAAGCGCCTGATGGAGGCCATCCATGGAGGAGAGTGCGGAGCACACATGAACGGGGTGATGCTAGCCTGGAAGATCCTTAGACAGGGTTATTATTGATCAACCATGGAGGAGGATTGTATTGGCTTTTTTTGGCGATGCCACAAATGTCAGATCCATGCAAACCGCATGAATATTCCACAGTCGAAGCTGTACTACATGACTTCACCGTGGCCGTTTTTAGTCTGGGGGATTGATGTAATTGGGGCTGTCACTCCGAAGGGGTATAACGGGCATGAGTACATTCTGGTAGCGAAATACTACTTTACGAAGTGGGTTGAGGCCTAATCTTAAGCTGTGTTGAAGGCATCGCATGTCGCTAAGTTCATCAGGAACAACATCATTTGTTGTTACGGAGTCCCGAATATGATTATTTCGGATAATGGTTCCCACTTCAAGAAGGAGGTGATCGACTTGTTGGAGAAGTACAACGTGGCTTTTCATAGGTCATCCATATATCAGCCACAAACCAACGGAGCAGTTGAGGCCGCCAACAAGAACATCAAGCACATTCTGTAGAAGATGGTGGAAACCTACAGGGACTGGTCAGATAAGCTGCCATTTGCTCTTTGGGGCTACCGGACTTCAATTCGAACTTCTACTGGGGCAACTCCGTATTTCTTGGTTTATGGGATGGAGGTTGTTTTTCCTATCGAAGTTGAGGTTCTGTCATTATGGATATTGGCTGAATGTCAGATAGCTGAGGTAGATTGGCAGCAAAGCAGGTTCGAGGAACTCATGCTCTTTGATGAAAGAAGGCTGAAAGCACTGTATCACGTTCAGGGTTATTAACGAAGAATTGCCAGGGCTTTCAACAAGAAGGTTAAGTCCAGGAATTTAAAGGAAGGGGATCTAGTGCTCAAAGACAACCGAGCTCCCATCCACGACCCAAGGGGCAAGTTCAGACCCAATTGGACTGGTCCCTATATCATCAAGTCTATCTGGTCAGGTGGAGCTGTCGTTCTGATGGACCTAGATGGCCTAGAGTTCTCCCAGTCGATCAACATGGACAAGTTGAAGAAATACTATCCCTGAGTGGCTCGTTAGGTTGAAAACCCGAAAGGGCGACCTAGGCAAAAGTTAGAGCATGAAAAATTTGAAATAATAAAAACTGAGCTCGCAAGGTTGAAAACCTAGAAAGGGCGGCCTTGGCAAAAGTTAGAGCGCAAAAGGAGAGTGTTAATACACGAGTGAGCCTAAACTGAACTACGTAAGGCTTGATTCCCATCTTTGGGATACGTAGGCAACTTCATTCTGAAGTCCAGCCATAAACACTTCCTCAATCAACTTTGTCCATGTGATCATGTTGGTCATCTTTGTCTATTTTGCATTCAAGAGCTCAGTTGTGATCTCCAGTGTAGTGCTATTTAGACTAGGGGCAACTTTCCAGTTGCTCAGTGATAGATCTCAGGCGTGTCCAGTTGTGATCTATATCGAAAATGGTTTTGAAAAGTTTTAATAAAAGTTGATTTTGCTCAAATTAATCTTTTTACGACTTAGACCATTTTTTGACCCAACGGAAAATTTTCAATACCTACAACCTTCAATTACATTGATTTCAGTACAGAGTTCTCTTACTCTTGAATACAAATTGAAGTTGCTTTTTATTACATTCATAAAGAAAACTTGAAGGCACTGATTAAAGCAAATAAACTCGGGCATAGTCAGGTGTTCCTGCGCCCCCTCCTAGAGCTTGTGGAAGCCTCTGATGCCAAAGTAGGCCCAACCTGCGCCTCTTCATCGAGCCAAGCTATGCGCTCATCAGAAAGGATGCAACTGAAAATGAGAGCGGGGGCTAGAAGCTCTCTCGTCCTCCATGCTGTGGCATACCGAGCTAGTTGTGCGCCTCGGACTGGAAATGCGGTAGGATACTCTATCCCTTCTTCTGGACAAGTCTGATCATGCCCAAACTGGCGTCAGAATCGGAACAAGAAGTAAAAGACACAGTGTGTCAGGGCAATTAGCTGAATTCCCGGCTGACGAGACATGCTATAACTCATCGCCGACAGATTGAGCCAAGGATAGCGCCAAGCAATGCTGACAATAGACAGACTACACATCCATTCGCACCACCATCTCTTGTCTGGGGCATCAACTAGGCGCTGCCGGAAGAAATAGCCGCAAGATGAATATGCTCGGCATGAGTCCACTACTCTCAACTTGTCCATCAACCATATCTGGAGAGGGATGAAAAATGAGAGATTAAAGAATAAAGAGGTGTACATGGAGAGAAAAGTGAGAAAAGGGTTTTAAGAGAAAAACCGAGCCTGAGGGCCGAGTGATGTGAGAAATATATGTGAGATGGGGTGGGAAACATTACCTGCAGCAGTAGTGGACTCCCTGCGAATCTAGTCATCTTCCGACAATGGAAGGCATCCAAACCCATCAATGTCTCAGCTAGTGTCATGGCGATGCAACTCTTGCCCTCTTTCAAGCCCTGGGCAACCTCAATCAAACGGATGCTAGACCCACCGGAGCCTGGGGCAAGCAAGAAATGAGATAACATGCACAAGCAAAACGCATGTCGCCGAAAACCCGGCCAGTGATGATTGCTGTGGTCATTAGCATCAGAAAACCGATGAATCAAGCAGGGGATCTCCAACTCTCCGTTGTGAATCAAAGACTGAGCATCATGCAAAGTGAGCCCGCACATCCGTCCTAAGGCTTGGATGTGACCGAAGCGGAATTGGGGCAAGATCTCTTCATCGCACTGAGACTCCATCAAAACTTGGAAGTCTTCGAAAGTGTGACGTATCTCTGCCAAAACTAAAAACTTGCGTAATCGGATTCCAACACCTAGCCGTGGCATGAAGGAACGGAAAACAAGGGGGGTACGGCTTAGTGTGAATAGTGCATTTATTTTGAAGCCCTGAAAATTTAGCTTTTCCGAGCCATCCAAGTTAGTAATCCAATTTGTGAGATTTTGGCCAAGAAATGCCTCTATTTGGTGCAAAAACAGAGTTCAAATGGAGAAACTACGAAGCTGGGGCTTTTGTAGAAGATAAGGTGTTGAGAGGAAGACAGGTGTCAACAATCTGGGCACTTTTTTACATTGATGGCCGACCGACGATCTTTATAGCCGATCGGCTAGTTCTTGTGGCTGATAGCCTTTTATGGTGGCTGATGGCTTCCTAACTTGGCCAATGGCCCCTTCTTTGTTCTCTGAGCTGTCCATGTGTTGGAAGTGTTGAGAACTTGTGTCTTGTTCCACTTCGAATGCTCTTTTGTGACGATTTTGTGAAGTCGTGCCTGTGTTACTTCAATTTTCTTATCGAGTTGTTGCATTTTTGTTTATCGAGTTGTATTTTATGTTGATTGTTAAGTTCTTGTCTTGCTTATCAAGTTGTATTCACATCTGGTCAGCATGTCAAGTCCTGGTTTTGCTTATCGAGTTATTTTGTTCTTTCAGTTGTCAGTTGGTTCACTACCTGATTAAGGCAATGCAATTTGAGTGTGTAGTTTTCAAACAAAGTGCAATCTCATTTACATGCTGTGTGATGTGATGTGATGCTTAGAATGTAAAATGTAACACTTTTTCAATCAAAAAGCTGTTTTCATTCCATCATGGTTTCCTTTTGTAAAAAGTACAAGTTTTAAAGAAAATAAAACCGCTTGAGGCTGTACAATGTGCAAAAACTACTGGCAAAAAAGGAAATAAAGCAAAAACAAAACATCTGAATCGGCGTCAGTTGCCTTAAGAGCGGGAAGCCCTCCTCGTCCTCTTCCTCGACGAAGGCCCAGAACTACCGCCGTCAGCTCCGCTACCAGCGTCTGAACCTGAACGATCTCCAGCCTCATCTCTATCCCGAGACGACTCTGACTGTGGACTCACTGCCTCCTCGTCAGACTCATCATCATCTGGGACAGGCCTCCGTGAACTGCTCTCGGTATGAGTATGCCTATCTCTGCCTTGGCTGTCTACCGACATCCCTCGTCCTGCTCCCCCTGCTGCTCAGAGAGGTACTGAAGGTCCCGCTGAGGCACCCGCTGTGGCTGGTATTTGGAATGGGGCCTGAAAAGAACAATTTGGCAAATGCATCAGTTATGTTATACGAAGCTGAGTATGGTATCAAATGCAGTATATGATTATAGTGTATGAATGCTGTGAGCAGTGCATGAATGCCATGAGCGGTGAATGATTGCAGTGTATGACGGCCGTGGCTAGTAAATGAGATGCAGTGTATCGGTGCCGTGAGTGGTATATGAGTGCGGTGTATCAAATGCAGTATTGATAATGTGATGCATCAGATCAGGATGGAGCAGATTATAGAGGGTTTTGGGACAGAGGTTGAAAGAACTTACCGGAATACTGTAAATACTGAGCAGGTCCATGCTCATCTGTAGCATCCCCATCACCGAAGCCGAAGGCTCCAGAGCCTGCCCAGTGTACTCTATGGAAGCCTGCAAAAGTGTTGAGGTAATTAGTAATCTGCGGGATATTAACTGAAAATGAAATGAATGTACATAATGTAAAGTATAGCATATAGCGGGGTCGAGCCTCGAACTCCAACGAGCTCATGATCAGCTGGGGGAGGAGCGATAGGAATCTGATAAGTCTCCCCAGCCCGTCCTCGACATGTCATAGTAGTGGGCAGGTTTGGCCACTCTGCCCTCTGTCTCATTTGGGAACCTCTCCTACCATGGGCCTGAGTCGCCCTGGCTCCTCCTATTCCTCCTGCTGCGGCTACAGGTCTGTCTCTCTCACCTCGGCAACCACTGGTCAGGGGCGGCATAAGATATGTCCGGATAAAGACGATACAGTCGCCATCTAGCCTGAAGAAGTCGGCATCCCAGCCTCTAGTGAAGTCGATCATCTCCTGCTCAGTGTACCTCTCGGTGATCCTCATATAGCTGGGAGGTGGCATTGGCATTATCTGCTCAGGCAAACCGAGGCTCTGTCACAAGAAGCGGTCTCTTAAGTACCACCCCCGACAAACTGGACCCTCGAACAACATCCGGAATCGGGAAGCCTCCTGAGCACCCACAAACTACTCTCTAACCAAGATCAGGCAAAGATAGCCTGTGCCAGTGATCTAAATGACAGTATCTGTAAGGCTGTTGAAAGCGCAATATGAAGCAAAGCTCAGATAAACTGTAAGGTTTGAAATACCTCCGCTGCGGCTACAGTGTCAAAATATCGGCGGAAGAATGAGAAAGACTCTTGAGGCCTCCGTTCGCATCTCACATCGTATCTGTGTAAATACGGGACCATGGGAGGCGTCTTTACGTCTAGCTCTAGGGCAAGCCTCGGGAAGTAGGCATATACCCACAGGTACAGAATGTGAATGGGTAATAATAAGTATGTTTATCAGATATAAAGCAGTATGCAGGCAGAGCAAAAATTAAAGGGTGGTATCTAGTATCTTGTGCAGTGTGTGCGGAGTACAAGTGATGTAAAGTAGATTGGGTGATGTGCAACGTGTGTGGTGTACAGATAATGTAAAGTAGGATTGTAGAGTAAAAGGGAAAGATGTACCTCCCAAGCTCTCCAGTAGCCTCCTAGCAAGTGCCCGCTCAGGCGAGATGAAGAACTCATGTATCCATATAGTGTGGCCAAGCCTGTACCGCCCCAGTCATAGAGCCGAATGCGAGACAGGTCTACTAGTGCCCTCAAGAGATAGAGGCCAACGGTGTTCGTCCGGTCGGCGAAAAGGGTGGTGCCAAGCAAGAACATGAGGAACCCCCGGGCGTAGTGCTTGATCTCCTCGTAGGACGTCGGTGTCTCCCTTCTGAAGTGATCGGCAAACCATGAATATCGTACCATCCCTGGTCTGGAAAGAGGTGGGCGACTCTCTAGCAAAAAGATTTGAGCCGCATCCCAAATTGCCAATATCAGTGTCGTAAAGGATCGGATCACCCCTTACCCCTATGCTGGTGAGCATGGAGAAGTTGAAGGGAGTCATCGTCATCTTCCCTACTGTAGAGAGATGGAAGGAATTGGTGGTGTGCCACTACCTCTCCACTAAGGCCCCTAGAAGAGGCCGACTCGCAGTAAGGCGCGAGAGTCCCATACAGAATGCACCAAAACCAACCTCATCGACGATGTGGCGAACAACATCGGGTAGCTCTATATACCAGTCCCAAGCGATGGTATTCCCATAGCCTCGGAAGGCATGAGAATCTCCCTGTGTTCAAGATAAACAGATGCAAGGCAGTGTCAGAAATACAGTGTATGCATGTGTTTAGAATTGATAGACATGCAGTGAATGTATGAATTCAAATTGTCAGAAATACAGTGTATGCATGTGTTCAGAATTGATAGAAATGCAGTGAATGTATGAATTCAAATTGTCAGAAATACAGTGTATGAATGTGCTCAGAATGAACTAGGCATGCGGTGTACAAGTGCATTTAGGGATAATCAGGCGAAGAGCAGTGTTGGCTATCCAAGGTATTGATCTACATTGTGAAAAGTAAAGAAGGAGTATGTACCTCAGAGGCGCCGTAAGATAAGTGTAACTTCGGCTCGCGTAGCAGGAGCTCCTCTGGTGCACCTCGCGCAAACCTCCTGAACTGACGGATGTTGTCGGGAGGCAGTACATGTACCTCAGGGTCATACGTCTCTGGATCGAATGGTCGAATGCCTAGCGGCAATGGCTCAAATTCGGGATCCATCTCTGTCCCCGAAGGAGCCCCACCATGTGGAATATCACCTGCCATCTCAAGAAGGATGAGAAAATGGTCGAAGATATGGAAAATGGGCGAGATTGCCAAA
This sequence comes from Camellia lanceoleosa, assembly GCA_025200525.1. Taxonomy (NCBI): domain Eukaryota; kingdom Viridiplantae; phylum Streptophyta; class Magnoliopsida; order Ericales; family Theaceae; genus Camellia; species Camellia lanceoleosa. Next base: position 105,917,525 of record CM045764.1, read on the forward strand.
AGTCAATAAAAAGTCAACTCCGAGGGGTGAAAAATGGGGGGAAAATGTCGAAGTGCAGAAGAGGGCACAAAGATCAAGGATAACTCGGGGAAACAAACCCCAAGTGATGGAAATCAAGAATGAGGCGCCAAAAACAGTTTTCAATCGGTTCAAAGTGTTTGAAATCTCAAGGGTTTCGCAAATCGAATGTTTGTGGGATGTTTGGAAATGCGTAGAAAGTGTGGATCGGGAGAGGAAAATGGTTTAGAATAAGAGAGCAAGAGTTTTCGGCTTGGAGGAAGTGAGGAAATGAGGTTTAGAACCTCATACTTAAAGACCCGAGGCAAATAGATTGAAATGCCCCGAATCTGCCACTTTTGGCCAACCGGCCACATTGTTGGCCGACCGGCCACTTTTTTGGCCGATTACTTCCTTTTCTGGCCGATGGCATGCCAGTGGCTTCCCCTAGTGGCTGGTGGATGTCCAATGCTCTTCTATGGGTCTGTTTTGTTGACTAGTGCCCTCATCCATCAAGATAGTGCAAGGAGGTGCACTTCCAAGCCTGATTAGCCTCCGCAAAAGCTCCGAATTGTGTTTTCGGTATGTGGTGCTCAACGCGTGTGGGATGTATCCTTTTAAACACATTGTAAACTCCTCCGAGAGGTAAATCGGAGGTTTCGATTTAATCGGTCTTGCCAAAACAGGTATTTCTTCACTTGCATTGTTATGCACTACTTCACTTGCATTATTATGCACTTCTTGTTTCGCATAGAATATGCATCTTGATGTTGCAAGGAGCATGCATTTGTTAATCTTGCATCGAGCATGTATTCGTCATCTTGGCATTACGTATGCGCTTCTCACATTTGCATTGAGTATGCATCGTTGTTATCTTGCATATGTTATGCATTGTATTGCATTGTACCTGTAAAGTTTCTTTCTTATGTAGGCACGATATTGTATGTACGGTTCATTTAGAGGAATTCTGGGTAAAACCTTTCCTCTCCTTCACCTTGTTAGCTAGAGACATTTGGGTGTGCCCAATGTCTATGCGTCATCTTGTTATCAGCATTTGGGTTGTTTGCCCGTTGGTGGTGCTTCTTCCTTCTCTTGCGTGTGATACGCTGAGAAGTGGTACCCTTTCCCTCTCTCGTGTGTGATACGCTGAGAGGCATCGTCTTCCTTCTCTTGCGTGTGATATGGTGAGAAGTGGTGTCACGCCCTAAACTTGCCCCTAGAAGTTTGGGCATGACCTATTCAGAAACGGACATTAAACCTGGTATACATAACATATGGGGTCTTATCGGAAGCACTAACTATAAAAGTAAGAGAGAAACAAACATCTCCATTGAGCTACTAATACCATGCCAGGATCACATACATCAGAACAAGTGGATAAAGTCCAAAAATACAAATATCCCTTAGCTGTTATACACATACACATATACAGTCCCAGCCCAAAGATCGGGCGTAAACAAAACCATTGAAGTTATCTACATTCAACCTTAGATAGGCAATCAAAAGTAGGCCAATCAACTTAATAAACTTCACAAAATAAGTAGCCTCGAAAGGTGCCTGGACATACGAAGGCTGACCAAAGAAAATGGGTGTCATGGCTAGGACTGACCACCTGGTTGGTTACCTACAGAAACAGACATAACACAGAGTAAGCTAGGCTCAGTGAATAGTAATACGTAAATAAACAATGCTTAACTTGAAACATAATAGATCAATGCGTATGAAAGAGCATACATAGTCAGTCTGATAATTTCGTAACGGCCTTAGGCCCAATCTTGAAACATAATGATTTGAAACATAGTGGCTGTGAGCCCTTGAATAGAGTGGCATAAAGCCCTTGAACATTCTGGCACGAAGCCCTTAAACTTAGTGGCACGAAGCCATTAAACATAGTGGCACGAAGCCCTTGAATTGATCGGCATTACGCCCTTGGACATATTCCTATGAAGTCAAGAGGTGCCTCACACGGACTCTAGAGGTGACTCACTTCGTAGCACTTAGTTCCGTGTAGCACTTTGTTTCATATCATAACAACTTATACGGAATGGCCATAGGCCCCGAGTCTTACAAACACTTAAAGTCGTATGAAAGTACTTCATTCTTTCTTTTATTTCTTTACATGCTTAGCTTACACAGTTCCATATGTAATAATCATGCTTTAATAGAATACTAATGACATTCATTAGCTATATGCAAAGTGTACTACTACTCACAGTGTTGTGATGACGTGCTTGTTCCTCCCGGGGTGTGCCCTGCACACGTTCAAAACTTAGATTTTAGTTCATCTTTCATAGCAAATTACTTTCTGTTTCGCTTTATTTCGAGGGAGTTTATAAATATCAAAAAGGCATCAAATATACATTCTAACAACATTAGAGGATCCTACACGCAAAACGGAGCAGACAGTATTTTTTCAAGATGAGTATGACGCATACGTCTTGTGATGATTCCCCTATTCGATGAAAATTGCTACAAAAACTCCATCTTTTGGTACATCTTCATAAGGCTCAAATTAACATTCTTAATTGATAATAGATGGCCTAAAAATCATGTTAGCAAAGGCTTCAAATACACACATTAATCTAGATAAACACTAGTTCTTGAATTCGTAACCATAATCAAATTTTCTTTTGCATCTCTTCATAACTTTCATGAGTAAATAAGACATAAAAACTAGTCTCTCCACATATATGCATAAGCAACTCAACTAAACATCAATCAATTGAGAAATTTACTTTAATCTCTACACACTCTAATTTACATAATCATCCAAAGAGATAATTTAAGAGAGAACTCAACAAGAGAGGATAATTTAAGCAAAACACACATACATACCTTGAATCTTTACTTCTACTATCCCCCACAAGTTCCCAACCCTTTTTCTTGATGAGCTCCTCTTCTTCTCTAACTTTCCCCTCTCAAGCAATATGTGAGATACTAACTAGGGCTAAACAATTGTCTAGGAAGGGAGCATACATATATAGATATAGGTGAATAAGGACGAAATTCAATCGTTTAAACATCCGAAATTGAAATTTCCCAGAAATGCTTAATATTACCTAAAAATTATGCTGATCACATATATAAAATCAATTTCAGATAATTAAGCCCCTAAGGCTTCCAATTTATGATTCAAACCTTCTAATGTAACAGATACTTTTCTTGTTAAACAGATAGACATCCTTAAACATGGGGTTCACTTACTTAACTTTAATTTCTCATAGGATTCCACAATGAGCATTCAAAAACACAAAATGGGGTCTGAAAATATATCAGTAAACATGTACGAGGGTCGGGTTATTACAAGTGGTGCTCTTCCCTCTCTCACGTGTGATACGCTGAGAGGTGTACCTTTCCCTTTCTTGCGTGTGATACGCTGAGAAGTGGTACTCTTTCCCTCTCTTGCGTGTGATACGCTGAGAGGTGTCGTCTTCCTTCTCTTGCGTGTGATACGCTGAGAAGTGGTGCTCTTCCCTCTATTGCGTGTGATACGCTGAGAGGTGTACCCTTTTGTAGATGCGCCCTCGAGCCTCATGCTACAGTTCAAACCTGATTTGTGTCGGTTCTTAATCTGACCTCACAATGTGCAATGTGAGATTGATAAATCACCAAAGAGTCCAAATCTGGCAAATCGTTTTAGAAAACAGATTTTTTGTAAAGAAGTGCCAAACATGGACTGCTTTTTCAGATACAGAGTCGCCACCTAAATATTTTATTTTTGGGGGAATTTAGGAAACCCTGACTCGTTTGCCTAAGGCCACATGTCCGTCATCACCAAAGTTGCCTCAGCTCGAGAACTTGGGTACGATTGGGGAAGGTCAGCTATGAACACCCCCTCTCGTCCGATCCGAAGATCGGCCTCTACTAACCATGATATCTCGTTTTGAAAACGTTATGTGTTCTTATTCCGGTTATTAGCCTAATCTTACTATATGATGCGCACAGCAAAACAAGTATAGACTAGATCGCCTAATTTGGAACAAAGCATTGCACATCCGTTTGTTTGGAAAATGGTTTGAATTTTGCTACTCGCAAGTAGACTAAAACACGGATTTCAACGAGTTGTTCCAACTCAAACAATCCAACCTTCACCCACAGGCATTCAAGCAGTTTATATCATGTAAACAGTTAGCCTCATGATAAACATGCTATCACGGCAGTCACTCACACACATGCAAGGATGCTAAAGCATAAAAGCTTACCTAGTACTCCGAGCCAAAACAAGAAACTAGTTAGCAATCATGCGTGATCCTAGTTCATGTTAAAAATGGCTAATGCATCGCATACAAATGTCATTAGAATAGGCTCGGCTTATCTAAGGATGACGTGTGAAATGCAACAATTTGATGCACGTATTCAAGTTTGGAATTCGAAATACTACGCAGTTAGCATGATGCGCTGAGCCCGGTGCATGCAAGACTGATGAATGATGCACGCATGCATAGCATAAGGTATGCTAAATTAAACATGCCCTAATACTAACCATCAAAGTAGGTAAGTAAAAGGGAGAAAGAAGTGGGGATTGGAAGACATGCACACATGCACCCACACTTATTACAAATTCGCCCTCGCTCGGACGGACCAAAAGAATATACAAATTAATTAACTTACAAGCTAATTAAATATTACAGACAATTAACTAGTCAAGCAAATTAACTAAGCTAATTAAGCAGTAAAATCAGCCTCGAGAAGAGGGTCCAATGCATGCGCGCTCGGTTTCGCTTGGAAATCTGCCACCATGCACAAGTTGCCTCTGTTTTCCCTGCTCTGCTCCTCTAAAAATGGCACAATTCCCAAGGAACACTCTCTGGACATTGTGGAACACCACCGGCCAAGGGGAATGGTCACCGGCCATGGCAGGTTAGTCATCGACCATCTATGGATGGTCGATCGGCACTTGGTGTAGTCGACCGGCCAAAGCTTCCTATAGAACCTGTTTTGACGGCAACAGAGGGCAAAACATGGCATGGCAATGTATTTCAAGCAATGTTTGCACCAACCACACTCCTTATCATGTTTATGACTCAAAGGGGTATGGTGCTCGATTCTCGGACCACTAATCGCGCATTTCGATGCGTAATGACTCAAGGAACCAAGTTGTGCATTTTCATGTCAATTGAAATGCAAACCAAATAAACACATAAAGCACAACCTCTATCATACTCAATTCAAGAGGCAAGGCATGCATGTCAAACGCAACCTAAGCATGCTAGCTAGATGTGCAACATGAGCATACAAGTAAGCAATGTGTACTAGGCACTCAACCTAAGTAAACAAACATGCAAGGCATGGACCATTATGCTAACGACCAATCATGCAAGATGTAATCTAAACAAGCAAGCATGTAAGGCATGCAACATGATTCAAGCATGCAACACATGCGATAGTCCAAGTATGCAACAACACACAAGGTGAGCATGCAACAACATGCAAAGGAGGGACTTATACTAATTTGGACAGCTCTTGAACAAGCCAAAAACAGTGGCCAACATGCTCAAGAATGAAGGCTAATGTGCATACAAACATGCATACATACAAGGTCCAACACTAAGGCACCAAAGAGAAACTTTTAAGCACACTTAAAAGAGGATAAACATGGACAAATGGCATGCATAGGAAGCTTTGAAATCATGTTAGAAAAGGTGCCAAACCAAGTAAACAAGACAAGCATGGCATGCAACAATGACTTTACACACTCAAGGCCTACAAGCTAGAATGCAAAGAGACTATGCAAAACATGTTGAGCATGACCAAAGCAACTAAAAATAGAGATAAAACACACTAAAACATGCATAAAGGCTTCACAAAGCTAGGCCAAAAATATGCTAGACACAAGGCTCAAAGCACAAAGCATGTTAAGGCAAATCATGGCATTACAAGACATGTATGCAAGCTAAGCATGGTGTGTCTAAACCAAGTAAAAATAGTGCTATATCATGACGTAATAAGCACAAATAACACTTAAGACATGGCCAACATGCACTTAAAAATGGTGCTCACACATGAGGCTAAAATGGCATATATTGAAGACAATAAGGAGAGGGGATGGCCCTCTCCTTTTTAGGACCTTAAACCATCATCCTCACCACTAAAATCCCTCAAGATTTTAGTGGTGAGGAGGTCCAAACAAGGTGGTCCCGGAGCTCACCAAAATAGCCCAAAAAATGGAGCCAAACAAGCCCTAAGAGGGGTCAAACAACTTCAAACAACAAAGTGACCTTAAACAACTATTTAAAGCACTCAAAAACAAGAATTTTATTTGTTATATACAAAGTCCAAAAATAGTTGCAAGATAGGTTAAAAAGCTATGCAAAAATGGGAGAAAATGGGTAAGATTGTTACCCTTGTAGACCTCCTTCACAAACAATGCTCCAGCTGGCTCTTTGAGCTCAAAACTAGTCAAGAACTTCAAGAACAGCTCCCTAGCACCTCAGTAGCCAAGGTAAGGTGTAATGGTGGGTGTTTGTGTGCAATAATAAGACCAAACACACACTTATACACAAAAGAGAGATATAGAGATGGGGGATATGCAAACCTAAACCCTAAAAATCAGAGCCCTCTGGAAAAATGTTCTAACCCTAATGGAGGGAGAAGAGGCTCCCTCTTATAGAAATTCACTCTTGCAAAGCTTCCAAAACAAGCTAAGCAAGAGTGAAATCCCTCCATACACGTGTATAGAGGGGAACAAAGTGTATGCCAACTAGCATAGCTGGCATAAAAATATCTGCAAAAGCAGATGTACAGTGCTCGGCCAGCCAAAAATGCTATTTGACAAAAAAAGATGGCTGATCGACTACAAAGAGTGTCGGTCGGCCAAACATTTGGCCGATGTTAACAAACCAATGGCCGATAGCCTCAAGCCATGGCCGATGAGGTGTGGGGATGGCCAACAAGCCACTCCCTGCCCTCCAAAGCAAAAACACAAGTGTTTGGTGCAAAACCAGACACAAAACAGTCAAGTTGAGAGATCCTGAGGCAAGGCGCGTAGCCGAGACCTCCGGGAACTCAAGACAAACACAAACAAGGATGATCACCGAGTGTTCAAACGGCGACGTCCAAGTCTTGAGGATGGTCAAAAATGGGGTGTCTAAACCTTTCCCTCTCTCGCGTGTGATATGCTGAGAGGTGGACCCTTTCCCTCTCTCACGTGTGATATGCTGAGAGGTGTACCTTTCCCTCTCTTGTGTATGATATGCTGAGAAGTGGTACCCTTTCCCTCTCTCTCGTGTGATACGCTGAGAGGTGTCGTCTTCCCTCTCTTGCGTGTGATATGCTGAGAGGTGTACCTTTTTCCTCTCTCGCGTGTGATATGCTGAGAGGTGTACCCTTCCTTCTCTTGCATGTGATACGCTGAGAGGTGTACCCTTTCCCTCTCTCGCATGTGATACGCTGAGAGATGTCGTCTTCCTTCTCTTGCGTGTAATACGCTAAGAAGTGGTACCCTTTCCCTCTCTCGTGTGTGATACGCTGAGAGGTGTACCTTTCCTTCTCTTGCGTGTTATATATTGAGAGGTGTACCTTTCCCTCTCTTGCGTGTGATACGTTGAGAGGTGTACCTTTTCCTTCTCTTGCGTGTGATACGCTAAGAGGTGTCGTCTTCCTTCCCTCTCTTGCGTGTGATACGCTGAGAGGTGTCGCTTTTCCTTCTCTTATGTGTGATACGTTTAGAGATGCTTTGTTTGAGACTTTGGGTATTCTCGGTAGTGGCTTTTAGCCTTCTCCGCGTGAGACGCAGTGAGAATTATATAATTTTCTCACATCATTTCTACGTGAAATGTAGTTCGGTCTGTAATTACCAGGCGTGGCGTGTTTACTTACTTGTTTATGTACGAGTTTGTTGTAGCATTACTTTGCATAACATTTGCATCTAGATGTTTCTTTACAGCCCTCTTTGCATAATCATAAGTTATATTTTGCATTGTGCATGTTCATTTGCATTTTGCCCCAGCCTGTAGGAACATCTCATTTTGTTATTTTGTATGTATGTCTAAGTCTTCGCCCTTGTCAAAAATGGGTCGTCTCTGGGCTTTGACATTCACTCCCGTCATATCATGACTTTCGAGTTCTGTCAAAGAGGGGCAACTGTAGACACCCCATTTTTGACCGTCCTCAAGACTTAGACGTCATCGTTTGAACACTCGATAATCATCCATACTTGTGTTCGTTTTGAGTTTCTGAAGCTCTCGGCCGTACGCCTTGCCTTGGAGCCTCTTAACTTGTTTGTTTTGTGCTTGGTTGTGGACCAAGAACTTGTAGCATTGCTTATGGGGAAAGAGGGTGGCCTGTTGACCAACCCTGGTACCCACCGGCCAAGCCTAGTGGCTGTCGGCCTGGCCAAGTTCTCATCAGCCATCAGTGGTGGCCGGCCGGCCTCACTGATAGCCGATCGGCCATGAGTGTTGGCCGAGACCCCTTTTTCTTCTTTTGCAGATATTTATTTTCCAGCTGGTGCCAGCTGTTGATTACTAAGTGTATCCTCCATACACGTGTATGGATGGATTCAAGTAAGCTTCTAGCTTCTCAAGGAAGCTTTGGCTTGCCTTTCTCTATATACGGGAAGTTGCCTCCCCCTTAGAAAAGGTTCAGAATTTTGGAGAAGCCAAAATATATACTCTCTCTCTATATTGTTGTGTCATATAGTGCTTAGAATTGCATTTTCTTCACACTTTTGCACACAACCTCTTAGCCAAACACTCCTACTTTGTTGCTAAGGTGATAGAGGGTCTTAAGGGAGCTTCAAAACTCTAGTTTTTGCCTCGGAAGTGGCTGGCTTTGTTGTGGTTCTTCAAGGGTGAGTCTTTTCCCTTTTAAAGCTTTATTTTGGTTGCATATTTAGCCACCTTTGCATGCTTCTTTTGGCTTAACTCTCAACTGCAAAAAGCTTTGTTTTTAAGAGCTTAAGATGTTTGTTTGAGGCCTTGTTTGAGTTGGGGGTTGTCTACCCCCTTTTGTGCCTTATTCTACTTTGTTTTGAGCTATCCTTTAAGGCCTTCAAAATCATCTTTATTTGGCCTTTTCACCACTGAATTCCAAAGGAATTTTAGTGGTGGAAAGTGGGTTTTGAGACCCAAAATGGATGGGGGTGGTCCCCCCCCCCTTTTATATCTTGTTTGCATGTGTTATTGGCCTACCAAGTGAGTATGTATTTCTATCCTCTTAAGGCTTAGTTTGAGCATGTTTTTTGTGAGTTTTTGGACTTGATATAACTCTGTTTTTGGCTGGTTTGGTTGTCTCTTGAATGTTTTCTATACTTGTAGTGCAATTCTCCCTATAGCCTTAACATGCACCATGCTTTGGACCGTCATTTTAGCATGTTTTTGGCTCTGCTCCAGCAAGCTTTTACTCATGTTTTTCCACGCTTAAGGTCTGTTTTAAGTTTTTTTGGTCATGCATACCTTGTTTCGTATAGCCATAGTGCAATCTTGCTCACTAGCTTGGTGTTTTGAGTCCACTAGCATGCATTACTTGGGCTATTTGCATGATTTGGCATCATTTGGAATGTAATTTCAGAGCTTATGTCTTTGCTATACTCCCATGTTTATCACTCTTTCATTGCTCTTGAGGGTTATGCATTATGTCTTGTTTGTGAGCCTATGAATGAACATGCTTTGCTTGCATTTTGAGCCTATGTTTCAGCATGCTTTCGGCCTTGATTTAGCATGCCTCGACTCTATTTTGAGTAGTTTGGGTCATATGGGATTGGTTACGCATGGTTGTAGTGCAATAGCTTTGACTAGCCTAATGATTCAAGGACTCCAATATGCCATGCTTGTGTTATTTGGATGATTTGACATCATTTCACACATGATTTTAGTGCATATGGTGTAGCTACACTCTCAAATTTGTCACTTCTTCATTGTGTTTGAGAGTTGTGTTTCTATGCTTTGTTCATGAGCCAATGCATGAGCACCATCTTCTTGTCTTTCATACTAGTATTTCAGAACATCTCAGCCACTGTTTTGGCATGTATGAGGGCTGTTTAGGTTTGGTTTGATCATTTGAGCATTGTATTGCACGCCTCTTGTATGATGCTCTTTACTTGCTTTGATGCTTTAGCCTCCAAACATGCCATGCATGCATTGTTCATTTGTTAGAACCTTGTGCATGCCATATTAGCATTGATATGAAGGCATGTTGTGTGTGTTGCATTGTGTTTGGATTGGGTGTTAATCCAAACACGAGAAATGAGGCACGTTTCATACTTGAAGTGATGAAACGCCCCTCATTTCTCGATCGTCGACCCTCTTGATCAAGTATGATAGAGGTGGGGGCCCTTATGTGTTATTTGTGCATTCATTGACATTGACTTGTGCAAACTTGGCTTCTTGGCCATCGTGCATTGCGATGCTCGGTTGGTGGCCCGAGAGTTGAGTACCACACTCCCTTGAGCTTGAGAAATGATAGGGAGGGTAGTTGTGCACACATTCCCTTGCAAATACACTGCCATGCCTCTGTTTGTGCTCTGCTGCAGCAAAAGGAGAAATTACATGAAGCAGTGGCCGACCGGCCATCAAGTCCAACTGACCGGCCATCATTACTAGCTGATGGCTACCATCCCTAGCCAATGAGCCTTCATCATGTTCCTAAGGTGGGTCAGAAATATTCTGGGAGTTGGCATAATTTTCAGAGGTCCAAAAGTGTGTAAACAGAGGCATCTTGAGGCACGGTAGTGGATTTCCGAGTGAAGCTAACTGAGCATGCATATCCCCCTTGCTTCCCAGGGCCATTTGTTTAAATTGCTTAGCTAAACTAGTTCATTAGCTTAGTTATTTTGTAATTAATTAGTTAAGTGTTTAATTAATTAATTGGGTTTGTAATTAATTAGCTTAACATAGTTAATTAGTTGGTTTGTAATAAGTAGCTTAGCTTAGCATAGCTAGTTAGCTTATTTATTCGGACCCTCCGTCGAGAGGGCAAATTTTGTAATAAGTGTGCGTGTGTGTGATGCATGTCTTCCAACCCCACTTCTTTCTCCCTTTTACTTAACTTCTTTCGATGGTTAGTTTTAGGGCATGTTTCAATTAGCATACTTATGTTTGCATGCGTGCATCATTCATTTTGTCTTTCATGCACCGGGCTCGGCGCATCATTTAAACTGCAATATATTTCAATACCAATTTGAATACATGTTATCTAGTTGCATTCACATGACATCTTAGAATAGCCGAGCCTATCTTAGTTGCATTTTGCATGTGTTGCATTAGGCATTCTTAACATAGCTAGGATCATGCATTGATTTCTAACATAGCTTTTGTTTTGGCTTGGAGTACTAGGTAAGCTTTTACGCTTTAGCATCCTTGCATGCGTGTAAGTGTTGCCATGTTCAGCATGCTTGCCATGAGGCTATGTGCTTAACTGCTACAACTGTTTGAATGCCTGTGGGTGGAGGCTTGATTGCCTGAATTGGAACAACTCGATGATTGTGAGTTTTAAGTCCACTTGAAGTGGCAAAATCATGTTTTTTTCTAAGCCCACTTGAGGGTGGCAAATCCACGCTTTAGCCTACTTGCGAGTAGCACTTTCAAAAAACAATCATGAGTTGTCTTGTTCCAATCCGCGTGATTGAGTCTATACTTGTATGCTGTGCACATCACCTAGTAATTTTAGATCAATAAACTAGAATAAGAACACATGTGTTTTCAAAAACAACATATCATGTTAAGTAGAGGCCGATCTTTGATCGGGTGAGCGGGGGTGCTCATTTCATGACCTTCCCCTCTCGTACCCAAGTTCCCGAGCCGAGACAACTTTGGTGATGACGGACACGTGGCCTTAGGCACGAGTCAGGGTTTCCTAAATTTCCCAAAATAAAATATTTAGGTGGCGACTCTGAAATCTAGCAAACCAGTCCATGTTTGGCACTTCTTGATAAAAATTGATTTTCCAAAACGATTTGCCGAATTTGGACTCTTTGGTGATTTATCAGTCTTACATTGCATTTTGTGAGATTAGATACAAAATCGTGACATGAGTCCGAACTGTAGTAGCTAGAATCCCAATTCGCGCCCTCATGCGTAGAGCGGAGTTCGGGCGGTCTACAACCATCTTTTCATCACTTTCAAACCAACTTTTTTGGGCCTTCTAACCACTGAATTTCAGAGGTTTTTCAATAGTAAAAACCTTATTTTGAATTCCAAAATTGGAGGGGTTAGCCCCCCCTCCTTGTGTCTTGTTTGCATGCCTAAATAGCTTCATATGTTAGCATGTTTTTCTAGCTTAATTTAGCTTAAGTCCAGCATGTTTTTGCCTCTGAAATAACCTATTTTGGCTCTGTTTTGGGCTAGTTAGTTTAGTTGAGGCTTATATTGCATAGTTGTAGTGTTAATTCCTTAACTAGTTTGATGTTTTAATGCTTTAATCATCATTCTTTTGAGTTAATAGCATGTTTTAGTATTGTTTTACACTTCATTTCAGCACTAAAAATCTCTGCAATCTCCCTCCATTCTTCACTCTTTTGTTTTCTCTGAAAGTGGTTTTAAACCTCTTGTTTGCCTAAGTGTGAAATGAAGGTGCTATACCTAATGGTTTAATCTCTTAGGGGGTTCATTACCAACAGTGTAATGCCTCTTTCATGCCCAAAGTAACTTGTGGTTTAAGCTATCTTTCCATTAGAGGACACTCACTTTTGGACTTAATTGATTAAAGAATGAATCGGTAATGTAAAATGAATAAACAAAATGAACAAGTAAAAGAAGCAAGATAAGCATCTTTTGTGTCGCATTGCATGTGTTCGAATCAGACGTTAATTCGAACACTAAGGAAAATGGGACATTTCATACTCAAAAGTGATGAAATATGCCATTTTCCTTGGCCTCCATTGCCCTCGATCATGCATGATAGGGTGATGGTCTTTTTGAGTCTTGTTTTTCACTCATTGAACTTGTACAAACTTGGTTCTTTGACCATCATGCATGGAAATTGCTTGGTTGATGGTTTGAGAGCCAAGAGTTTCACTCCTTTGAGCATGTTTGATGATAAGGGGTGTAAACAGTACAAATAAACCTGCAAAAGTACACTGTTTTGCTCTGTTGTGCTCTCTGTTGCAGCAGGGAATTCCAAACCAGTGGTGGCTAACAGCCACCACCAGTGGCCGGCCGGCCACCATCAGTAGCCGACCGGCCACCTTTGTTGGCCGACCGACCATCAACAGTGGCCAACCGGCCCCATATAGACACCCCATTTTTGACCGACCTTAAGAATCAAACATCATCGATTGAGCGCTCAGTGATGGTGCATGCTGTGCTTGTTCTGAGGTTACAGAGTCTTGGCTGAGAGCCTTGCCTCCTGACTTCGGGACTCTTTTGTGCTTTGCCTCGGTTTGCGAACCAGGTTCTGTTTTCTCTTCACAAAGGGAGGGAGAGGTCTCGTAGACCATCTCTTAGTGGCCATATGCTACTTTTCGTGGTCATAGACCATTGTTCTCTTTTGGAGACCAGTTTTTGATTTTCGGAGCTGTCGGCCGTGCGCCTCGGTTCGGGACAGCTTAACTTTCTCTGTTTGCTCCGGTTTTTGGCACACACCTTGCTTCCTCTCTCTAGAGGGACACTGTGGCCTGGGAGACCACCTTTGTGGTCGCACGCCACTTTCGTTGCTTAACAGTCAGTTTTCGGGGCACCCGACTGTGCGTTTTGGCCCCCGAATCCTCGTTTTGCATCCGTCTTGGTTCATTTTTGGCATGGACCCTATTTTCATTGTTTGGAAGGTGGTACAAGAGTGGGAGACTACCTTTTCTCCTTGGAGACCACTTTCCCCCCGCCGGCAGATTTTCTTGTCGGGAAGCTAGTCTCCTTGGTCTTTGAGCCACATTTACTGGTCTCCCACCATACCACTAGCTTGCATTCAGTTGGGAGACCACCAAATGGGGCTGCCGACCACCTTTCATGGAGTTGACCCTTTTGACCTAGCTGGCCAACCACCTTTTCTGGCTGGCCGACCACTTGAACTGGTCGGCCTACCTCCCTCAGTTTTGTCTCTGTGAGTTGTTGCCAGCTGGAAGGCACAGACTGGATCCTCCATACACGTGTATGGCGGATCTTTGGCCTTGGTTTGAAGCTTCTTTGAGAAGCTTTGGTTGGTTTTAGCTATAAAGGAAGGCCTCCCCTTCCTTGTAGAGGGTTCAAAAATTTCTCTAAGGCACACACATACATATCCCTCTATATCTCTACATTTAGGATTCAAAAGAGTGAGGTTCTTGGCCCCGTTACACACTACCTCTTAGCCTAACCCCTCCACCATTGGTCTAAGCTTCTTGGAGGCCATTTTCAGAGGCTTGAAGAGTTGGTTTTTGGGTCCAGAGGTTTCTTTCCTTGTTGAGCTTCAAGGGTAACACATTTCTTCCATTTTAAGCACTATTTTGCTTCATCTTTTAGCTATACTTGCAAGCATATTTGAGATTTTTCATAAATTGGAAAAAGTCTTGTTTTGAGGTCCTTTTTATGTTTGTTTAAGATCATTTTTCTGTTAGGAGTCATCTACCCCCTTGCATGCTTCATTTCACCTTGTTTTGAGCCATGCATTGAGGAATTTGTTTTGAGCTTTGTTTGCCTTTTCAACCACTGAAATCTAGAGGATTTTCAGTGTTATTATGTGTTTTTGAGAGCCAAAATCAGAGAGGGGTGACCCTCTCACCCCTTGTCTTGTTTACTAGCATATTTGGCCTAACAAAGGAGCCCTTATTTGTACACTTCTTGAGCATGTTTCAGGCCATTTTTGGTGGGTTTTAGGACCTGCATAGGCTCTTTCCAGAGCCCATTTTTCCATATTAGGTGTCTATCTTGCATGTGTAGAACAACCCTCTTCATAGCATATCAAAGGAGCATATGTTTGTATCATTTGGAGGCCTATTTCAGGCACTTTTTGGTGACTTTTGGGACCTGCCTAGCCTCTGTCCATGGCTGGTTTGGTCCCCTTTTGCTTGCCTCTTACATGTGTAGAGTAATCCCTTTCATGGCTCATCAAAGGAGCACCTCATTTTTGCATGCATGGACCTTGTTTCAGTGAGTTTTGGGGCTTTATTTGGCATGCCATACCTCTGAATTTTGCTGGTTTAGTGGCCTCTTGAATGCTTTATATACTTGTAGTGTAAACCCTCTTCACTAGCTTATATTGCATGTTGTTTTGGCCCTTGATTCTAGCACTTTTTGGCCATGCCTTGAACTAATTTTGTGCATGTTTTGGACTGCCTTAGCTCTATTTTTAGGCCTCTTGGTCGAATGATGCTTGCTATGCATGCTTGCAGTGTAATGCCCATGCCTAGCTTTGAGTTTTGAAGCTTCTTGCATGCATGAATAGTGGTGTTTTCATGTTTTGGGGTCATTGAGCATGTCATTTCAGAGATTATATGTATGCCATATTCCCGTGTTTTCCACTCTTTAAATGTGTTTGAGAGTCCTGCTTAAATACCTCATTTATGGGCCATTGCATAAGCTCCATTTCCATGCCTTTCGAGCCATTATTTTAGTCCATTTTCCTACTGTTTTGGGCCTGCATAGGGACTTTTTGGGGCTGGTTTGGTCATTTGTGCATTATTTTGCATACCTCTAGTGTAATGCACTTCACTAGTTTCGGTATCCGAGTCACCTAGTATGCATTGTGTGAGGTGTTTGCCTAATTTGAAGCCACTCTGTATGACATTTCAGAGCTGAAAAATGTGTGATTGTATGCCATATTTAATCCCTTTCCATGCCTTAGTAGAGTTCCACTTTGTGCCTTAGGTTTGGTCCCTTGCATTGTGCATGTTTGCATAAGTGTTGATGCCTTAATTTCATCATGTTTGGCCACTGATTTGAGTGCGGCTGAGGCCCATTCATTTTAGTTTAAGTCCATCTTGCATTATGTATGCCATATCCATGTTGTCGCATGCTTGATCGTCACATTGTGTATGCCTTGTTCATGTCTTCGTGCATGTCCATTTTCGTATGTGCATTGCGTATGCCATATAGTTCATGTGCATTGAGTATGTCATTCTTAGTTCATAGCAAAGTGTATGCTAGTTGCATGTTTGCATATCATCCCTCGCATGCTAGCATGATTAGGTTGCATGGCGTTTAGGTTGTATGTTAGAGTTGCATTCATGCATGCCATGTGTATTGCATTGTGCTTGGAATAGGGTTTAGTCCAAGTACGGGAAATGAGGGACGTTTCGTACTCCAAGTGACGAAATGTGCCTCGATTCTCAGTCGCTGACACTCCGAATTATCCATGATGGAGTTTAGGCCTTGTTGTGTTTATATGTGCATTCATCCTACATCGAGTCGTGCAACCCGACTCCTCGGCCATCATGCATCGAGATGCGTGATTGGTGGCACGAGGATCGAGGACTACACTCCCTAGAGCTTGTGCAATGATGGGGAGAGTGGTCATGCACACATATGTTGAAAATAATTTGCCATGCCCCTTTCTCGCTCTGTAAAGAAACCGAACCAAAGGCGGCAAAAGTGGTCAGCAACCTTCTGGAGCTTTGTACAGTGTTCTAGGACCAGTTGCAAACAGAGGCAAATTGGGGCATCACGATGGATTTCCCGACAAGGCGACTCGAGCATGCATGCATCTTTCATCATTCGGAATAGAGCTGAGGCAGCCCATTTTACATAGTCTGCATGCTAGTTTAGTTGATTTGTTAATTAGCTAGTGTGGTGTAATAATTAGGTAATTCGATTCTGTATTATTTATTCGGACCCTCCGAGAGAGAGCAATGTTGTAATAAGTGTGCGTGTGTGTGATGCATGTCTTCCAACCCCACATCTTTCTCCCTTTTATTTACCAGCTTATGATGGTTAGTTTTAGGGCATGTCTCAATTTAGCATCTATATGTTCTCATGTTTGCATTCATTCATCTGTATTGCATGCACCGGGCTCGGTGCATCATGCTAACTGCATTGTATTTCAATTCCGAGTTGAATACGTGTATCAATTGTTGCATTTCATATGCCATTTTAGAATAGCCGAGCCTATCTTAGTTGCATTTTTGCATGTGTTGCATTAGGCATTATTAGCATAGTTAGGATTCATGTATGATTTCTAATTAGCTTCTTTCTTTGGCTTGGAGTACTCGATAAGTATTTATGCTTTAGCATCCTTGCATGCGTGTGAGTGACTGCCATGATAGCATGCTTACCATGAGGCTATTTGCTTATGTGATATAATTGCCTGAATGCCTGTGGGTGAAGGTTGGATTACTTGAATTGGAGCAATTCATCAAATGCGAGTTTTAAGCCCACTTGAGGGTGGAAAAATCCACAGTTTAGTCTACTTGCGAGTAGCAAACTGTTTTCGAAACAAACATGAGATGATTTGTTCCAATCCAGGAGATCTAGTCTATACTTATGCTGTGCGCATCACATAGTAATTCTAGGCTAATAACCAGAATAAGAGCACATAATGTTTTCAAAACTCGATAGCATGGTTAGTAGAGGCTGATCTTTGATCGGGCGAGCGGGGGTGCTCACGAAGTGACCTTCCCCAATCGTACCCAAGTTCCCGAGCCGAGGCAACTTTGGTGATGACGGACACGTGGCCTTAGGCACGAGTCAGGGTTTCCTAAATTCCCCTGAAATAAAATATTTAGGTGGCGACTCTATATCTGGCAAAGCAGTCTTCTAAAAATAAGTTTTTCAAAACAATTTGCCAGATTTGGACTCTTTGATAATTCATCGGTCTTGCATTGCACTCCGCGAGATTAGATACAGGACCGTGACATTGAGTCCGAACTGTAGTAAGCCCAATAAACAAAACGAGATTTCTCCCGGGACGTTCGGGGACGTCTACACCCCCCTGTCAGCCACCAAGGAAATTCAGCAGAATGTTCCTGAGGCAGAACAGATTTGATCTAGAGAAGAGGAAAGTGTAAGCGCTTCTGTGCAACAAAGGCTTGCAGGAGAAAAACAGTGGCCATTCAGGTGGAGAAACCAAGCATGCATGCATCCTTCGTTTCCCGAGGCCATTTAATTACTTTGTTTATTTAATTAGCGGTAGCCAATTAATTAATTTAATTGCTTTGTACTTAATTAGCTTAGTATTTAGCAAATTAATTTTATTTGTAATATTTAATTAGCTTAGAATAAGTTAGTTAATTTGTTTCAATTGTTGTAATAATTAGTTAGCTCAATTAGCATAGCTAGTTAGCTCTTATTCATTCGGACCCTCCTTCGCGAGGGCATAATGTTGTAATAAGTGTGTGTGCGTGTGTGTATGTCTTCCAACTCCACGTCTTTCTCTCTTTTATTTATCCACTTTTGATGTTTAGATTAGAGACATATTTCAATTAGCATATTACATGCTTGCATACATTCATCTTGTCTTGCATGCACCAAGGCTTGGTGCATCATTCAAAATGCATTGCAATTTCAATATCTTTGAATACGTGTTTTAATCGCATGTTGTTCAAATCAATCCATATGCCATATTAGTAGCCGAACCTATTAATTGCATTATTGCATGCGTTGCATTAGGCATCTTGTATAGTTAGGATCATGCATTTTTCTAACTAGTTTCTGTTTTAGCTTGGAGTACTTGGTGAGTTTTATGCTTTAGCATACTTGCATGAGTGTGATTGCCATGATGCCATGATTAGCATGGTTGCCATGCGGCTATGTGCTTAAGTGCTAAACTGCATGAATGCCTGTGGATGAAGGCTTGTTGTTTGAATTGGAACGATTCAACGAATGTGCGTTTTAAGCCCACTTTGTTGTGGCAAATCCTGTTTTAAGCCCACTATGTTTGGTGGCAAAATCTGCCTTTTTAAGCCCACTTGAGGTGGCAAATTCATACCATTTTTGTAAACAAACATGAGTTGAATTGTTCCAAATTGAGCAAACTAGTCTATACTTGCTTTGTGCGCATCACATACTAAAGCTAGTCTAATAACCAGAATAAGAACACATAATGTTTATAACAAATCATATCATGATTAGTAGATGCCGATCTTTGATCGGGCGAGTGAGGGTGCTCATTTCAGGACCTTCCCCTCTCGTACCCAAGTTTCCAAGCCGAGGCAACTTTGGTGATGACGGACACGTGGCCTTTGGCACGAGTCAAGATTTCCTAAATTTCTCCAACAAAAAAATATTTAGATATCGACTCTGTATCTGGCAAAGCAGTCTAATTTTGGAATTATTTGATTTAAAATTGATTTTCTAAAAAGGTTTGTCGGATTTGGACTCTTTGGTTTTTATCAGTTTCACATTACACTTGTGAGATTAGATTCAGAATCGTGGGAGTCCGAACTGTGAGGCCTTTCTTTTCAAACCCTTTCTGAAAGGCAGGACGCGGAAAAAGGCAAGTCCACAATTATGATTGACTTCTAACACCACATTCTTTTTAGTTAAGGGTGGTATTACTTTTTGATATGTTGTTTGGCTTATGTTCATTTGAGTGTTATCCTTTCTCTTGAAATTCGAAGCTTTCTGAGCCACAACATTGGCTTTGTTATTCATGAATTTTGGGACATAAGTCACATTTGCTATCTGGATTTGAGAAAGCAAATGTAATGCAACAATATAGTATGACAATATGCTTGCACTTTGACATTTGAAAATTCATTTCACTTGGTTAACCACCAATTGAGAACCCCCAAATATGTCAACTGCATGAGCTTGTAACCCAATAAGTATTTCCAGTCCCATTATTAAAGCTTCATATTCAGCTTGATTATTGGAACAAGTAATTTCATCCACTCTGAAACCACGTATGGTTTCTACCTCCTGTGGTGACTTAATCACCACACCAATTCCAATTAGACCATTGGCTTTTAATCCATCAAACCACATTTGCCATGGTTCAATATTAACGATACCAAATCTATTATCTCTTGGCTTTCTATCTGACATGGATGATCTGCCAAGAAATTAGCTAAAACTTGTCCTTTTACTGCTTTTTGGGGGACATATTCTAAATAAAATTTTGATAAAGCTAGTATCCATTTGTCAATTCTTCCTCTCAACATAGGTCTAGACAACATATACTTAATCAAATCTATGGTTGCAATTACCAAAACAGTTGTAGGCAAAAGATAGTATCTTAGTTTCATTTCAGCAAAATACAATGCAAGGTACATCTTTTCTACAGCTGAATATTTACATTCACAAGAATTTAAGAACCTACTAAGATAATAAACTGCTTGCTCTTCGCTTTCTTCATTGTTCTGGGCTAAGAAAACTCTCAGTGAATCCTCTGCTGCAGCAATGTACAACTTCAAGGGCTTATCACCCTTTGGTGGCATCAGTACTAGAGGCTTGGCCAAGTAGGCTTTGATTCCTTTGAAAGCAGTTTGATGCTCTGCTGTCCACACAAACTCCTCTTCATCTTTCAACCTTAATAAGGAAGAAAATACTTTAGTTTTCCTTGCAATATTAGAAATAAATCTTCGAAGAAAATTAAGTTGTCCAAGGAATTTTTGTACTTTTTTCTTACTTGATGGAGGCTTGGCTTCAATGATGGCTTTGGCTTTATTTTGATCAATCTGTATTCCCTTCTTGTGCACTACATAGCCTAAGAAGTTTCCAGCTGATACGTTGAAAGCACATTTGAGAGGGTTAAGCTTGAACTTGAACTTTCTCATTTTTTCGAAAGCTGCTTCCAAGTGAAACAAATGTTCCTCCATGGATTGGGACTTCACTACAATGTCATCAATGTAACACTCTAAATATCCTCCAATGAGATCATGAAAGATAGTATTCATAGCCCTTTGATATGTAGCCCCAACATTCTTTAGGTCAAATGGCATCTTAACCTATTCGAAGGTGCCAATGTTCCCCGAACATCTAAATGTTGTCTTATGGACATCCTCTTCTGGAATGTAGATTTGGTTATAACCTGAGTGCCCATCCATCATTGATAAAATCTTGTACCCTGCTGAACTATCCACCAATAAATCTACTATGGGCATGGGGTACTTATCTTTTGGAGTTGCTAAATTCAGGTTTCTAAAATCAATGCATACCCTCATTTTACCATTCTTCTTAACTACAGGCACAATATTGGATATTTGGCTGTTCTAATAAAGCCTGCCTTAAGAATTTCCTCATTGACCTTTTGAATCACTTCAGGACTCATCCTTCTTGGTTTTTGCTTGTATGGCTTAAAATTAGGCTTCATAGGGAGCCTATGTTCCACTGATGACCTATCCAATCCTAGCAGTTCATCATAAGACCATGCAAAACAATCTTTATATTTCTTTAAGACCATCAACAACTAGTCCCTGTCAAGAGTACTTAACCAAGCACTAATGTAGGTGGGTTGCTGTGTAGAACCTTCCCCTAAATTAACCTCTTCCAAGGGGTCTTGTATCTGAGAACTCACTAATGCTTCTTTTTTGATTTCTTCTGTCTTCGAAGCAATTTCTTTGCTTTGTTCTACTCCAATTTTCTCTGATCCAACATCTTTGCCCTCCTTCTCATAGACAAAGTCTGTCCATAAATCTTCTTCCTCCTGTATTTCCTAGACTTTTGTTTCGATGTCCAATGCACAGTATTTATCAAAGGTCCAAGGTCTGATCTGTTGTTATTTATGCTTACAACCAACTACCATGGTTTCCTTCTCTTGTTCCTGAACCTTTTGGACTATTGCTTTTAAGTCCAATGTTGTGAACTTAACTAAAGCCAAAGGTCTGGCTTCTTGGGTTTCATCTTCTTGCCTACAACCAGGCATCATTATCATCTTTGACGACGCATTCTTTATCAGCACTCTCCTGCACCAAGTGCTTCAGGTGTGCTACTTCCTCATCAGCCATCACTTCGGCTAAACCATCAGGTTTTCTTAATATACTGAGTGGTGTTACTCCTTTAGTATACAACTTGGCCTTCGCAAAATCAACACAAGAGACAAAGGGTTGAGGGTTTGCATTGATCTCCTCTGTCTCTCCATTGCACAAGGCCATCATTATGTTCTGATGTAGAGAGGAAGGCACACATTTGTTGGTGTGAATCCAATCCCTACCAAGTACAACATTATACTTAGCGTTGCTGTCAATAACAAAGAATGCCGTTATGCAATCTCTGGTTCCTACACTCAGGTTGATGGGCAAAATATCTAGAGCCATCTGTTTATCTCTAGCAAAACTAGCAATGGTTGTGCTGGTTGGGATTAATCTAGGGTTCCTTTTCCCTAGTTTCTTTAAAGAAGATTTTGAAAGAAGGTTCAACGCTGCTCCATTATCTACCAATACCCTATTCATTTGTATCCCATCGAAAAAAGCCTTGATATACTAGAGCTTGACATGCTGTGTCATGGATGTTGTAGGATACTCAAAAGGATATGAGAGATTAATACTCATCTCTTCCTCACTCTCGTCCTCAGTTTCCATTGGTGTGGCCACTTCGGATTCATCTTGAACCATACTAACTTGTGAATCTTCACTAGAAACTAGAATAGGGTCAATCTCCTGACCTTCTTGGTTTCCATCTTCAGCCTGGAACTCTTGTGGTAATATATGCACCATATTCAATGACACTAGAGGAAATGAGCCAAATTGAACCACTGGTTGCACTTGCTTCTTTTCCAGGCCAACTTGTTCAATTACTTTAGAAACATCTTCCATGCTGCATTCTGGCACTTCAGTACTAGTGACTTCCGTCGAATGGTCTGTTCCTACTGGTTTTTCGACCAAAAATGTCTGTTCAGCCATGAAGGCTTCAAACATCTCCTCATCAACCATCTTTTTCCTTTGGCCTAGGTCAACTTCTCCCTCTGTCTCACTGTCACTTTCCATCAAAGCCTTTTCAAGACCCGCTAAACTGGATCTTTCTTTGGCTTTCAGTTCAGAGTGAACTTTTGCCAACTGCTCTTTGCTGAAACTCCTTCTGTCTTGAGGAGTCGATTTTGGACTATGATCCAACTTTGGATTTTCTCTTTTCTCTATTTAGCCTTTTGGCTGAGCCAATGAAGAACTCTTCCCATTTTCTTTTAGATCCTTTTGGTACTGAGTGTACCTTTGCTGGATCTTCCTCCTTTGGGACCCAGAAATTACTGGGACCATATTTGGCTCCTTTGTTTTTGGATGCTTTAGTAACACCCAATTATTTGGAGCCACCAAGGGAGATTTAACCATCCTATCCTAGTCTCCAACAACACTTCTCTGGGTAGGTATTTACTTAGGCTTGTTCTTCATGACAAACTAATTTGGAACCCCAGGTACCCATGAACCCACTAACTCAGTTGTTGAACTGTCTATTTCTGTCTTCGAAGCCAGTTTCGAAGCTGCCTGTGGAGGCCACTGTTTGGCCCTAACTCCCTGTTTTAGGCCTAATTCAGGCCTTCTATGAGGGTGGTTAGTTTCCATCTTGTGTGAGGCTGGTCTAAGAAGCCAATCTCTGGCTCTTATCCTATAACCTAAGCCCACTTCAGGTCTCCTCTCAAGATGATTGCCCTTCATTCTGTAATAGTTGGGTAGTCTGAACTCATGTAGAGGTCTCTTGTCCTTGGAATGCACTCTAGTGGCTATTGGTCCAGCCAAGAATGGCTGCTGTCTAGGACTAGTTGGGTACGGCCTTTTGTTGTAGGCACTGGTTGATTTAGGGCGTCTCTGCACATCCTTATAATATTATTTCCCATCAATCGAGAGCCCTTTCAACCATTTTTAAGTTAACCTGCGTCTGGGACACATCCTTTGCATGACAGCTGCCTCTAAAGAGTCATTATCCAGTGCCTCCTGACTACAGTCTTCCCTTTGGTCTATAAAGCCCTGCCCATTCGCTGGTAAACTGTTGGCATCTTTCTTGACAGTAGTTTGACTGGCAACATGCATTTGTACATTAACCTCTTTCAATTCCCTCAAGGATAAGTTCTGGAAATCTGGCACAATAACATTGGTTGTAACTTCACCAATTTTTGGGAATGGATTAGTGTCAATTCCCATAGCTTTCTTTGCTTTAGCTGGGAATTTTAAACTCCCCTATCAAATTTGTTCTTGGATCCTGTCCCGAAAAACAATACAGTTTTTAGTTAAGTGAGAGCAAGAATTGTGCCATTTACAATACATTTTTCCTTTAAGTTCTTCTGAAGAAGTAATTTTGGCTCATTTTGGTAACTTTAGGAAATTCGATGCAAGCAAATGATCAAAAATGTCATCTGCCTTTGTTAAATTGAAAGAATATTTCCTATGAAGGTCTTTCTTTTTAAACTGTTGATCTATTATGGTGTCTTTATGAATTAACGCCTCACAGATCACCGGCTCTTTCCCTACGATCTCTGCTGCATCGATCTCATAATTAGGATCTCTATAATAAGTCTTGTATGATGCATTACTTCGATCTTGTTCTTCCTCAAGGAATGATTCATATTTGGACACGTTATAGGTTAATTCCACAAAGTCTCGAAACTTAGTTGAGTCAAACTTCTTTCGAGGCCTAAACTCTAAACCATTTTGAGCCAATCTCACAAATTCAGGCTCTGGTAGAATGATCCTACACTTGTTTCGTGCTCTTTTGAATCTGGCAATAAATTGAATAGCCTTCTCATCAGGCCTTTGACTCAACCTTGCCAAATCTACTAAAGAAACTTCTAGTTCCGTTTGGAAGAATTGGGCATGAAATGCCTCCTCCATTTGTTGCCAAGTTTGGATAGAGCCAGGTGTAAGGTTAATATACCATACAAAAGCTGCCACAGTTAGAGAATTTGAACAAAGTCTTAACTTCATGTAATCATTATTCGTAAATTCACCACATTAGGTAGTGAACCTAGCAATATGTTCTTCTGTTGACTGGTTTCCATTTCCATAAAAAAGAGCAAAGTCTGGTATTCTAAACCCTCTTGGGTATTCATGTACCCTATCTACCCATTCTGGGTATGGTTTCCTGTACATAGGAGTTTGAACCCCCCGAGCCATAGGTCCATACATTTCTCTAACAATATCAATAATTTGGTCCCTAGAAACTATATTTTGTGCTTGTTGGACCACTACTGGAGGAACAAACACAAGCTTTGGTGGAAAACCTTGTGCCTGAGGTCTTCTTGGTCCATATGGAGGTATATTTGGGACTGGTTGTCCTTGTGGTGCTGGCTACTGTTGAGGGTATGGTTGACCTCTCTGAGCCTGTCCTGCGAAAGGACCTGCAAAAGGTGCTATAATAGGAGGAACATATATTGTTTCTCTTCTAGTCGTAGGAAACCCTTCCAACCCCCCAGGTACGAATTCGAACAAAGGATTAGTGAATCCCCTTGTGCCAGGTATGGCTTCAAACATGGGATTTGGAAACATTCTCATGCCATTTTCTTGTGTTGGCCCAGATCCACCAATTTGCATGGTTTCACTATTAAGTAATAAGGCATTTTGATTTGCCATAGGCCTTGAAAGAGGCTCATACCAAGACTGAGGTGATGGTCTTTTATAATTTTGATTACTAGTTTGACCATTAGTATGTCCATTACTTTGCATAGGCTGTTTATCCCTAGCCAATCTTTGCTGAGGGATATTTGAAATTTCCTCTGTATGCTTTGTATTAGTTGGTTGATGGGTATTCATCCGATCCATAAAGGATATTACCCATATTTTCATTGTGTTCGTCAACTACTGCCCTATGGCATCTACTAGGCCTCCCCATGGATTCATTGGCTGAGTAGATGGAACAGTGAATGTTCCAACTCCATGGTCTCGTCCACTATTCTGGACACGTGGTGCATGTTCTGCATTACTGGTCTATTCGACCATAGGTTCTAATGAGATAGGTGCTTCTATAGGATGTGTTATCACATTATCCTTTGGATCAGGTACCTCTACCTCTTCTTCCATACCTTCTTCTAGGCGTTTATTTTCTCATTGTCTCCTACGTCTAGCCATTTCAATTAGTCCCAATGGACGTGCCAAAAATATATGTTGGCTTTTTGGCTTTCGAAGTTTAGTATTGTAATTTTAAGCATGCTAGCAAGGATCAATCAGTCCTTACAGAAGATTAATTGCCAACCAATTATTAGACGATTGTGTTTTAGTTCTTGCAACCTTAATGATAAGAACATTTACTGGTGGCTTGTTTAGGAGAATTTAGTAAATAACAATTAAATGAAGAACAATTGCAGCATTTCATTAAGTAAAAATAAAAAACTTACAATGATCTGACCTAGCCTCGTAGAGGTTTGCAGAAACAAGCTATTCGAAACTACTTCTATAAATGAAGTGCAATACAGGAATTTGAAGTATAGAAATGTAAAGAACTATAAAAACTAGAAGGAAAATAAAGTAGATAAAAATTGATTTTTAGATCTGAATTTGGGTCCTCCTTTCTAGGGCCTTCTCTGCTATTTATGCTTCTCAATGATAACCGTTGAAATGGGCTCCTAACCGTCGAAATATCCATCCATGATCGCTGATCATGCTCTCTCACAGTCAGCTCTACTATGCCATGTTTGCAATTAGGCTTCCCTCCTGATTTTGAATTTGAACCTCATGAATAGCCGTTAAGCCACGTCACCTTATATCCCTCGATCATTCCAGTGCTACGCAGACTTATTATTACCAATATGGGTTGACACGTGTCTGGCTATGGTTGGCAATTTATATTACATTCCCAAATTGCCTTTCTCATGTCCCATGTTGAATTGTGATTGGCTTATACAATTTATATAGCCAATAGATACATAATATGATAAATAAAATAATAATGTTATTTTTATTATATTTGTATATTATATTATGCTTAATATAACATAATATTTATATAAAAATAAAGATTAGTAGTTCGAATTGAGCTTGCCTGAATGACTTAAATTTGTGTTTATAGATCGACCTGCCAGAAGCAACTCATGCAATTCATACTAGAAAGCTTAAAACATTAAGCTAGTGAAGGAGATTGCACTACAACCACACAATGCAAGCCTCAAACGGCCAACCCAGCTCAAAAGAGAGCTAAGACTAGTCAAAACAGTGGCAAAATCATGCTGAGATTAAGCTAAGTTAAGCTAGAATAAGAGGCCAAAGCATAGTACAAGCTAAACATAACATGCACAATTGCACTACAAGCATATAAAGCAAGCCTCAAGTGCTTCAACCAGCCCAAAACAGAGCTCAAACATGCCAAAATAGAGCTTAAAACATGCTTGAATTGAGCTAAGTTAAGCTAGAAAATCATGCTAACATGTGAAGTAATCTAGGCATGGAAGCAAGACACAAGGAGGGGAGGCTAACCCCTCCTATTTTGGACTTCAAAATTTGATTTTTACCACTGAAATAACTTTCATTTTTAGTGGTTAAAAGGGACAAAAATTTTAGTTTAAGGGTGGTAAGAAAAGGCACAAAAGGTTTTACAAACCAAAGAGCAAAAAGAGGAGACAACCTCCTGAAAAACAGAGTTTTTTGTGGTTGAAAAACCAGGTCAAAATAGTACAAAAGAATAGCAACTCAAGTTATGCAAGACAAGTTAAAGAGTAATTCTTATACCTCTTGAAGCACAAGACAATTTCAGGCACAAACTCAAGCTCAAAACCCTTTCTAAGGCTCCAAGAAGACCTCCTAGAACCTCAACTCCAAGATAGTCAAGATTGATCAAGGGTCTATGTGCAAAGGTGTAGAGAAAGCTAACTATAAAGCACAAAATAAGAGGGGGGAGAGAGAGAGAGAGAATTCTAGAGAGAGAGAGGAAATTCAAGAGAGAGAGAGAGAATTTTGTTCCAAATTGTGTAACCCACTAAAATGGGGGAGAGACACCCCTATATATAGAAAAACAAGCTTAGAGCTTGTATTCATCCCTCCATACACGTGTATGGAGATGGCCTTCAGTGAACAACAGCTGGCACAGTTGGCAAACAAATATCTAAAAAAGGATAAAAGTGGCTGTCGGCCATCAATGTGGCTGACCAGCTACCACTGATGGCCGGCAGGCACAAGCCTTGACCGATGGACTATGGGGATAGCTGACAGGCCACCCTCTCCTTCAAATTTGAAACAACAAGCTCTTGGTCCATAACCGAGCACAAAACAGACAAGTTGAGAGGCTCGAAGGCAAGACACTCTGCCAAGAACTTCAGACGCTTAAAACGAACACGAGCATACGAAATCATCGAGTGTTCAAATGATGACGTCCAAGTCTCGAGGACGGTCAAAAATTGGGTGTCTATAGTGAGTCTGCTCGAGCGTCGAGTTTGTCGCTCGAGCGATAAGCCTTAGTATATATTCCTTAACCCGTCTTTTCAAGCTCATGTTTTTTCTCCTTTTCGCGATTCTCTCTCTCTCTCTCTCTCTCTCTCTCTCTCTCTCTCTCTCTCTCGTTTTGTTATGCGTATTGTTCTCTTGGCTATGTCTTAGTTTTTTTTTCTTTACTTATTCACACACTTCCACTGAATGGGTTTGAGGATGCTTTGGGGTCTGCTCTGTTTGGGTTTTGGGGTTTGCCTTTACTGGTTTGGTTAAAGCCCTTGGTTATGTGCATTGTGACTTTTAGATTGCTAATGGATTATGTTATCTTGTGTTTTACAGTTTGTCTTTTGGGCTTTTGTTCTATTATTTTGGGTAATTGCTATTATTTCTTTGAATTTTGTCTAAATTGGATTTTGTTTACTAATGGTTTATGCTCTGGTTGGGTTTTGGGGATTTGGCTTTACTGCTTTGGTTACTGCTCTTGGTTATTTTCATTGTGTTAAATATTATTCTTGTTACTAATTTTTTTTAACTTCCTACTGGGTTTGGTCTTTGCCTTGTTTTCTTTTTTTTTAACCGCGGGGGCGGGGGCGGGGGGGTGTGTGTGTTTGTCATTGGGTTTGTCTTTTGGTTTAGTCATGTCTACTTCCAAACGCTATAAGTCTACGGCCAACCATCCCACTTATAACACTGACCATTTCCCTTCAGCCAAAAAAGCCAAGACTTTTAGAGAGTTTTATGTCTCAAGGACAGTCCACTTAGAACGCAATGTGTAGCCCAATACATTTGAGTCCATTCCCATTTTGACTGGGTCCTAGAGTTTTATTGTAATGTCAAGGGCATTGATGATATTGGGCCTTCTTTCACCACCTAGGTTAGGTCTAAGTCCTCACCATTTCGTCTGACCTTATCTGTGAGCTCTCAGGCATTGGCCAAGTCTTTCCGTATCACTATCCCTTCCCTGTTCGACCCATGTGTGATTTCAACGAGGTGCGCCATTGCATTGTGTGGTACATCCCATACTTAGATCAAGGGAGCCCTGATAAAACAACATGAGCTCCTTTCCCAGTTCCATTTGCTTAACCTTATTGTTTATGCAAATATCATCGCCACCACTCATAGTTCTGAAATCAATCAAGAACAAGGTTTTGTTCTCTTCTACATCGCTCACCATCTCTCCATCAATCTTGCCACTCTTATCCATCGCAAGATGATCACTGTTATAGGCAACAAACAATTAGGGTTACCGTATGGTTGTCTCATCAACCGTCTATTGACCAAACTTGAGGTTCCTACTTTTGAAGAGGATGAGTTTGCCCTTCTTACCCGATCGTTCACCAAAAAGACTGTCTCCTAGAGTCAGTCACATGTCAAGAAGGGTCCTTCTAGGGTGGGTGGTTCTGGTGTAGGTGATGATCCTCTGGTCGAGGAAGCGGAGTTTGATGTTATTGCTGCAGGTGAAGGGGAGCAACCTCCTCCAACTCGTTCTATCATAGGCTAGCTGCGTCCTTTTTGATCACTTTGAGGGCTGGATGGATATCTTTGATGCTTGGCTTACTGATCTTGAGACCTCCACTGATGCCCGGCTCACTACCTTGGAGGCCTCTTCCAGTCGCATTGAGGAGTCTGTTGCTCAGTCTTCTCAGCATATTGATCAGATCTTGACTCTACTTTAGCTACAACAGCCTCCACCACTACTGGATCTTTTATATTTGTTTCTCTCTCCTTGGAAAGTATATTTTGTTCTTTGTACAGTTTGTATTCTTGTTTACCTTTTGTTTATTTTTTTTGGTTTGTCTCCCGAACAAAAAGGGGAGTAGTTTTGTTATTTTTGAATTGCTAGACATAGACATAGCATGGATAAGTTTTGTTGCTGCATGGATATTGGGAATAGATCTCACTAGATATATATTTGGTTATTGTGCTTATTTCGATCTATTTGTCTTATCTGGTTCCACAGTTTTGGTTTGTAATGTTGTTTCCATAGGTGGATTGTTCAAAATGTTTCTAAGTGTTTCTTAATCAAATCAGCATTTGTGGTTTTGCAGTTTTTGGGTCTGATAGGCCGGATTTTTGTTTGTGTTAGTTAGTGTGTCTAGTGTGTGTGTTTTGTAGGAAAAATTGTTAGAAAAGTTTTGTCTAGGAATTGACAAAGGGGGAGATTGTTAGGTCCCTACTTGCTGCCAATTTCGCAATCAAGCTTAGTTTAATTGAGTTGTAATTTTTCCTTGTTTTTTGGTCTTCCCGCTCGAGTGGGACAAGTTGAGCTTGAGCAGAGTTTGCATACTCTCAGAAGTTTGGCTTGTCTGCAAAACTACTAAGTGATGTGATTTTATGCTCGAGCGTAAGGTACAACGCTCGAGTGGATACCATGTCCAGTCACATACGTTTTAGTGACACCGCTCAGGCAGCAAGTCCTGCGCTCGAGCGGGGATCACGCCTCTATTTTTGATAAATATCTGTTTCAATCTGTTTTTAGGGTTACATCTTCCAGATCTTCTTTGAGGGTTCTAGAATTTTCTTCTGGGTCTATTTTGCTAGTTTTCTTTGATGCTTGATTGAGTATTAAACACACATGGTTTGACAAGCATACATCAAAGAGTTTGATTGTTTGGGTGTTCTACTTCAAGAGTGTTCTTCTTCAGTGGAATCCGGATTTTCAAGCGTGAAGTATTTGAAGGAGTTCGAAACTGTGCACAGTCGTTGATTCGACATGAGGTTGAGGTGAAATAGATACAGATTGCTGAAGACAAATTGACAAAGTTTGGGTAATTTGTTTGGTTAATTTGTATTCTTTCTATCATTCATAGTGGATAGATTAGTGGCGTTTAGCCTGTGGTTTTTTAATCACAATTGAAGGTGCTCCAATTGTGGTTTTTCTATGTAAAAATCTATTTTGTTGATTTATTGTTTTTGAAGCAACAATCTAAATCACTTTCGTATGTGCTAGATGATTTAGATTGTCTGTTTTAAATGTTTGGGTTTTGTTGCATTGAATCTAGTCTAAATTACGAATCACTTAGAATTTTCACAACTC
Source organism: Camellia lanceoleosa (assembly GCA_025200525.1). Taxonomy (NCBI): domain Eukaryota; kingdom Viridiplantae; phylum Streptophyta; class Magnoliopsida; order Ericales; family Theaceae; genus Camellia; species Camellia lanceoleosa. The sequence goes on from CM045764.1 coordinate 105,948,619, forward strand.
TTTTATAAGTTTCGTAAAAATTTTAAACCGCAACCGCTTGTAAGATTTACTAGTAGAATTGTACAAGACTTGAGTTAGAATGGTGTGAACAGGGAATTTTACAAGGCCTTCATGGCATGTTTTGACGGTTTCCTTCCCTTGTATGGCAATGTTTCTAGAGTAAATCGAAATCCCAAAACTTATTAGTCCTAGAAAAAGAGAAAAAGAAAAAAAAAAGAAAAAAAAAAGGAGAGAATAATTAAAAATTAAAACAACCAACTGTTATTTGTTTGTAGTCTTCTTTCTTTACCTTGGTCCTGATAAAGCTGATGGAAATAAAGGACTAGCAGCACCAACGTCATCTTCTTGGTGAATGACAACTGTGATTGCTCTTGGTACAACAGGAGTTGTGAAGCTATAATCCAAATTGCTTTGAACATCTATAGAACCCTCCAAGACCTTAACCACCACTGACATGGAAGGCCCCCTTGAAAAATCACTTTGTAGACACCACACAACAACCCGCATCATCTCCACAACTTCTGCTCTATGTGTTTGCATGTTATCGTTGTATTTATCAACGATATCCAGAAGCCGTTCCTCTTCTACTTTTTTCTTAAACAGACCTAGTAAATGCATATCTTCTTCAGGCTGAGACCTATCCAAATTTTTTGCACCCACACAAAATTTCCAAAACTACGACACCAAAGCTATAAACGTCTACTTTCTCGGTGATAATTGAGTTTAACCATTCAGGAGCCAAATAACCTAGTGTTCCGCTCATCATTGTTACAACTTGGCTTTGGTCCTTGTCAATTAGTTTTAACAATCCAAAATCATCAATTTTCGCATTGAAGTATTCATCTAAGAGAATGTTTTGGTGTTTAATATCCAAGTGAAGTATTTTCTGCCTGCAATCCTCATGGAGATAGGTTAGTCCCTTGGCTATATCCATGATGATCTTCTTTCTGGATTGCCACCCAAGAGTGAGCTCCTGGTGCCTATGGAAGATCCATGTATCCAAGGATGCATTGGACATGTACTTGTAAACTAGAAGCCTATATGATTTTTCAGTACAAAATCCAATTAATATCACCAAATTGACGTGGTGAGTGCTACCTATTGTCTCAACTTCAGCTAAGAATGACTTCTTAAGTTGACCAAAACCATTGAGATGCTTCACCGTGATTTTGGTGCCATCGTTTAATGTCCCTTGAAACACTGACCCAAATCCTCCTTCGCCAAGCTTATTATTGAAATTGCTTGTCATAGCACTCAATTCTTCTTAAGAAAATCTAGTAGGCATCCCTAGTACTTGATCGACAAAGAACTTATCAAGTTCCTCGGATTCTTGCTTATTTCTAAAAAGAAAAAAGCAGAAGGCAACCACAAAAAATATACCAAAAAAAAGCTCTAAGACTAGATCCCAATATAATTTTGACATGCCTAGATTGCTTTTGAGGAGAATATGTTGGTGAAGGAGAAGAATACTCTGTAGTCAGAGATTTCTGCACTTTACGAAACACAGTAATGTTATCAAGCCCTCTGTCATTATTGATAAGAGAAAAGGCTTCAGACAATAATAAGCAACCATTCTTTGAACTATAGCCCAAATCATTTTTAAACAAAGTAGCTTTGCATGAACAGTTTTTCAAGCAACTCGTCTTACATCCTCTAATGCTATTTTTTTATCCAGTTAAAAGATTTTGGATGTGTATGAGTGTAAAAAGTTGAAGTAAAAGTAACTAGTATTGTTAAGCTCCAAAAGGGCGTGATATTGGGATTTGTTACATGAAACGGGTGTAACAACGGAACATCCAAAGCCCGGTTGCTTATAATTTATTTGCCTGGAAGTGCTATTGCTGGCGGCAGCAGCTTCCTCAAAACAACCGCACTGTCCACCATTTGGAAACAGATGCCATAATTGCCACACGCCATGGGATACCCACACTCATCGATGCTTAATGTCAGTAGATCAGCCACCGTATTCTAATTCCATCATGTCCATTCATAAGCCTTCAAATGCCCATACAGATCCAACCTTATGAACTGAGCTGATGATGATGATGCAGCAGGGATTAGCTACCTTTTAAAGCTTTCATTCTCGAATTTGACATATTTCACATTTGAATGTGATTCAAAATAGGGCAAGGGTGGATTGGATTCTACATAAGCCACCAGAGTGTTATCCTAGTCCTAAACCTTAAGAGAAAACAAACCTGGAGTCAAGTTCGATGAGGATGTGCTGGAGGTGAGCTTCTGGCCAAGAAACAAAGTCTGGCCAACAAGTAAGGAATCAGTTGGGTGATCAAATGACTGCCAAACCGTTGCTTTGTTTCTGTCGAAGAGGATCAGGTTTCCCAATTCAGTGAAATTCAAGCCGAAGACCAACTTTCCAGAGGTATTGGTAGACCATACGAAAGTGCCATCGGAGTCATGCAATATGAAATCTCCATCTCAAGTGAGTTGTAAGGTGGCGTTAATTTGAACAGGACGGTTCTGATTAGCTGACCAAACCAGTTACGGGCTCAACGTAAGCACACGTAAACATGGATTGCAACACTGAAGAGGATGGTTGAGTTTGTTGAGGAGTAGAAGGGCAATAGAAGCCACAGATCATTTGTGAGCCATTGGATGATGATGTTTCGAGGACGGGGTTGAGAATTAAAGTGGAAAAAACGTTGAAACTATTGTCAATTGAGGGTTTGTCGATCCAAATAGTAGATAAGTTTGCCATTGGAAGTGCAAATTGGGCAGTGTTGAAGAATGGTACAGACGATATGAAAAAGATTATAACAGCACCAAAATGATAACAAATAGTGCAAGATAGACCCGTTGTTGGTGCCATGGTGGTGGTGGTGGTGGTCTATGTCTATGTCTATGTTTATCCAATTCCAATTTTCTTTTGGGAAAGCAATGGTGGTTGTGATGGTCCTTGAAAGGTTGTTCGATTCCACTCTAAAAAATGAGGACACATTTTACTCAAGAACAAAATTAAACATATCTCATAGCCATTGGATGCGTTGCTTTTAATCTTGACCATTGATTTCCATATTATAATATTTAAAGTAAATTTTTTGGTGATGAAAATTCAATTGATATAGTGTCGGTCCAATTGATATAGATTGAGTTCAAATTTAAAATAAATATAAACCATAAATTATTATTTTTGAATAAAATATTAAATATAATTTTTAAAATCGTTTACAAACAATTATTGCAAGTCTTTAAAATGTTGTTTAGGTTCCCACTCCTTTAGTTACGTCAAAAAACCGCACACATTTTGTTGACTAATATTAGATGCACAAAAAAATCCAACTCTGATCTTCTCGATTGTAAGTTTGTAATAAAATATTTTTATTATATATCAAATTTCATTTACAAAATTGGTATTAATTTGACTAGAGAGTGACTTCATTTCTCTTCATCGCTTCTTAGACCAATTATCAATTTATGTGATTTTGAAACAAAGTGAACTAATTTTACAGATTTAAAGTGTTAATTGTTAAAAATAATAATTAAAGTGACACAAAGGCAACAAGGATATTTGGGGGCTTAAAACCTAGGTGAACTATTTTTCTGTTGGAACTCTTTATGGATATAGACTAGTCATCTGGCTATGTCAAAGGATGATCTTTCTTCTGGTTAGCCAAGGCAGAGCAACCTCTTGTTTCCTGTTAAATATCTACCGTTACACATACATTCATAAACTAATTGTCTATGATTTCTAGGCACAACATCTAACCAATCTTACCAAGTTTAGATGGTGAATTGAATACGAACTCTTGACATGGTCTAAAATGTCTGTGATTTCTCGGCACAACATCTGACCAATCTTACCAAGTTTAGATGTTGAATTGAATACGAAAGACTCTTGACACGGTCTAAGCCATCAAGATGCTTCACTACAACTTTGGTGCCAATGCTTAGAAGAGTCCCTTCTGTTAGAATAGTAGAGAGAGAGAGAGTAAATAATATGTATTGTATTCAATGTAAAATTATCCTATACAATAGAAGGCATGTATATATAGGCTGAGAAAGAATATTCTACTAGAAACCTAACTATGAGAAAGAGATATATCTAGGGGATCAATACCTAACATATCTAGGAATGTATACCATATATATATACATATATTAACATCCCCCCTCAAACTCAAGATGTTTCAAGGAATATAAACATCTTGAGTTTGGAGAGAGAAACTAAAATATGAAATAAAACTAAATAAAATAAAAGACAAATAGAGTGCAAAGTTCGAACGGAAGCACAAGGGCGCTTGAGATAGATTAGAGGCTAAAACTAATGTTGGGAGACAGAGTATGGTCATGTCGGACTATTGTAGGAGCTGGTTGGAACTAATAGATTGCAAAGTCTGAACGGAAACGTAAGGGCGCTTGAGATAGATCAGAGACTGGAGCTAATGTCGGGAGACAGAGTATGGTCGTGTCGGATTGTTCTAGGAACTGGTTGGAACTAATAGATTGCAAAGTCTGAACAGAAGCGCAAGGGCGCTTGAGATAGATTAGAGACTGGAGCTAATGTCGGGAGACAAAGTATGATCGTGTCAGACCATTGTAGGAACTGGCTGGAACTAATGCCAGGACAGTTTAAGGTCGTGCGGAACTGTTGTAGGAATTGGCCGGAACTAATGTCGGGATCAGAGGCCGGAGCTAATGCCGAAAGATAGTTTATGATCATGTTGAACCGTTGTAGGAGCTAACTAGAATCAATGTCGAGACAGTTTACGGGGTCATGTCGGACCAATGTAGGAGCTAACCAGAATCAATGTCGAGACTGTTTAAAGGGGTCATGTCAGACCGATGTAAGAGCTAACCAGAATCAATGTCGGGACAGTTTAAAGGGGTCATGCCGAACCGATGTAGAGAATTGGAAGTTGAACCAACAACCGTGACACACACATAACTTATGACGTGGTGCTAAATGATGATGGTTACAGAAGACTGAGTGCGCCAGAGGCAGCTTGGATGGTGCACAAGGAGCGGCTTAGGTGGTGTGCCACATGGGGCGGCTTAAGTTATGCGCCACAAGGGACAGCTTAGGTGGTTTGCATGGTATATAACCATGCTCATCATGATATATGTATAATACCCCCCTCAAACTCAAATAGGTTTGAAGATAGAAACCTATTTGAAGTTGAAACAGAAGTAGAGCAGAAACACACAAAAAAGTGGATTATGAGTAAAAATATATATATATATAATAGAAATATTTGGGATAGAAATAAACAAGTGGACAGAAGAAGATATCACCACGAAACGATCTTGAAAAAAAATATGGCAGTAGAATAGGTTGAGGTCCGGCGGGCGGCCAACGCAAAGTGAAGCGAAATTACTAGGTACTTAACCTAGCTCTGATACCATGTTAAAATAGTAGAGAGAGAGAGAGAGAGAGAGTAAATAATATGTATTGTATTCAATGTAAAATTATCCTATACAATAGAAGGTCTGTATGTATAGACTAAGAAAGAATATCCTACTAGAAACCTCATTATGAGAAAGAGATATATCTAGGAAATCAATACCTAATATATCTAAGAATCTATACCATATATATATACATATATTAACACCTTCAAAGACCAATCCATATCGTCCTTGCCAAAGTTTCCTTTTGACATTATCAATATTGGCTTTGAGCTCATAGTAAGAGAATCAAATGTGCATTCCATGTCACACCCCAAACCAGATATGACCAACCATGGCACACAGGGCCTTAGCCCAAGGTACATGTAAGCCTAACCACTAATCCATAATCACATTGATCAACTATACAAAAGTCCAGTAATAAATAACCAAACTCAATCCAGTGACATGCCACAAGTATAAATGGCAAAACCAACCGTAATCAATACCATCTAAACTTATATGATATAAACAACCCACATATCAAAATAATTCTAAATGAACCTGAATAAAAACAAAAAGAAATATGCACAAACTTGACATAACAATCTAAAACAAAATAAATGAATGTCCTAAAGTTTCATGAAATTGAGTCCCCGCTACGCCATGAGTCCACTCTAAGTCGTTCTAACACCTGGAAATAATAAACAACTAAGTTAGCTGATAACTCAGTGAGTAACAACATGGATAGTAAATACAGTTTTCAAAACATGGTTCGATTCCAAAATAAGATATATATCACAGAAACTAGATTGGCATACAGTTTTGATAAAGATAATCTGTTTCAAAAAGGAGATTTCACAAGTCAACAGTGAAAATGCTCATATCTCTCAAGAACATGATAAATGACATTTTTCACTTAAAACAGATTACAACATGAACACCAATAATTTTCTAGGTACCAAGAATAACAAGTAACATGCCACACAGTTCTCAAGGCAATAAGCCAGTTAGATCCAATATCGAACCAAGAGTCATCCTCGGGGTGGCAACCCGAGCCTTTTCTCTAAGACGATCCGATTGAAGGTCACCTAGCCCCACCTAGGTCTTTTCTTTACAATCATTGAGCACTAGAGTCATCATGGCCCAACTCGAATCTGTTCCCTAGTGGCCAAAGTCACCACACATAGTGGAATAATTTCCCTGGACTTTATGCAAATGGTCTCAATAATCAATACACATCAATTTTGCAAAATATGATAGTTCGCCATTATAAACATGAGACCAAAACAAATAGTCTACAGTATGCTAAGTTTACACATGTTTCAGAAATAATTTGATTCCATTGATAATATAATAATTTATCAAAACAGTTTAGTTCTGAAACAACTATTTAATTTTCCAACAGTTCGGGATATGGGAATATTTATAAAAATATGTAGCATGAAACTACTCACCTGAAAATGAAATAATATAATCCTCAAATAGAGTATGAAAATCCAACTAGTGCCCTGAACCAAGTATGAAGATTACACGTCACTACTAATTTAAAAATACTAAAGAGAATAATAAACTAAGTAGTCCACACTAAAGCGCACTAACACAGCTCAACCCCACTCACCGTTACTCTTAAATAATACCTAAGTTCATGTTCTTCAAGGTCTAAAATCACCCAAGACATGGGTACAAATCGAAACTTAATTAAAAGTAACTTTAAGATAAAACAGAATTTTAAACAAGTTTGCCCAATCTATTTGCTAACTTTGAAAATTAAAAAATCACTCCATGCTGTTCGAAAAATTCAAAAACACTCCAGATATCAACTAATATATCCTAAGTTTCAAACCCAATTAGTTTTACTTGATTTGCTTATCAAAATAATTATTTACAATTAATTACATCCACACAGGTTATTTTCTACAATACTTTAAATAAATTAATGGTTCTCTTAGTATACATGAGAAATCAATGCAAGGCCAAAAATGTAAGAAACTAGACTCGTAACCGGTTCTAATGACACTAATTTGATAATTTTTGGATTTATACCCAAAGAGAACGACACTTCCGAAGTTACTATTTTAAGCCAATTCTCTGGACAGATTTGAACGCAGCAGTTAATATAGATTTTGACTCCCAAAAATTATGAGAAAATTCAAATATGCAATTCAATATGTAATTAATCTATTGTAAAAAAATTCAATTCAAAATTCATTCGTTTGATATGGTTTCTTCATTTTTAAAGTTTGTGATTCTGTACGGAATTTTTTGGATTAAGAATTACACCCATTCTTTATATATGAATTTAACTCCTCAAATTTCTTAACAGTATCTATATATACACAAAATAAATACACCTACAACCTCTTCGTCAATGAATTAAAACATAAAATAGAATAAGGATAAAGAACAAAAATAAAATAAAGAAGAAAGTTAGAAACCTACTACACACCCAAAAGTTCTTCCTTATTTGCAACCTTTTTTTTTCTTCTTCTTTTCTCTCAACCTCTCTCTCTCTCTCTCTCTCTCTCTCTCTACACACCGAAAATCCTTGCAACAGGTCATTACCAACAAAGTTTTGGGATTATTTTCCATGTCTAAAACAGCTGGAGCACCTAACGTTTCATTTCCCTTAATGGATTAAATAAATAATAATAGTTTCACATGTATGCAAACTATTATTATTTATTAAAAGTGAATACATTGCACCTTAAGTTAAAAAAAATAAATAAATAAATAAAGCAAATGAAATAGTGTGCATTTTCAAAGAAGTTTTTCTTGTACATTGCGACATTTGATCAAACACGTAGCAGACATGAAGCGAAGTTAAAGAAATCTAAGAAAATAAAACCCAAACAGAGAGAGAATAAAGATACAGAGGGGCAATCATAAAACAAAGCAATCATAAAAAGGAAATGAAACAAAATATTCAAAACCAAACTGAGAGGGAGAAAATGAAAAGTTATTCATAGCCAAAACTGAAGAGAGAGAGAGAGAGAGAGAAGGGATCAAAAATAATGTTTGTCCCCAAAACTCGAATACACAAAGCAACGACGGCAGCGCTAACGATTGCTCTGAGATACGACGTTGGCGGCGACGCTGAAGGAAGAGAATGGGCGACATCGGCGGTGGTGCTAAAGGGAGAGTAGCTAGGGTAGACAGCGAGAAGGATAAAGAGTAAGCATCTGTTTAAGAGAGAGAGAGAGAGAGAAAAACTAATAAACACAAAAAAATAAAATAAAAATTAGGTCTTCATTCAAAATGGTGTAGTATTGACAAATAAATTATTAGCGATCATTAGGTCACCATAACTGTAATCCACATTTTCTACGACTAAATAATTGTTGTCACCAAAAAGTTACATTTGGTGACTAAAATTTTAGTCGCCATATATTAAATTCATCGCCAAAACTTTTCCCTCATTCCCGTGCAGAAATTTAGCCTCACACCAAATCCAACCATGTTAACTAGTCGCCAATAGTTTAGTTTTTGGAGACCAATCAATATATGGTCGCCAATTATGTATATTTGGCGACCAATTTATATTATGTTGCCAAAAATAGTTGCTAAAAATGCTTTTTGTTGTATTATGTGATAATTAATGGTCTTTTTCTTCAAATACTATTAAAAAATATCACTAATTATTAGTTTTCAGTAACAGTTTGAAAATTGTCACAAAAAATATCACTAAAAATTATAAGTTTTAGCGACAGTTTAAAAAAAATGTCATAAAAAAGTCATTAATTTTCAAACTTTAGCAACCGTTTAAAAATTCGTTACAGAAAAATGTCACAAATTATAAGTTTAAGCGACAATTTATAAAAATTGTGACAAAAGAAAATCACTAATTGTTAATTTTTAGCAACATATGCAAAAAATGTCACAAAAAATTATTTTTAACTACGATTTTATTAGGATTTATTTTTAATAGGACTTTATAAAAATTAGGCCTCGTTTGTAAACAAGCTTTTTTAGTAACTTTTTGACTTGATGTAAAAAAAAAAAAAAATAGTATATTTGGAATGACTTTTTAGTTTTTTTTTGAAAAGGTGTGCAAAAAGTAGAGAGAAAATAAAATCTTTAACTTTTTAGTATAAGTTATTAACTTTTTGATTTTTTAGTGATTTTTTGACTTTTAAACTAAAAAGTGATATTATCAGACGAGACCAAAATCTAATAATTACAACCTATTGTAATCTACCTAAATTTTATTAATTCTTTTTTAATGTTGGCACAAAGATTAACAAGTCATGGCAACAAAACTTTTTGCAACTGAGAAATTATTGGTTGCTCCCAGACCACCACGTCACCATTGACAGGTGGTGCTCCAAGCTAATCAGTGCACGTCATATAAGACCATCTCCAACGTTTCATCAAACCTTGCATCAGATTTGAAATTTGGTGAAAAAGTCACTTTTTGCAGCTTCAATGGTTTCATCAAATTGGTATCACAACGAGAATTTACCAAAATTTTCATCAAAGTGAGAACAGGGAGATGATTTCACCAATTTATAGTGCGTGACCGTTGAGGGAGACCAACCGGTCAACCCGCTGGTTGACCGGCCGGTTGACTAACCAGTCGACTGGTTCCCTTACAAATAGGTTGGTTCAAACAGGTCAAAAGGTTCAAAGAGGTAAAAAAAAAAAAAATATATACACTAATCGGTCGACCGGCCGGTCAACCCCTGCTTTGATGACAACCATTGGAGCAATCTGTATCAGATTGAGAAAATGATCTTTTTTTTTTACTCAAATTTAATGAAAAATTTGATAAACCGTTAGAGATACTCTAAGATTTTTGTCAGTACATCTACCAACTCAGTATCTTATCTCACACCATCTTTAATAACGTTAACCAACGTTAGCTTTTAACTTTGAAAACTACTTTTCAACATATTTCAAATTCCCGCTTAAAACTTGAACATTTTTATGTGTTTCATTTGATTTGATCACTTTGTCTCTCTCTCTCTCTCTCTCTCTCTCTCTCTCTCTCTCTCTCTCTCTCTCTACCCTTGCAACACGTTACAATCCTGATAAGCCACCGGCGTTGGTAACAATCAAACTCAAACTAGAAGAGGCAACAGAGGCAACCTTCGTGAGGGCATCAGATCACCAACAGCCACTCTCATTGCCGGCTATAGTGCGACAAACCGACCACAGCCATCACCTTATTCTTTGGCCACAACCATTTTCGATTGGTTTCATAACAATGGGGAACCGGCGAGGCGGCGTTTGTCATGGGAAGCAGGTTTCAAGTTTTATTTTTTTATTTTTTCTGGTTAAAAGGTTTCAAGCTTTATGTTGAGCACATGGGATGCTTTGATATGTATGCAAAATAGCAGCGTATCAGGATCCTCTGAAGTTTTCCCCCTAAACTGATCCCTGAAGTGGAAGATCCAACGGCTCAAAATATAACTAACAAAAACGACGTCGTTTTGGTTACTAATTTCAAAAATAAAAATAAAAATTCATCTTTATTCCTGCAAATATGAAGCAATAGAGAGAGAGAGAGAGAGAGAGAGAGAGAAAAGGGCTGAGAAGGAGGAGCAGGACGTCGCTGCCTCGCCCCTTCCCTTCCCACTCCCGACGTGCCACCGCCGTCGCATTTGAAGAAATAAGTTGTGCTGAAGCAGAGTATTGATAAGGCTTTAGCCCAATTTGCACATTCCAAAAAAAGATACTTGGAAATGATCCAAATTGATTGGAAACAGAACACATAATTCAAAACACAAAGACAATTAATATGTCTAGATTAGCAAATTGATTAAATCAAACAAACTTTCACTATCTTCGATTCTGAAATTGATTCCTTCCAAACAAATTTATGAAATTCAATGATAGATATATGAATGTAGAGAGAGAGAGAGAGAGAGAGAGAGAGAGAGACCTGATCAACCATCTTGTGCTTGAGGATGGTGCTGCGATCGAGGACTTTCATGGCGACACTTTCACCACTCTCTGTGCACTGAGCGAACTTCATCTTCGCAAAGTTACCTTCGCCGATCGTCCACTTCGTACTTCCCAACCTTTCTCACCACCATCTCTCTCTCTCTCGGAAGAAGCTTTACCCTTAGTTTATTGTATAATAAAGTAAGCAAATTGGTGTTTGTCTCCTCAGAATCGAAGAGAGCTAATAGAGAATTTTGAGCTCAAGCCTAACAGCAGAGAAAATGAAAGCTTGTTTGGCAGGCGAGAAAAAAAAGCAAGGCCAAGTTGTCTGGCTTTTTTTCTTGGTCGAAATTCCTAAAAAATTTGTATGTGTTTTTGTTTTTGTCTACTATTTTTTGTTTGATTCCAAAGAATATATTTACCAAAAAAAATAAAAGAAGAAGAATATAAGAAGAAAGGTTTGTTTGTTTTTTTTTTTGAAATTACTAACCAAAACGACGTCGTTTTAATTAGTTTTATTTTCAGCCGTCAGATTAAAGCACTTTAGGAGATCACTTCAGGCTTTCAACCCTAGAAGATCTTGACGCAATAGCAGCACCACATAGCTTTTACTTTATCATGCTAGGCTGCCATGTAGCTTTCTTAGTTGGAAAATGTAATACGTCTTAAATTTTTTAGTAAATAAATAATTAAATGTGTTATATGGATGTAAGATTTATTTTTGTAAATTTCATTTATATGAGACATTTAGTTATTTATTTAGTAAAAAATTAAGTATCCCTGATATTATCCTACTTAATTTATATGATTTTTACTCTTTATGATGTTAAGAGACATCAACCTGTTGTAATTTCTTTTTGATTTATCAAAAAAATTGTTGATCTAATTTTCTTTCGTCATATTTTATTGTTACATGTTAATTTAATTATTGATTATATTGATAAATATCCATGTTCATGTAATTATAGCCTGCTTTCACAACTTCAGTAAAAGCCAATATTTTGGTATATAATTTTTTTTGGATTATATTATTTATTTATTTATTACACATTTTTTCTTAAAGAAATAAAAAAAAATTTAAAAATTAATTTTTAACTTACTTTCCAAAATAGGTCATAAAATTGACAATCGTTTGATACAAAATTTGTCATACAATTTTGATTTAAGAAAATGATAACAACAATATTACAGTCCTTTCAAAAAAAAAAAAAAAAAAGCTTTGCTGGACGGTTTTTTAAGTATTAAAAAGTAAAATCAACTTTAAAAAAAAGGTTGTGTTTAGGTTTGTTTTGGCAATTTGGCTAAAAAGTATTTTTTTTACTTTTTAATTTTTTTTGAATCATATTATCTCTTTATTTTTTTTATATATATTTTTTAAAAAATCAAAAAATTAATTTTTAACCTAATTCCTAAAAGTTGTCCACTACTGTCTTCACTTTGATCATCATCTACCAAAATAATTTCAATTGCACAAATCAGTAAGTTTTGGTCTTTTAGTTTTTTTTTATTATTTATATTTATATTTATTATTATAAATTGTGTACTGTCATTTTGCAAGGCAATTCAAAAGAAGCCTTAACTCAAAATTGAAACAAACAAAAAAAATAAAGGGTTAATTACCAAAAAAAAAAAATCCCGAGATTTCGCATATTTTTTAGTTTAAATTAGGGCTGGGCATAAGGTCATCCAACCCGCCCAAACCGCCCTACCCGATCTGAACTGCGCATGTATGGGCGGTTTCGCAAACACATTAGGGTAGGGTGCGGTTTCGATTTTATATAATTTTCGAGTTGCGGGCGGGTTACGGGTTTGACCCGCACCCGCCCAACCCGCCCGCATAAAACACTTTATTTTTATTTCTTTTTAAAATTTGATCGTTTAAAAAAATCCTTTTTTTCCTCTTCAAATCTAATCGTTCAAAAAAAGGAAAACCCTAATCTAATCAAACTCACTCACTCACTCAGAACTCTATCTCCTCTCATCCTCTCCTCCTCTCGGTCTGTCTCTCACTCTCACTCTCGCGATTTTCATCTGCGCAATGCATGCATCCACTGATCGAGTCTCTCTCTCACAAGATCGACCGATTGACCTCATTGCACACCTCACAGGTAAAGCCCATCTCTGAATCTCAATCTCTGTCTATGTCTCTCTTTCCCCGATCTTTGGTTTTTTCGAACATATGAGATCACTTTGTCTCTGATCTATCTCATCTCTCTCACTCTCTCATCTCACAGTCTCTTACTCTCTGGTTTTGCATCTACACCGATCGGCTCTCTCTCATCGCAAAAACGACCGATCGACCTCACATCATAAATAAGCCTCTCTCTCTCTCTCTCTCTCTCTCTCTCTCTCTCTCTCCCCCTCAAATCTGTTAATTTTTTTTGTTCATAAATCTGTTAATTTTTTATTTTAAATCAGTTCATAAATCTGTATTGAATCAGATGAAATGACGAAAAGAAATTTGTTTAATTTTTGATTGAATCACTTCATAAATCTGTATTGAATCAGTTCATAAATTAGTTCATAATAATTTTTGATCTGTATTGAATCAATTCATAAATAAGTTCATCACATTTTAATTTTTGATTTAATTTTTTTTTTTTGAATCTGTATTGAAATTAGATATGTATTGAATCTGTATAGATGCAACACCCCTATGCCCAACCCTAATTGAATTCAATCTGTGATGAATCTGGTATGAAAATTAAAATTAAAATGTGTTGAATTTGTATTTTTTGTTTGAAAATTGTCTTTGATGAATCTGGTATGAAAATTGTCTGTGTTTATTTATTTATTTTTTGTTTGTTGCAACAGATCTGTGTTTTTGGAATTAAATCTGTGGTATTGGATTGAATTAAATCTATGGTATTTGATTGAATTAAATCTGTGATGAATCTGTATTGAATTCAATCTGTGATAAATTTGTGAATTAATTTTTGATTTAATTTGATTCAATCTGTTTACTTTTGGAATTAAATCTGTTGAATTAAATTTGTTATTCAATTTGCAAACCGCCCGCAACCGACCGCACATCCGGGAACCCTATCTGCACAAACCGCGAACCGCATTGCAGGCAGTTGCGGGTTGACTTTTTCCTAAACTGCATAGATGCGGGCGGGTCCAAACCGAACCGCAAACCGTCCCAAATCGAACCGCGAACACCCCTAGTTTAAATCATGAAGTTTCAATTTCGATAAATCAAATCTTAGAGTTTTATCTGTGTTTCAATGTGAACCCTCTCTTCGTCTCATTTCATCTTCTTCCTTCTTTCAGATTCAAACTCACATGTTTAAACTCACCTGTTTCAATTTTGAAAGGCAATTCAAAAGAAGCCTTCACTCAAAATTGAAACAAACGAAAAAATAAAGGGTTAATTACAAAAAAATTCCTAAGGTTTCGCATATTTTTCAATTTAAACCCCCAAAGTTTCAATTTTGACAAATTAAACCTTTGAGTTTTATCCGTGTTTCAATGTGAACCCTTTCTCCGTCTCATTTCATCTTCTTCCTTCTTTTAGATTCAAACTCACATGTTCAAACCTTTATATCTCTCTCGTCGTAACTCCGTTTCGTCTCGTTTTCGCATTGTTAGATTCACCTCATGGCCAAGCTTTCTGTTGGCTGTATAATTTGTAAAAGCCAATCACAGAGTGACACGTGGCACCTAAAAGGCAATGAGGGGAATTAATGTAAGTCTCCAATTAAAGACGAACACGTGGCAGTTCGTATTAGTAATAATAGATCTGCGTAATACTGGAACAGTCGAGAGATACAAGATGATGTGGCCTAACGATTACTCATAAATTTAAATTCAAAATCAAGAGGGAAGCCTAACTACAAGAGTGGCGTAGTGGGACTAACTGTGAGAGAGCATGGTCAGCAATCATGGGAGGACATTTCGACGGTTGGAAGCCCACTTCGACGGTTACCACTGGGAAGTATAAATAGCAAGGAAGGCCCCAAAATGAAGCCCCAGACTCATATCTAGAAACTAGTCAATTACTTCATATTTTCTTTCTAGTTTATTTAGATTTCCAATTCTTTACATTTCTAGCACTTCAATTCTTGTACTGCACTTCAATTCCTTGGAGTAGTTTTTCAGTAGTTTGTTGCTGTGAACTTCATCGAGGCTGAGTCATTGTAACTTCATTGTAAGTTTTCATTTGCTTAATGAAATTCGATTTCTGAATTATATTTACGTGTTACTATTCATAATTTACTCCTAAAACAAACCACCAGTAAAAGTCCTCTTCATTGAGGTTGCAAGAACTTCAACACAATTGCTTGATAATTGGTTGACAATTATAACTTCTGTAAGGATTAATTAATCATTGCTGGCATGCTTAAATTTACACTATTAACCCTCAAAAGCCAACATATATTTTTGGCATGCCCGGTGGGACTATTAAAAATGGCTAGACGTAGAGCAAGAGGAGAAAATGAACGCTTAGAAGAGGGTGTAGAAGGAGAGGTAAAAATACCTAACCCAAAAGACAATGTGATGGATGCACCTATCCCATCAGATCCTCTGCCAATGGTCAAACAGACCGGCACTTCAGAATATACAACACATGTCTAACACACTGGACATGGCCATGAGACTGGACCTTCGAATGTTCCTTCTACCTAACCACTAAATCTGTGGAGAGGTTTAGTAGATACTATGGGACAACAACTAATGTATACAATGGAAAGATGGGCAACATCCTTTTTGGATTGAATGAATTCTCATCAACCAACTGTTGTAAGACAAGCTGAAGAAAATGTAAATAGTCCTCAGCAACGATTGGCTTGAGATAAACAGCCTATGCAAAATAATGGACAAGTCAATGGTCAGACTAGTAGTCACAACCATGAAAGGCCAGCGTCTGTTCCTCAGTCATGGTATGAAATTCCTTCAAGACCAATGGCCACTTAGAATGTACCATTCTCTACCAGCGAAACCATACAATTCGGTGGATCTGGGCCAGCCTAGGGTAATGGCATGAGGGCATTTCCAAATCCTATGTTTGAGAACATGCCTGGCACAAGGGGTTTCACTAACCCTTTGTTTGAGTTTGCACCCGGGGGGTTGGAAGGATTTCTTGCAATTAGAAGAGAAGTAATACCTACTTCTCCTCCTGTGGTACCTTTTGCAGGACCTTTCCTAGAGCATGCCCCAAGAGGCTAGCCATACCTTTAACAGCAGCCAGTACAGTAGGGACAACCAGCCCTGAATGTACCCGTATATTGTAGTGATCCCGGTTTCGACATTTTTTTCATGTTTTGCCACTTCGACTGGGCCGGTCGGGGATCGAGCTGCCCGGTCAGTTCGCAGGGGTCTAGGGGGCAGCGCCCCTAGGCGGGTCTGAGGGCAGCGCCCTAGCGGGGTCGAGGGCCAGCGCCCCCGAAGCAAAAATGCAAAATGCATTCGAAGTTGCTTGTCCGCTCGAGCGGCCGTTTATGCGCTCGAGCGGAGAATGTTTGGTTCCAGAAGTTTGACCTGTCTGCAAAAGTATTGGGAAGGTGTATTCGACGCTCGAGCGGGGTTTTCCACGCTCGAGCGGACCATGTTATATCAGTTTGTGAATATGATATTTCAGATCACTTTTGTAAATTTTCTCTCTCTAAAAACATTTCCTCTCCCTTCTCTCTACATTTCCCTACGCCAAATTGGATCAAAACCTTAATTTCTCAAGATCCATTAGAGTTCTGCCATAGGTTCTCCATCAAAGTTGGTTAACTTCTCGAGGGCTTCTTTGTGTGCGATGAAGATCGAGTTTCGACACCGTTGATTTTGGGGGTTTCATCTAATTTCTTCTTCAAAACTTGAGGTAGGGATTTTCTTAGAGTTATATATATATATATATATTTGTAAGATCTAGATGATTTTCGAAATCGTCCTTCGATAGCTTTGAAAATTGATTTTTAATTCAAGAAGTTGAGCGATTTTGAAAGTAGGTTTGTCTCTTGTTCTTTTAAAATGATCTTATGGGTTTTGATCTTCGTTGATTGAAAAGAAGATGATTTTGGAAAGTTTTCTTTCAAAAGATTTGAGTTGTATAGTTTCGGTGAAAAAACCTAGAATTTGGGGATTTTTTTTAAAGAGACTGAAAAATCCATGAATGATATTGTTATATTTATTTTGTGTGTCAAAATAAATGGATGTTTGGAAAATTTCTTATTTATATTTATATAAATGATGAATTTTAGGGAATCTGAGAATTGTTGTTCATTTTGGAAATTATGTTCAAAATGTTGAAATAGTCTTGAAATGACTAATTGTTGAGGATACTTGAGAAGAGGGAACTGTGTTTTTCCTTGGATGATGAATTGGAATAAAAATATTTATATTCATCTTGTGTTATTGGCATATCAATTCATTTGATTACATTAAACTTTGAAAGTTGATTTGAAAACTTGCATTGAGAAAAGAATGTTGAGAAACAAGTTTCCATGAATTGGTTTTGGGGTAAATACGGTGATAATCTTGACAGGTGGTGTAGATGAAATTGAATAGGTGTCGAGCCTTCCAGTTAATACTGGTAAAAATAACATATTATGGGTGTCGAGCTTTCCAGTCAATGCTGGTAAAAATGACAAATTGGTACTACTTGTATAGTCTACTTGCAGACACCAACCTAGGGATTACCAGAGTCATATTTGCCGCTCTTGAAATAAATTGTTAAGTTTTGAAGAATTGAAATTACATGACATCATTGAGCATGATGGTTTTCAAAGATGAAGATGTGATTTTTTTTCAAAAGGACATAGCATGGCATGTGCATTTCATCTCTTGAGACTTGTATAAAATGTATATAATTTGTTAAGGATTTCCTACTGGGCTTTATGCTCACCCTATGGGATTTTTGTGTAGGAAAAGATGTGGTGATGTCGCCTAACCAGAGGCGAGGAAATGTGTGTTGAGAGTACGAGACTCTTATTTTGCTGTGACTCTGTGTGTAAGCCAAGGATTGTATGTGTGTAGGTTTGAATAACTGTTTTGTGTAACTAGGCTCAAGCCTTGTAAACTTGTAAACCCCTTGGGGGTATTTATTTGTTTATTTCCTTGTTGTTGGATTAATGTATTGTTGCATGAAAAACTATTGTATCATGTAATGTAAGTTTGGAGATTTATATTCGATTTTTCTTGAAAGAGCCATGATTTTTGTATTATCATTTGGGTTAGAAATTTGGGGCGTTACATATATGGAGCAAGAGGCCCACAAGCACATGGTGTTCTTTTAAACCCGGTGTTTGTCCCTCCAGTAGTGATTCAACCAGCACAAAATATGGTTCCAATGTACCAAATCGATGATATAATTAGAGAAATGTGTGGACCTATGGCTCGGGGGTTCCAAACACTAGTTTATAGAAAACCTTACCCAAAGTGAGTAGATAGGGTACACAAATATCCTAGGGGATTTAGAATACTAGATTTTTCCCTCTTTTATGGTAATGGAAATCAGTCAACAGTGGAACACATTACTAGGTTTATAAGCCAGTGTGGTGAGTTTACTAATAATGATTACATCAAACTGAGACTTTTTCCAAGTTCTCTAACTGGAGCAGCCTTCGTCTGGTACATAAACCTTGCACCTAGCTCTATCCAAACTTGACAGCAAACGAAGGAAGATTTTCATGCCCAATTTTTCCAAACAAAACCTGAAGTTTCTATGGCAGACTTGGCAAGATTGAGCCAAAGGCATGATGAGAAGGCTGCTCAGTTTATTGCCAGATTTAAAAGGGCATGAAACAAATGCAGGGTCATGCTACCAGAGTCTAAATTTGTAAGATTGGCTCAGAATGGCTTGGAATTTAGGCTTTGAAAGAAGTTTGATTCAACTAAGTTTCAAGGCTTAGTAGATTTAACCTATAAGGTGTCTAGATATGAAAACTTTACTCGAGAAAGAACAAGATCAAAGTAATACATCATATAAGACTTACTATAGGGACCCTAATTATGAAATTGATGCAGCGGAAATAGTAAGAAAAGAACCTATGACTTGTGAGGCATTAATTCAAAAAGACAGTACAATAGACCATCAGTTTAAAAAGAAAGACCTGCATAGGAAGTATTCTTTTGACTTAACAAAAGCATATGACATTTTTGATCATTTGCTTGCAGCAAATTTCCTAAAGTTACCAAATAGAGTAAAAATTCTTACCCTGGAAAAACTTAAAGGAAAACTATACTGTAAATGACACAATTCTTGGTCTCATTCAACTAAAAACTGTATTGTTTTCCGAGACAGGATCCAAGAACAGATTCAGAAGGGAAGGGTAAAGTTTCTAGCCAAGTCTAAGAAAGCTATGGGAATTAACATCAACCTGCTTCCAGAAATTGGAGAGGCTGTAACTAATATTGGCATGCTAGATTTCCAAAACCTATCCTTGAAAGAATTGGAGGAAGTCACTGTGCAGATGCATATGGCTAACCAGGCTGCTCTCAAGAAGAACACAAGAAGCTCACCAACTGATAGACAAAGCTCTGCAGCCCTAAAAGAAAGCCCTAGTAAAGAGATGTTGGATGATGACTCTCTCAAAACTGCTATAGTGCAGAGAATGTACCCCAGATATATGATGTGTTACAAGTGGTTGAAAGGGCTCCCAGTTGATAGGAAACAGCATTACAAAGAGGTGTAGAGGGATCGAATAACTAGCACCAGATAGCATTCGTTCTTGGTAACCCCACTAGACACCAAGATACAGTCAAAGGGAAAGAGGCCTCTGTATGAAACTAGGTCACCCAATTATTACAGAGTAGACAACCAGCTTGAAAGGAGACATGGATTCAGTACAAGGCATAGGACTAGGACTGATAATTGGCCCCCAAAGACTACTTCGAAGACTACTTCAAAGAGTGGGGCAGCAGATCCAGCAGCCAGACCAGTAGGCTCATGGGTCCTAGAAGTTCCAAATTGGTTTGTAATGTAGAATAAACCCAAGGAGATGTCAACTCAAAGAAAAGTTTTTGGAGACTAAGGAAGAATGATCAAACCTCCCTTAGTGGCTCCAAACAACTGGGTGTTATTAAGGCCTGGTTTGGGATACATGAAAAAAGCCAAAAAGTCAAAAAGTTACTCAAAAAGTTAAAAAGCTATCACTATTCACCAAAAAAATTAAAAAAAAAATTAATTTTACACTTAATTATTATAACTGGTTCCTGTCTCCCCACAGACTTTGCTGACTTTTTTGGAAAAATTGCACAGGCGGGGTGCACAAACAATACGGTGTTGTTCCACCACTAGGGGCCATCACGGGTCCCGTTTTGATAATTTGAACCATTCAATGTGTAGAACTCGTTGAGTACTATATGCCCGATAAAATCACATTGATCGGATATCGCTAACTACATGATCAAATTAGTTTTGTATAAAAAATGGATGGTGTTATAGTTAACGGTTGAAAAAAAACTAATATGATCAGATAGCTATCGATATTCGATCATCGTGATTTTTTACAAGCATGTAGTACTCGACAAGTTCTACACATTGAACTGTTCCGATTAGTAAAACGGGACTCGTGGTGGGCACCCACGGGCCAAATAGCACCGTCAAATTCAAGCTCGAAAAGGAGGCAACCATTTCCTATCTCCTACTACCAAGATGCTTTCTGCATCAGTATGCAGACGTCTTTATCTACTTCATTGAAACTTCTCCTATACACTTATTTATACAGTTTTTTAATACACATTTTTTCGTAAAAAGTCAAAAAGTTAACACAAACATCCTTCTTTTTTTCCTAAACTTTTTAGTACAAAAAGGCAAAAAGTACACTTATTTAAGACATCCCAAACAGCCCCTAAAGAATTCAAAAACAAGGGAGCCAAATGTGGTTCTTATAATTTCTAAGTGTCAAAGAAGGAAGATCCAATGAAAATACACCTAGTATCAGAAGGATTTGAAAGAAAGTGGAGAGAGCACTTCCATGGCACAAGCAAAGGATCAGACAGATAAAGGGATAGGTTCAAAGCTTGTTCCCAAGATCAAGAGAAGTGCCAGCATGGAGAAGTTAGCTAAAGTTCATGCTGAACTAAGCGCCAAAGAAAAATCTAGTTTAGCAGGCCTTGAGAAGGCTTTAATGGAAAGCGACGATGAAACGGATGAATGGACTGAACTAGGCCAAGAGAGAACATTGGCTGAAGATAGAGTATTTGAGGCTTTCATGGCTGAGCAAACCTTTTTGGTTGACAAACTAATGGAGGCAAATCACCAACAGACTGTTTTAAAGAAACCTGCTAGCACAAAGGTACTAGAGTGCAGCATGGAAGATGCTTCTGAAATAACAGAACAAGCTAGTTTAGAAGGGAAACAAGTACAACTAGTAGTTCAGTTTGACTTATTTCCTCCAGTGTCAGTAAACATGGTATATATATTGCCACAGGAGTTCCAGACTGAAGAAGGAAACCAAGAAGATCAGGAAGATGACTCTATTCCAGTTTCTGGTGAAGATTCACAAGTCAGCATGATTCAAGATGAGTCTGAAGTGGCCACACCAATGGAAATTAAAGAAGAAAGTGAGGAGGTAAGTATTAACCTCTCGTATCCCTTCGAGTTCCCTACAACATCTATAACTTAGCACGTTAAGCCCTTGTATATCAAGGCTTATTTCGATGGGATACAAATGAACATGGTGTTAGTGGACAATGGGGCAGCAGTGAACTTGCTTCCAAAGTCCTCTTTGTAGTCTCAACCAGCACAACCATTGCTGGTTTTGCTAGTGATAAAAAGATGGCTCAGGGTATTTTGTCGATCAATCTGGGTGTAGGAACCAGAGATTGCATGACAGCATTCTTTGTTATAGACAGTAATGCCAAGTATAATGCTTTGCTTGGCAGGGATTGGATCCACACCAACAAATTTATGCCTTCCTCTCTACATCAGAAAATAATGATAGCCCTATGCAATAGAGAGACAAAGGAAATCAACGAAGACCTTTAACCCTTTATCGCTTATGCTGACTTTGCAGAGGCCAAGTTATATACTGAAGGAGTGACACCACTCAGTATATTGACTGATGAAACAGCCGAAGTGACAGATGATGAAGAAGTAGCACACCTGAAGCACTTAGTATAGGAGAATGTTGATAAAGAGTTTGTCACCAAGGATGACAATGATGTCTGGTTGTAGGCAAGGAGATGAGACCCAAGAAGCCAGACCCTTGGCCTTAGTCAAGTTTTCAGCATTGGACATAAAGTCAATAGTCCAGAAGGTTCAGGAACAAGAGAGGGAAGCCATGGTGGTTGGCTGTAATCAGGAGTAACAAAAGGCCAGGCCTTTAGCTCTAGATAAGTACTGTGCATTGGACATCGAGACAAAAGTCCAGGAAATACAGGAAGAAGAAGCCTTATGGACAGATTTTGTTTATGAGGAAGAAGGTAAAGATGTTAAACTAGAGAAGGTGGGAGCAGAACAAAATGAAGAAGTTGCTTCAAAGGCAAAAGTAGTCAAAGGAGAAGCATTAGTAAGTGCTCAAGTACAAGACCCCTTGGAAGAAGTCAATTTAGGGGAAGGTTCTTCACAGCAACCCATTTATAACAGTGCTTGGTTAAGTCTTATTGATAGAAACCAGTTGTTGGTAGTCCTAAAGTAATATAAGGATTGTTTTGCGTGATCTTATAATGAACTGCTAGGATTGGATAGGTCATTAGTGGAACATAGGCTCCCTATGAAGCCTAACTTAAAACCACACAAACAGAAACCAAGACAGATGAGCCCTTAAGTGGTCCAAAAAATGAAGGAGGAAATTCTCAGGCTCCTTAAAGCAGGCTTTATTAGAATAGCCAAGTATGTTGAATGGTTGTCTAACATTGTGCATGTGGTTAAAAAGAATGGCAAGATGAGGGTATGCATCGATTTTAGAAATCTGAATTTGGCAACTCCAAAATATGAATACCCCATGCCTATAGTGGATCTATTGGTGGACACTTCAGCAGGGCACAGGATTTTGTCTATGATGGATGGGCATTCTAGTTACAACCAGATTTGCATTGTAGAGGAGGATGTCCACCAGACAACATCCAGGTGTCCTGGGAATATTGGCACCTTCGAATGGGTAAAAATGCCATTTGGTCTAAAGAATGTTGTGGCAACATATCAGAGGGCAATGAATACTATCTTTCATGATCTTATTGGAGGATACCTAGAGTGTTACATTGATGATATTGTTGTAAAGTCCCAGTCTATTGAGGAACACTTGGTTTACTTGGTAGCAGCTTTCGAAAGAATGAGAAAGTTTAAGTTAAAGATTAATCCTCTCAAATATGCTTTTGGTGTATCAGTTGGAAACTTCTTGGGGTATGTAGTGCACAAGAAGGGAATACAAATTGATCAGAATAAAGCCAAAGCCATCATTCAAGCCAAACCTCCATCAAGTAAGAAAGAAGTACAAAAGCTCCTTGGTCAGGTTAATTTTCTTTGAAGATTTATTTCTAACACTGCAGGGAAAACTAAAGTATTTTCTTCTTTGTTAAAGTTGAAAGATGAAGAGGAGTTTGTGTGGACAACAGAGCATCAAGCTGCTTTCGAATGAATTAAAGCCTACTTAGCCAAGCCTCTAGTGTTGGTGCCGCCAAGGAGTGACAAGCCCTTGAAGTTATATATTACTATAGCAGAAGATTCATTGGAAGTTTTCCTAGCCCAGGACAATGAAGAAGGCAAGGAGCAAGCATTTTATTACCTTAGTAAGTTTTTAAATTCTTGTGAATGTAAATACTCAGTTATAGAAAAGTTGTGCCTTACATTGTACTTTGCAACAATGAAATTAAGATATTATCTTTTGCCTACTGTTATCTTGGTAATTGCAACCACGAACTTGGTTAAGTACATGTTATCTAGACCTATGTTGAGAGGAAGAATTGGCAAATGGATATTAGCTTTATCAGAATTTCATCTAAAATATGTCCCCTAAAAGGCAGTAAAAGGACAAGTTTTGGCTAACTTCTTGGCAGATCATCCATGTTAAACAGAAAGCCAGGAGATAATGGTCCTTGGTATAATCAATGTTGAGCTATGGCAAATGTGGTTCGATTGATTAAAAGCCAGTGGTTTGGTTGGAATTGGTGTTATAATTAAATCACCACAGGGGGTAGAAACCACAGATGGTTTCAAAGTGGATGAAACTACTTGTTCCAATAATCATGTTGCATATGAAGCTTTAATAATGGGACTTGAGATACTTATTGGATTACAAGCTCATGTAGTTGATATATTTGGGGATTCCCAATTGGTAATCAACCAAGTAAAAGGAATCTTCAAGTGTCAAAGTGCAAGTACGTTACCATATTATGTTGCTACACTGCATTTGCTTTCTCAGTTTCAGATAGCCTATGTGACTTATATCCCAAGATTCATGAACCATAAGGCCAATGATGTAGCCCAAAAGGCTTCGAATTTTAGAAGAAAGGGGAATACCCAAATGGACATAAGTCAAGCAACATACCAGAAGTTAATACCACATTTGGCTAAAAGGGGTATCATGGTAGAAGTTAACTAGAATAACTTCTAGAAAAGCATGATTGGAGACATCTAATCATTCAATATTTAACTGGCCCATCTTCGAAGGCCAGTAGGAAAATTAAACTACAGTCTATGCAATATATAGTGTATAACAATGCTCTTTACAAAAGGGGAGCAGATGGGCTGCTGTTAGAATGTTTAGGGCCACAAGAAGCATTGACTGCTATGGCTAAGATGCATGAAGGTATTTGTGATGCCCATCAACCTAGTGTGAAGATGAGATGGTTGCTTCGAAGGCATTCCTAATATTGGCCAACCATCTTAAAGGATTGCATAGAATATGCAAAAGGATGTCAGACATGCCAGAAGCATGGCATGATAAGGCACGTTCCGATAGTTGATTTTCATGCAATAGTGAAGCCATGGCCATTTAGAGTATGGGCTATGGATATGATAGGGAAAATATATCCACCTTCTTCTAAGCAACATTGTTTCATTCTAGTGACCACAGATTACTTCACTAAATGAGTCAAAGCTAAGCCTTATAAGACAATAGATCAAAATGAAGTTATTGGATTTATTAAGGAATTGATCCATAGGTTTGGCATACCATAGACCATAACTGTAGATAATGGAACTATATTTGATGGAAAGATGGTAAAATCTTTCGCAGTAAAGTTTGGAATTAGCCTTGTTAATTCCACCCATTATTATGCATAAGCAAATGGTCAGGCTAAATCATCTAATAAATCCTTGAAAAAAGGAATAAAAATAGTTGTGGAAGACAATCCTAGGGATTGGCATACCTTGTTAGATGTGTTGTGGGCCTATAAAACTTCTCCAAGGTCAAGTACAGGAATCGCTCCTTATGCCTTAGTATATGGACATGATGCAATGTTGCCTATGGAAATTAATATTAAATCCTTGAAGGTAAAATGTCAGGACCAGTTCACTTCTGAGAAGTACCATCAAAGCATGTTCTTGGAATTAGAAAGTGTGGATGAAGCTAGAATTTTGGCATTCAATAATATTCTTTTCCAAAAAAAGAAGGTAGCCAAAGACTATAATAAGAAAATCAGACACATTAGCTTTGATGAAGGTGATTTGGTATGGAAAACAATACTTCCAATACGAATTAAAACCCCTAAGTTTGGCAAATGGTCACCTAATTGGGAAGGACCATATCAAATTCATAGAGTCTTGCTTGGGGGAGCATACCATCTGAGAAATCTAAATGGATATGTGCATCCCGAGAAAATTAATGGCAGGTACTTGAAGCCTTATTATCCAACTATGTGGGAGACACAAGGAGTGTAGAAATTGCTAAATAATAGAATGATAGAGCATAATACAGCCACATAGATAATAAAGGATTTTTCATTTTATAAAGAATTAAATACATGTAGCCACAAATTGGCCCAGAAATCAGTACAATATTTCAATTGTTCCCTTACAATTAATTCTCTACTTCTAAGGAATGGGAACAGCTGAATGGCTGTAGCCATGTCTTGTTTTTTGTCAGCAGCCCTTGGTTAGTAATTTGTTGCTCCTTGGCATTTCGATCCAAGGCTAGGTTGACTGCTGCTAGCTCCTCTTCCAGTTGAGCTTTCTTCTCTAACAGTTGGGATCGAAACTCGGATGCATAGGAGTATTGTCCCTTCAATTCAAACACTTCAACATGGATGTGGGATACAAACTCCTTATCCTTCTACAGTTTTTATTCTGCAACCTTAGCTATTTGGCATATATTGATGTAAAAGTCTATAGTGGCTACTGCTTGAGATTGGTGGCTTGAAAAGGCCAGATTAGATTGCTCGAAGGCCTGGCAGCATTTAAGGGAACCATCCTTGATGATATGTCTTTGCGAAGTTTCAAATGGAATCCTCGAAAATGTTTGCGGTAAATCCAAGAAAGTGCCCAAGTTCGCTCAAGGTAAAGAGGCCTCAACAGTAGTAGACGAGCTCTCAAAAATCTCTAGCAAGGAATCAATAAGGGTCATTGGCTCAGTCTCACTGCTTGTGTAGACGTCCCCCGAACGTCCCGGGAGGATGACTCCCGTTCTGTTCGTTTTACGGGTCTACTACAGTTCGGACTCGATTTGTTGTCACGGTTCTAAATCTGAACCAAAGAGTCCAAATCTGGCAAATCGTTTTGAGAAACAGATTTTTGAAAAGAAGTGCCAAACATAGACTGCTTTTCCAGATACAGAGTCGCCACCTAAATATTTTGTTTTGGGAAATTTAGGAAACCCTGACTCGGTGCCAAAGGCCACATGTCCGTCATCACCAAAGTTGCCTTAGCTCGGGAGCTTGGGTACGATTGGGGAAGGTCAGCTATGAGCACCCCCTCTCGCCCGGTCTGAAGATCGGCCTCTACTAACCGTGATATTCGATTTTGAAAACATTACATGCTTTTATTCCAATTATCAGCCTAGAATTACTATGTTATGCGCACAGCAAACAAGTATAGACTAGATCGCCTAATTTGGAAACAAACATTGCACATCCGTTCGTTTTGAAAATGCTTTCGAATTTGCTACTCGCAAGTAGGCTAAAACATGGATTTCAATGAATTTTCCAACTCAAGCAACCCAACCTCCACCCATAGGCATTCAAACAGTTTATCTCACATAAGCACTTAGCCGCATGGTAAGCATACTGTCATGGCAACATTCACACGCATGTGGTATGCTAAAGCATAAAATACTTACATCGTACTCCGTGCCAAAACAAGAAATTAGTTAGCAGACATGCATGTCCCTAGGTCATGTTAAGTGGCTAATGCAACATAGGCAAGGATGCAATTTAGAGTAGGCTCGGCTAACCCTAAAGATGGCATGTGAAATGCACTTTATTCGATGCACGTATTCAATTTGGAATCGAAAATACAATGCAGTTTGTATGATGTACCAAGCCCGATGCATGTCAACAAATGCATGGATGCACGCATGCATAGCATAAGGTATGTTAAAATAAACATGCCCTAATACTAACCATTAAAAGCAAGTAAGTAAAAGGGAAGAAAGAAGTGGGGGTTGGAAGACATGCACACACCCACGCACACTTATTACAGATTTGCCCTCGCTCGGAGGGACCAAAAGAATAATACAAATTAATTAACTATGCAAGCTAATTAAATATTACAAATTAATTAAATTAACAAAATAATTAATCTAAGAAAAACAGTAAACCGCCTCGGGGTGAGGGCCCAATGCATGCACACTCGGATTCCGCTCGGAATTGCACTGCCATGCCTAGCCTGCCTCTGTTTTCCCTGCTTTGTTCCTCTGAAATCTGCCAAAGTCTCAAGGATGCCCCTCTGGACACTAGAGAATCCCACCGTCTAGAGGAAATGACCACCGGCACTAGGATGTAGCCATCGGCACAAAATATATTTACCGGCCATTGATTGACTGCCGGTCGGCACTAAATACTGCCGGTCGGCAATGAATTCCTGCAGAACCTGCAACTCACAGCAGCAAAGGGCAAAACTTGCATGGCAGCTCAATTCAAGCAATGTATGCACCAAACACATTCCTTATCATGTTTGTGACTCAAAGGAGGATGTGCCTCGATTCTCGGGCCACCAATTGCGTATTTCCATACATGATGGCCAAAGAGTCAAGTGTGTATTTTAGTATCAAATGTAATGCACACCAAACATACAAGGGACCCAACCTCAATCATGGTTGATCAAGAGGCAAGGCAATGCACGACAATGCATATGCAACCTAAGCATGGAAGCTAACATACAAACATGCAATGCAACTACATGGCATACACAACGCTAACAACATAACATGCACAACGCATTGAAACATGGCATACACAATGCAACATGGACTTACACCAACACAAGTGGGCCTCTGCCACACTCACATAGGAGGCCATCAGATGAAAACAAGATACCTCGAAGTGTGTGCCCGCGGGCACGCAAACCGAGAACGGACCCTCGGGCACTGAAATGCCACTTTAATGAGACATGGCAAAGACATGGAATATGGTATGCAAACATGCAAAAATCAGTGGCAAAATGAGGGGCAAAACAGCCCCGAAATGAGGCGAAATAATACCCGATGCATGAAATGATCTCGAAACATGGATTTCAATGCATAAAATGGCCTACAGCTATACCATACATGCATAATTGATACATGAAATGAAAAATCAGAAGCAAGGCAACCCCAAAACTCACATTTTTACAGTACAAAACATGGCCGAACAGCAATCACAAGTAGAGCTAAAATGGCATGCAAAAATGGCTCCGCAAAGGAGGTCATGAAGCAAGTGGTAGATGCAAAGCCCAAAGGGAAAAATACCCTTCTAAAACACTGAAGAGGGACTAAAAATATGAACATGTACAGTAGATGACAAGCCTCAAATCAGTATGCAAACATGCTCAAAATGCAATGCAAGAAATAGGCTAACAAGAGGCTATAACCTGAGGTATACAAAGCATTCACCAAACAGCCAAAGACCTTTAATGAGATATGCCAAGAAGGTCAAAATATGGCCATTTTCAGTTCTAATGATGGCCTAAAAACAGAAGCAAGACAGGCCAACAAAGCATGCAAAAATGGGGGCCAAAGAGGGGTATAATGGTAAGCACAACATGGAGGCCCCCAACAGTGGTGGTCCCTTCTACAATGTTGTAGAGAGACTCAAAATAATCCTACTCATAGTTCATGACACACTCCAAAACAATTTACATATAGGCCAAACAAATCATGCAAATTTACGGTAAATAGGAGGGATTATGAAGTAAGTGCAAGATAGGGGGCCCAAAAAGGGTTTATCCCTTCTTCAATGTTTAAGAGGGGCTCAAAATAGGCCCACTTACAGTTTAAATTATGCTTAAAAACAGATCATACATAGGCTAGAAATTTCAGGCAAAATAATGGCATACAAGATGGTATTGAAGCAAGTACCAAATGGAGGGCTCAAACAGGGTTGAGCCCTTAAAAAAACATGAAGAATGGCTTAAAATAATGCCCCTTTCAGTTAGGGTCGGAGCCCAAAACCGTAAAAAAATAGGGTAGAAAAATGTGACAAGAATGTGCTACAAAAGAGGGAAAATGATCTTACCCTTGAAGACTACCCTTTTTGTTGCTTCTTGGCTTGAGTTGCAGCACCTTTGGCCTCTGAAAAACTGCTCCAAGCTGCTGTGATGGAGTAGTGGTGGTGGTGCTATGGATTGGTGAAGAAATGGCCCAAGAACAAGGATATTTGATGGTTGAATGAGAGAGATAGAGGGTTAGATGTATCTAACTCCAGCTGGTTTTTCTAACCTAGCATAAGGAAGAGGAGAGCTTCCTTTATAGATCCAAAGGAGCAAGACTTCTCTTAGAAGCTTCAAAACCAAGAGCCAAGATCCTCCATACACGTGTATGGAGGATCTAGTCTGCTACCCACCGGTACCGCATCCATTCAATCTGTAGAATACTCCGGATGGTCGTCGGCTAGCAAACATGGTCGGTCGGCACTCTTTTCTGGCCGGTTGGCACTCTATTTGGCCGGTCGGCACTCTTTTCTGGCCGGTCGGCACTCTATTTGGCCGGTCGGCAGGAAACATTTGCTCTGCAGGTCCAACTTCAAACGGGCATAGCTTCTTCATATGAACTCATTTTTAGGTCATTCTTGTGTCAAAATTGAAGCCCCGGAAGTACGCTTTCCAATGCCGCAAACCTTGAATTAAAATTCCTCTTGTGGAGAAAGTTATGCTTGTTTTGGTGAAGGTTGCTCAGTTTCGGTCCAACCGGGATGATGCCCAACTTCAACCAATCATATCTCCGCCATCCGGACTCGGGTTTAAGAGATTCTTGTATGAAAAGTGAAGCCTCGGAAGTCTTCTTTCCAATGGTGGTAGCCTCATAACTTAACTCCAAGTGTATAGACAAATAAGCTCGATTTAGCGAGGACTGCTCATCCCTCTCTTAACGATTCTTGCCTATCTTCTTCTCCAACTTGGTTTCTCCCCTCTTCTCCTCTTTTCTTCAACTTCAAACCCCTAAGTAAGGTGTTTTGAAATATTTTTCAAATATTTCATCTCTCTTTCATTCATCTCCACTTTGTCCTTGCTCGGTTTACCGAAAAGCGCAACATTTACCGAATGCGAGCGTCGGAACATCGTGGAAATTTTATTTCAAAAAAAAAGTTTTGAAAGAGAGGTTTTTAAAGTCTAAAAACCATCCAAAATAATTGTGGTCCAAAACGGGGTGTGAAGTTGAGATTTGCCTCTCTCCTTGCCGAAGAAATTGAACCTGTGCCCTGTACATCTCTCAACACCGAGCAAACCATCAGCAATGCCCAAGTCTTGAGGGCGGTCAAAAATGGGATGTCTACAGCTTGGTACCCCAGCTGGTGAAGAGATGCCAAACAAGCTGGCTAGTTGAGCTTCGAAGATGTCTATCTCCTCCTCTGACATTATCAGTACAGAGGGATTGCTGGTTGAAGGAAGAGATGGAAGCATGGGAATAAGTGAAGGGGTAGAAGTTCCCCTCGCAGAGTCAATTGTCCTGGCTACTAGCAAGTCCAAAGAAGAGGGACTGGAGCTGGATGGTTAAAAGGAAATTATCTTCCTTGCGAGTACCAGTTGTCACTAAAGATGAGGTGACCACTAGAATTCTCTTAGGTGATACAGGAGCAGCCATGATTATGGGAGAAGTAAAATAAGAGGAGAGGAAAGATAGATAGGGTAGGTATGGTGTTAAGCCTAGGCATAAGGAATGTGGAATGCTTTGCTTTAAAAAGAAAGGCATGGAGCATATAGAGCTGGGAAGTGGAAGTACCATCTGAATAGGCTCTATAATCATTAGCACTTCAGTATAAGCCTTCCTTGTTCCTTTTAAGACCAAATAGGCTAATGTCGGAGGAGGAATGACTGTTGTTGCATAAATAGAAAATAGAAAGAAAATGTTAATTCTTTTTGTTAAGTCTTGAGAGGGAATCAAAAGGAGTTAGTGGAGAAATTACTAGCCTCAGAGGTTGTAGTGGTAATGATTGGAGAGCTACGAAGGGCATAGAGCTCAGTAGTTTGTTTTTTCCTTGCAGCCTCCTTTTGTAGTGCATCAGCAGCAGCATCTTCATCCTTTAGTATTTGTTGCTGCCTCCTCTTTTCAGACCTCTGAAATACTATAATTTCTTTGGAATGTTCTCCTTCCATGGCCTTTGCAGCTACCTCGTGAATAGGATCACCAATAAGGTCAGAAGAAGAAACTGTTATTTTCTTTCTCCTCTTCAATGGTGTTTCTTTCTCTTTCTCTGTTTCTTCCTCTTTTATGGGAGCCTCAGGTGTCTCCTCTTTAGGATCAAGTGGAAGTTTTCTCTTCCTCTGTTGTTGTTGCTTGTCTTTGAGGATATTCAAAGCTTGAGCTCTCTGAGGAAAGTCCTCCTGTGAGGTTCCTGCACTAAAGAGAGGCTATAAATAACTAAGCAAGGCATCATAAAGAGAAAAGAAAAGAAAAAACAAAAGGGAAGCAGCAGTGCACACCTTTCTTCGAAGTAGCTCTAGTAACTCTAGGAGAAGGAGATGGGGCTGCAGGAATAGTCCTTGCAGCAGTAGAAGTAGGATCTAGGATAGCAGGGGCAGTAGCGGAAGTGATGACCCCAGTCCCCTTGGACTTGTCCTGAGGCACATCTAGTCCCACTAACAAATCTTGAGGAGGAATGGCCAAGCGCACCTCCATATTGGCAGTCCACCAATTTCGGTATCTTTTCAATGTATTGCCTTGGGAAATGGATGGTAAGTATGCAAAATGAATTAAGTCTTGGATCAACTTGGAGGTTGCTTCTTCCAGTCTAGACCTTGGAATCTTCAGTTCTATGCTTACAAGATTTGAGTTGGATTGGCTGCAAAGAGAGATAGGGATCCCCTGAGTGAATCCAAATTGCCTAGCAAATTGGGCAGAACAGTAGGACTTAGGAATACACTTATAAGCTCTAGGATTCAGAGTGCCAATGAAAAGCTCCCTCGAAATCAGGATTGAAGCCCACATATCTTTGTGTTGAGGCCTAGAGCAGGACTTGTCATCCAAAAGGGCTCTCAGCCAGGTTGGTCCAATGTTGGCTTCGAAGGGACAGAAAAAGAGGCTAGAAGGGGAAGCTGGAAGTTGATGGAAAAAAGAAAAGTAGAAGACAAAATTGGAAGGGTAAGACAGACCCTAGCAAACTTCATGCCATAAGAGGTAGGGCCTGGTGATAGAAACCTTAGACATTTAGTGCAAGTCAGTGAAGTATGCAAAAAGCCAGAGTTGGAGTACCCAAAATGGGCCTCCTTGATTGGCATCCATGGCTTTTTCCCAAAATTGGGAGCAAGTTCTGTAGACATGACCCAAAACATATGGAGCTAAAGCCACCTATTTATGCAAAAATAAAAAAAAAGCTTTGGCGAGAGGGGCAAACTCAGGCATAATCCTCTGAGAAGTGGTACAGAAGAGGAATTTACAAAGTCAATACAATAAAAAAAGAAAAGAGTTCCCTATCAGTTACAGGACCTTCCCTTTTGTTCTTAGATTTGACAAAGTCACTATAGGATGAGTTCAGAGGAGGAATAGAAAAAGAGACGTGAAGGTCAGGATAGTCTGGTTCAAAAGGAGTGCCAATAGGGGATAACCCTAAAAGATGGCAGATGTCAAGGACAGTAGGGGCCATCATACCACATCTAAATTAGAAGAAATTAAAAGCAGAGTTCCAAAAACAAAGAGCAGCAGGTATTAAAAATGGATCCTCCGAAATAGTGAACCTAGATAGTTGAACAGGCAAAGTTCTTGAAGATCCAATGTCCTGGCAGGAATAACTTGATCGTACCATTCCTCTCATTCTGGCCTTACTGTGGGCTAGCAGTGATAGGGTCTGTTCATCCTCCAACTTCCCCAATCAAGACCACCTTCATAGAGGAGGCAGTGATCCTCCAAACGTAGGTATAAAACAGGAAGCTAAGCAGGGGCCTCTTTAAAAATGGGCGTAAGCACATATTCCCATTTCTCGTGTTGACAGGGAATGAAAATGCGCCTATCAATAGCACTTTGTTCGCCAACTTTGTACTTCTCACATTTTTCAACGATAACCCTCTTCAAAGCTACGGATGGACTCACACACTTTACAACTGGTACTTTCAAGAAGGAAGAAGCCATTAGTAGAAGTTTTCGGAGGAAGAAGCTGAGAAAAGGAGTAAAGATGAGGAAAGAGTAACAAAAATGAAGGGTTTGTGTTTTGAGCGAGCAGCTAAGCTAAAAACGTGAAGAGAAAGGGTTTTTAAACCTTTCTGTCCAAAAAATACCCAATCAGCCTAAATGGGTAAAAGGACCCGAGATGAGTTTAAGCCCTTGTCTTAAAATTCATAGGAGTCCTGAAAGTACAACATGGAAAGTTTCTCTCAAGGGTGATTGATAGTTTGGGAGGGAAACATATCTCAAACACTCAGATTGACTTCAAAAACAGATAGTTGACTTCGAAGCACATTTTTTGCCTAAGAATTCAAGAATGTTTGGGTTTGATCTACTTCGAAGGGATTGGGGGCTTACTCTTAGGTTTTCTGTAAAAGATAAAATCCTTCGAGGTAAACTTTGAAGTATTCTGCAGCTGGAATTTGATTCTTATTTGATATTTTAGACTTCAAAATAGCAAAGCCAGTACCAAGTTAAGTAAAGGATCAAAATCCAAAAAGACTTACCTGAACATGAAAAATTCCTTTTTGGATTTTCTGTCAAAATAAACCCTTTTTTGGGAAGAATCATTGTTACTTTTAACAGTAACTTTGATGCAAAGGTTGGTTAATTTAATGTTATTACATTATGTTGACCATGCGATTGGAATGAGAAGACCTAAGGCAAAATTGTCATCTATATTCCATACTTTGGAGATATTCAAACCAGGCTTTAAGTATTCCTTGCTTTGGAGATGTTCAAACCAGGCTTCGAAGCAAAAAATTGGTTAATTCGAAGCTGTAATTTCATTTGAATTGTGTGAATAAAGTAGTCACAAGTATGCAATTGGAACATAAAACCAGATCATGGTAAATAGGGAAAGAAAACCCCTAGTTTTATTGATATATACGTAATTATATTAGAAAGGCCTACTTGGCTACGAATTTGATTTCATAATAATAGGGAATAAAAAAGTAACAAGTTCATTAAATTTAACCCAGCAGTGTTCAATGAACTTATGTTCTTTCTTTATTCTATTTTCTATCCTATCAAAGCTAGGTTGTTGCAGCTGGTATGCTCTTATTTGGTGAAAAAGCTATTCAGCTTTCACCTTGAACTCTGTCTCTTTCAAGCCTTGCTCCATTTCGCCCATATTTAAATCATCCCAGTAAGTTGAATCCTTATTCTTGAAGTCATCATATTCTTCAATAAGGTTCTCTGCTTCGTACTGAGTTTAAATTCGATTGGCTGTGATTTCGTCCAAAGAGTCACTGGTAGCCAAAGAGATTTTGTACCAATAAAGGAGTGAAAGTTGATCCGAAAAAGCCTAAAGCTCTGTCTAGGCAATGGAGTTGAGAACATGACCCAGAGTCATAACATTACAGGCCCATTGGAAGTTCTTGAGAGGAATCTCGTCTCCAAGAACATTGATAGGCAAGTGAGAGAAGGTAGCAAGTAGAAGCTGAGCTTTGTATCG
This sequence comes from Camellia lanceoleosa, assembly GCA_025200525.1. Lineage (NCBI taxonomy): Eukaryota > Viridiplantae > Streptophyta > Magnoliopsida > Ericales > Theaceae > Camellia > Camellia lanceoleosa. The sequence goes on from CM045764.1 coordinate 105,983,905, forward strand.
CTCAAATGCAGTTGGAAGAGCTGGAGATTGGTAAGAAGGAAAAAAACTGATTCTCGAAAAGAGTAAGTTTCAATTCCTCCATCCAATGAGGATTCTGAGGGAGAAGAGGTGTAGAAGGATCCATCCTGAAGGAAGAGGGGAACTGGGGCTCATTCACGCATTCAAGCCAGTTAAAAGGGCAATGTTTTTCCTTCTTAGCTAAGAATGACGGATTATATCCCTGTGCTTCGTCTGGATGAGGAGTTTCTCGCATTATCTTCGCTAGCATGGAAGACGTGTACCACGCCACAAGCAAGTTGTCCTCTAGACTGCGTTGGTGATCAATGGGTATATAGGGGTAAACCACTGAGCTCTGAGCAGAAGGAGGAACAGAAAGGGGATCATCGAATTCAACAAATCAATGACGAATCTGCTCCCTTAACTGCAGTTCATAAGATTTTGACCAACTTTCCTAGCCAGTGGACTTGGAGGAAGAAAAAATGGTTTTTTCCCATGCGGAGAGTGGTGGGGCAGAAGAGGAGCTTCCAAGATCCATTTCTACAAATGCTTGGTCCAAAGGTTTGTGGTTTGTAGTTTGTAGATTCTTGGTCTAAAGGTTGGTAATTTGCAAAAGTTTCCATGACTTATATAAATGGAGGCGGATAGGTGTAGCCAATAAATGCATTAAGGTTCTTTCGAGGCCTGTAATCATCTTCCAAAGGCTCCTCATATGCTCGATCAATGTAAGAGAAGTTGTGATTGGCCATTGGAGATGTACCAGTCTTTTCGTCTACTCAAAGAATGGAAGTGCAAAACAAGGATTTAATGAAGTTCACTGCTTCATTGTTCGAAAAACGATTACACTTCCAGAATATACAGAGTCCGTGCACGTCCTAGAACGTGGGTAGAATGCACTAGTCCACTAATATCACCAAGTATTTGGTATATTTATAGCGATCCTGGTTTTGACCTGACTCTTGTGATGTTCCGAACTCGGGTTTATTGTTTTCCTCTTGTTGTTTATCCCCTTTTTCACTCGTACACCTTTGAAATTGGTTTTGGGTTGTTGTCCTTATGTTTGGAACAGGTTGGTTACTTAGTTTTCAAACCTTGTGTTGTCTAGATTTTTGGTCCTCCGCTCAAGCGGCCTTTCATGCGCTCGAGCCGGATATGCAAATTTTGGTCCTTTGCTCTAGCAGACTTTCTTGCGCTCGAGCGGGAGTTGTAAACCCTCAGTACTTTGCACATCTGCAAAAGTGCTGGAGAAGTGTCTTTCACGCTCGACTGGCGTTTCCTACCCTCAAGTGTGTAGGCGCTCGAGCGTCCTTTCTTGAGCTCGAGTGGCTAGTCTGTCGTCTATAAAAAATACTGGGGGTATGCATTCTACGCTTGAGTGGGTCTCTTCTTGCACTCGAGCAGAACAAAAATTTGTGTCTGACGGTCGAGTGTCAAACTCTCCACTCGAACAGACTGCGCGTACATCATATCGCGAAAATCACTTTTTATATCACCTTTTCAGATCCATTCATCTCAAAACCCTAAAGTGAGACTCTCTCTCTCTCTTTCTAAAATACTCTCTCTCTCTAGATTTCCACCTAGTTCTAGTGGTTTCTCGACCCTTATGCCTTCATTAAAAAGGTAGAACTCCTCAAGCTCTTCACTTTGATCCGTTGGTTTCGTCACTTTTGAAGTTCCATCCTTGCTTGGCTCATCTTTTCTCTTTAAGATATTCTACACTTTAATATGGTTTTTAACCTAGGTAATTGTCACTTTGTGTAAATGGTGAATGTTGGAAGGATTTGGGTGAAGCTAAGGTTTGGGTTTAAAACTTGAAAGAGGGGTTTTCTACATTAGGCTCCAAATATATATATGGGGTATTGAATATGAGATTACTTGAGTTAAAATTGTGAAATTTGGCCTTGGGGTTGCTATATGGAAAAATGGGAAGTTTTGCCATGAATTGTGTTAAATAGATATCTTGTACAAATAATGAAATTGATATGAGAAATACAAAATTGAGTGCATGTATAAATGAATGGTGTAGTTGGGATTGTTAAACCGCTCACCTACGGAAATTTGATAAATTATCTATTGTAAAGATTGTATATCTGTTTAAAAATATCTGTTTTGGGCTATCGGTGGAGAATAGCTATGATTGTTGTAGAAACTGCATGAGGATTAGGTGAATTGAAATTAATCATCAAGTTATGTCATTGAATATGACGGTATGTTAGATACATTGAATATGTGAAATTGATTGTCATTAAATATGACGGTATCTTAAATACATTGTATATGTACATTGTTTGGGAGAAGAAAGGGGATGTACTCCATGTTTTGAGAGGAGATAGGAGATGGACTCCATTGAAATTAAATTGGCCGGAGTGTCTAGGGTGAAAGTCCCGAAATCATTTGTATACATGGGTACCGATCCCGCAAACGAAATTTTCGTAAAATGGCAAGATTTAAGTGTCTATGTGATTGTTGTGATGATTGAAAGCCCTTGAGTTGTAAATCTCAGTTGGGTCATTCAGAGAGCTATAATCTCGGTCTATGCATTTAAAGGAAATGAATTAAATTGAAAGGAATAGAAAGAAAGGAGTTAAGATACAGATATCAATATCGTTTACCTATGTGGAGAATGTATGTTGTCATAAACATTGAATATAAATATATACTTGACATTTATATCTTAGTTAAATCTCATATATTGTGCTAGTTTATCTCTATTGGACTTTGGCTCACCCTATTTGGAAAACCATTTTCAGATACTGGTGACATGCCACCATCAAGGACATAGCTTGGGAGGACTAAGGGATAAAGGCTCTATTTTTTTATATTTATGTTTAAATGTTTATTCAAGCCGAGGGCTTTACATGTATAGAGAGCTTAAGACTCTTTCTTTTGTTGTAACCAAGTAATATCTTGGAAAGATGTAAGCCCGTAGGGCATTTATTTTGTTATCATTAACTTATGTTACATGTTGTAGATTCAAAATGAATGTTTATGAATGTATAATGCATGTAATGTCTTTTTTTAATAGAAACTCAGATGAATGAAGTATATCATTTTATTATGTTCATAGATCTTATGGAATGGATTATTTGTATTATATTTTGGGTGGTTACAATATTAGTGCGGGGGGTAATATTGGTTGTATAATTTGTAAAAGCCAATTGCAGAGTGACACGTGGCTACTAAAGGGCAATGAAGGGAACTAATGCAAGTCTCCAATCAAAGACGGACACGTGGCAGTTCGTATTGGTAATAATGGATCTACGTAGCACTAGAACAGTTGAGAGATACAAGATGATATGGCCTAATGGTTTCTCATAAATTTAAATTCAAAATCAGGAGGGAAGCCTAACTACAAGAGTGGCGCAATGGGACTAACTGTGAGAGAGCATGCTCAGCAATCATGGGAGGACATTTTGACGGTTGGAAGCCCATTTCAACGGTTACCACTGGGAAGTATAAATAGCAAAGAAGGTCCCAGAATGAAGCCTCAAACTCATATCTAGAAACCAGTCATTTACTTCATATTTTCTTTCCAGTCTTTTTACATTTCCAGTTCTTTACATTTCCAGCACTTCAATTCCTGTACTGCACTTCAATTTGTAGGAGTTGTTTTTCAGTAGTTTGTTGCTGTGAACTTCGTCTGGGCTGGGTCATTGTAACTTCATTGTAAGTTTTCATTTGCTTAATGAAATTCGATTTCTGAATTATATTTACATGTTACTAGTCATAATTTTTCCCTAAAATAAGCCACCAGTAAAAGTCCTCTTCATTGAGGTTGAAAGAATTTCAACACAATCGCTTGATAATTGGTTGACAATTATAAATTCTGTAAGGACTAATTGATCCTTGCTGGCACGCTTAAATTTACACTATTAACCCTCAAAAGCTAAAAAAGCCAACACTTTCATTCCACCTTTCATATGCCTTGTTTCACCTCTTTTTACATGCTGTTGGAGCTCTAAAAGTTAGCTAAAAATAAGATTTTCTTTCTTTCTTTTTTTCTTCTTCCTTACTGCTATCATGACAATATTTTTGGCCACGGAGAAGCAAAAGATGATGCTATCACGACAGAAAATCTTATTTTTAACACCGCTACCAAACATCAAGTCAGCACAACACCATTTTTTTCCTCTTCCTCTCTCTTTGTCGTTTTGATCTTCAACAAATAAAACAAAGTCAATTCATTTAATTTTCCAAACCTCATATGAACTGAATAAAAAAAAAATATCATATGAACAAACAGATGCGTATATATGTACACACACGCAAATGAAAACTTCTTATTTATAACAAAGATAACAAAATCTATTTCAATTAATTTCTGAATATGTTTAACTAATATAAATATATACACACATTGAAACTTCTCTTCTTTTTGTCTCTTTTTTTTTTTTTTTCAACAAAGAATACAAAATCATGTTCATTGTCATCTCATATGTGCAGAGAGTTACATATATATATATACACACACATGGAACTACTTATTTGATTTCCAACTGGGAAAAAAATATCCAATTCAATCAATTTTCAAATATGTTTTTGTTTAAAAAAAAAAATTTCTAGCAAAGAATACCAAACCCAGTTTAATTGACTTCCAAATCTCATATGACCAAACAAATACATAAATCTACATATATACACAAAGATAATCGTGTAGGAACTTCTCAATTTGTTTTCAAAGGAGCAATGGATGATGGTTGATTGGGAACCAAGAATATTGTTGTAATAGCAGCAAGAAAAAGAAAAAAAAAAGATAGAGAAAAATATTATTTTTGGCCAACTTTCGGAGCTTTGACGGCATGCAAAAAGAGGTGAAACAAGTTATATGAGGGGTGTAATGAAAACTAGGCTATCAGGTAAATCTAACGACGTGAAAATGAGGCAAAACAGAGTTACAATGAGGGAGATACAAGTTTTTGAATGGGTAAGTTTGAATATGACAATTTTGCTCAAAGAGAGAAAAATCTTGTTTTTAGCCAACTTTTGGAGCTCTGATGGCATGCAAAAACAGGTGAAACAAGGCATATGGGGGTTGGAATGAAAACTAGGCCATGTGTGAGGCCCCTGAAAAAAATGTATTCACTTTAAAGACCCTAATGTTTGAATTAATTTCTTAAAACCCCTCAATTCCTTGAATTATTTCAAATCTTGTTGGTTAGCATTTTATTTTTTATACAAGAATATCCAGCCGGATTAGGTTCCTTAGCCTAATTTAGTTTAATACTACATTCCAATACATGAATTTAACACCAAGCCCTTACTTCGTTAATTAAATTCAAAACTTACGCCAAAAACTAGTACATGTACCCTAATACTATTAGTACCATCAATCAATTGAAATCTATATATGTGTATACATTGAGGAATGTGCCCTAGTACCTAAAATGATTAAAACACTAACCCCATCACACTTTCCCAAGGCCGGCCACCCTAGGGAGAAGAGAGGAGCCAATTTTCAAGATTCATAATTATGATATTCTAGGAAACCCAAAACCTAGTACCCTAGATCTAGGATGATGTTTCCAATACTAGTTACCTTTCAACTAAGAATCAACTGAATGATGCCTAATCCTATGATTTAGCACCTTAATTACTCCTATCCCACTAGACTCGAAGCAAAATCCTAACCTTTCCATCCATTTTCAACTGGTGGGCTTTTTTGTCATTGTAGACACCCTATTTTTGACCGCCCTCGAGACTTGGGCATTACTGATGGTTTGCATGGTGGAGAAAGCTGTGCAGGGCAAAGGTTCAGTTTCTTCGGCAAGGAGAGAGAGAAATCTCAACTTCACACCCCATTTTGGACCAAAGTTATTTTGGATGGTTTTTAGACCTTAAAACCCTCTCTTTCAAAATATTTTTGAAATAAAATTCCCACGATGTTCCGACGCTCGCATTTCGGTAAATGTTGCGCTTTTCGGTAAACCGAGCAAGGACAAAGTAGAGATGAATGAAAGAGAGATGAAATCTTTGAAAAATCTTTCAAAATACCTTACTTAGGGGTTTGAAGTTGAAGAAAATAGGAGAAGAGGGGAGAAAACAAGTTTGGGAGAAGTTCAGCATGAATCCGTGTAGGAGAAAGACGAGCGGTCATCGCTAAAACAAGCTTATCTGTCTATACACTTGGATTTTAGCTATGAGGCCACCATCGTTGAAAAGAAGACTTCCGGGGCTTCATTTTTCACTCAAGAATCTCTCAAATCCAAGTCCGGGTGGGGGAGATATGGTTGGTTGAAATAGGGGATCAGTCCGGTTGGATCGAATCTGCGCGGCTTCACCAAAAAGGGCATAACTTTTTCCACAGGAGGAATTTTAATGCAAGGTTTGCGCCATTGGAAAGCTAACTTCCGGGGCTTCAATTTGGACTTCCAATGGCACTTTTTGACCTCATTATCCACCCATCGGCACTCTATTTAGCCAACCGGCACAAAAGATTGCCGGCCGGCCAAAAGTGCCCAGAACTCAGATTTTTGACAGATATTTATCAATACACTGTGGCAGATATTTTCAATTGGGATATTTCGACCAAAAGCTCTTATTTTGATATATATAGAGCCTTATATCTCATATGGCTTAGGGTGAGAACAAAAAAGGTCAAGTTTTGGGAGCTTCTCACTCTAAGAAACCTCTCTCTCTCTAATTCCAAGCTTCAAAATCCTTAAGTTCCTACACCCATTTCTTCACCACCACCAAGCACCACCACCACTACTCCATTCCAGCAGATAGGAGTGGCTTTCCAGCAGCTAAGAGGCAACATTTTTCAGTCCTAGAGGTAGCAAAGGTTGGGTCTTCAAAGGTGAGCACTCTTCTCCCTCTTTCTAGCTCATTTTTGCCTCATTTTTTTTAGCCTCTTTGCTTTCTTTTTTGGGCTCCGACCCTAACTGAAATGGACACCCTTTTGAGCCATTATTCATGTTTGTTTAAGGGCTCAACCCTGTTTGAGCCCTCCATAGTGCACTTGCTTCAATACTCCTTGATATGCCACATTTTTGCATGCAATTTCTAGCCTACGTGTGATCTGTTTTTGAGCATAATGTAAACTGAAAGTAGGCCTATTTTGAGCCCCTCTTCAACATTGAAGAAGGGCTCAACCTTTTTTGGGCCCCCTATCTTGCACTTACTTCATAATCTCTCCTATTTACCGTAAATTTGCATGATTTGTTTGGCCTATATGTAAATTGTTTTGGAGCATGTCATGAACTGTGAGTAAGCTTATTTTGTGTCCCTCTACAAAATTGTAGAAGGGATCAACCCTGTTGGGGGCCTCCATGTTGTACCTACCATCATACCCCTCTTGTGGCCTATTTCTTGCATGGCATTTTTAGCATGTTTTCCTACTGATTTGATGGTTTTAATCAACTGTAAATGTGCATATTTTTGGTCCCTCTTCAGTGTTGTATAAGGGAATTTTTCCATTCGGGCTTTGTATGTATCACTTACTTCATAGCCTCCCTTGTGGAGCCATTTTTGTATGCCATGTTAGCCCCATTTGTGATTGCTGTTTGCCCATGTTTTGTACTGTAAAAATGTGAGTTATGGGGCTGCCTTTCTTCTGCCTTTTCATGTCATGTATCAATTATGCATGTTTGGTGTAGCAATAGGCCATTTCGGGTGCCAAAATTCATGTTTCGGGATCATTCCATGCATCGGGTACACTTTGGCCATGTTTCGGGACTGTTTTGCCCCCACATTTCAGTGCTGAAATTCATTTGCATGTTTGCATATCATATTTCCATGCCATTTCATCGTGTATGCCATTGCCTCGGTTTGCGTGCCCGTGTGCACGCATTTCGAGGCATCTCATTTTTCATCTCTCGGCCTCTTATGTGAGTGTGGCTGAGGCTCTCTCATGTTAGTGTAAGCCCATATTGTATTGTTTATGTCATTTTAGCATCATTGCATTCCGTATGCCATTGCCTCGGTTTGCGTGCCCCGTGTGCACGCATTTCGAGGCACTTCACTTTTATCCGATGGCCTTCTATGTGAGTGTGGCAGAGGCCCACTTGTGTTGGTGTAAGTCCATGTTGCATTGTGTATGCCATGTTTCAAAGTGTTGTGCATGTCATGTTGTTAGCGTTGTGTATGCCATGTAGTTGCATTGCATGTTTGTATGTTAGCTTGCATGCTTAGGTTGCATGTGCATTATTGTGCATTGCCTTGCCTCTTGATCAACCATGATTGAGGTTGGGTCCCTTGTATGTTTGGTGTGCATTACATTTGATATTAAAACGCACACTTGACTCTTTGGCCATCATGCATGGAAATGCGCGATTGGTGGCCCGAGAATCGAGGCACATCTTCCTTTGAGTCACAAACATGATAAGGAATGTGTTTGGTGCATACATTGCTTGAATTGAGCTGCCATGCAAGTTTTGCGATGTGAGTTGCAGGTTCTGCAGGAATTCATTGCCGGCCGGCAGTATTTAGTGCCGACCGGCAGTCAATCAATGGCCGGTAGATATATTTTGTGCCGATGGCTACATCCTAGTGCCGGTGGTCATTTCCTCCAGACGGTGGGATTCTCCAGTGTCCAGAGAGGCATCCTTGAGACTTTGGCAGATTTCAGAGGAACAAAGCAGGGAAAACAGAGGCAGGCTAGGCATGGCAGTGCAATTCCGAGCGGAATCCGAGTGTGCATGCATTGGGCCCTCGCCCCGAGGCGGTTTACTATTTTTCTTAGATTAATTATTTTGTTAATTTAATTAATTTGTAATATTTAATTAGCTTGCGTAGTTAATTATTTGTATTATTCTTTTGGTCCCTCCGAGCGAGGGCGAATCTGTAATAAGTGTGCGTGGGTGTGTGCATGTCTTCCAACCCCCACTTCTTTCTTCCCTTTTACTTACCTGCTTTTAATGGTAGATTAGGGCACGTCTATTTTAGCATACCTTATGCAATGCATGCGTGCATCCATGCATTTGTCTAAACATGCACCGGGCTCGGTACATCATACAAACTGCATTGTATTGTCAAATCCAAATTGAATACATGCATCGAATAAAGTGCATTTCACATGCCATCTTTAGGGTTAGCCGAGCCTACTCTAAATTGCATCTTCGCCTGTGTTGCATTAGCCATTTAACATGAACTAGGGCATGCATGTTTGCTAACTAGTTTCTTGTTTTGGCACGGAGTACGATGTAAGTATTTTTACGCTTTAGCATACCACATGCGTGTGAATATTGCCATGACAGTATGCTTACCATGCGACTAAGTGCTTATACGAAATAAACTGTTTGAATGCCTGTGGGTGGAGGTTGGATTGCTTGAGTTGGGAAAACTCATTGAAATCCGTGTTTTAGCCTACTTGCGAGTAGCAAATTCCGAAGCATTTTCAAAACGAACGGATATGCAATGTTTGTTTCCAAATTAGGCAATCTAGTCTATACTTATTTGCTGTGCGCATGACATAGTAATTCTAGGTTAATAATTGGAATAAGAGCATGTAATGTTTTCAAAATCAGATATCACGGTTAGTAGAGGCCGGTCTTCGGACCGGGCGAAAGGGGGTGCTCATAACTGACCTTCCCCGATCGTACCCAAGCTCCCGAGCCAAGACTACTTTGGTGATGACGGACACGTGGCCTTCGGCACCGAGTCAGGGTTTCCTAAATTTCCCATTTAAAAAATATTTAGGTGGCGACTCTGTATCTGGCAAAGCAATCCATGTTTGGCACTACTTTTCAAAAAATCTATTTTTCTTCAAAACGATTTGCCAGAGTTGGACTCTTTGGTTCAGATTACGAACCGCAACAACGAAAGGGAGTCCGAACTATAGAATGAAGCCCAAGGGCGCGTCTACAGTCATTTTACACCAAATTGCCTATAAATACCAACCTCCCCTAGCTTGGCAAGTACAAACACCACACCCACACACACACTTTCAGCTAGAGAGAGGGAGGAGAGCAAGAGAGAGAAGTCTAGACAAGGAGAGCGAGGAAGAAGAGAGCCTTCTTGTGCAAAGCTTAGTAGGTACGCCACAAACACAACCTTCTCTTTCATTTTCCTTTTTTTTCAATACATGTTTCTAAGGGTTTTAAATGATGTTTTCAGATCTGTTATTAATGATTTCTTATGTTTAAAATGCTAAGGGTTGAGTATTGAATCCATCTCTCTTGTATTTTCCCTATTTTGGCACAAAACCATCTCTCTTTATACCAATCTCTCAACTTTCCAAGGGCACTCCTTCAAACAAATTTTCTGAGTTAAATATATGTTATTTAGCATGTTTTCTTCACAAAAGAAATGAAAACTTTCCCTTGGTGGAACCCTTTTATCATAAATCTTCTTGTTTTGGGCATAGTACCTTAGAATCTGTTTTTGCAGCCCACTTCTAAAATTCTAGAAAAATGTATAAAATTATTCTAGACCTCTATTTTATGTCAAAACCTTCCTTAAGGTGTTAGCTTTCAACTAAAATTGGTTTCATCGAAAAAAATTAAGCGGTTTGCAAGAAAATCAAATTTTCGTAACGGTCGACGGATCTAGACAGAATCTGGACAGCGCTGGAATATTTTCTAAATAAGTTAGAATCTAGAAAAGCAATCCCATTTCCGAAAAATGTTCTAGAAACCATATCAAATTCTCTACGAACCATAGGAAGGCCAAGTCTGGTGAAGGATCTAAAATAGCCCTTTCATTTTAATCTTTATGTGATATTAAATTTGGAAATTTTGTTATGCATGGATGTTTTATGCCCTTGTATTCATGAAAATGTTTATTGCCTTATGATCATATCTTGGCATGATATTGTATGTGTTATGTTATGTTCTTCATCTTCTTCACCTTATTGATGCATGCTTGTGTGGATATTTTTATCTTGTTAATTTGTCTAACCTTGATGTAAAATATTTAACTCAACGGGAAACCTAATTGGGAGGGTATTGGGTTTTCGAGTACTTGAGTAATGAAAAGATGAGAATATGTGATATATGGATTGTTGGGATGCGTTCCCTATTTGAAAGTTAAAGTCTTGCGCAAATGGTTTTCGGAAACCCTTGAACGGAGCGGTTGTATTCGGACCCTAGGTGGTTTGGTGTGAGGAGGGATTCGGGCAAGGCCCTATTTTACCGTCTCTTTTGAGGCCCTGCGGTTGGCGCTACGCGGTACATAACCGTTGGTAGGCATCTGAGGTTAGTTCTACAACAAAGCAGCAAAAGAGGGGGGCATACCGAATAATCCGCGTCCGATTCTTGTGGTTGGGAGGACGAAATCTCTTTGGGGGATTTCTAGTGTACTAACATCTAACTTGTAACCATTTATTTATTTATTTATTTGAGTATCATGCTTTACTACTCGATGTTATAATTGTGATTGTGTATTGGACTGAGAAAAAGGGACGGGGGTGTGTGTGTGTTTACTGGGCATTCAAAGCTCACGGCGTATCATGCCAGGTGCCGAAGAGGAGTTTATAGATGGAGACGACGAGCTTGAAACCTTCGAAAACTTTTGGCTATCTTAGGAAAGTTAGATATTCTTTTGATATTTTGTAAGACTCATGTGAAGATTTAAACTTACTTTTGGGATGTAATGTAATGGAACAAGCTTTTTGAATTAAGTATTCGTGGTTGTTATGTACTTATATTCTATTATTTATATGTACACACCTTATCGTTGCTTATGAGACCTTGTATCAATACCTTTTAAAATCTGTCAAAAGGGTAGTGCGCTGCCTAAGAAAGCTTGACTTAGAAGGGAGGCTAATTTTGACTCCTCCGGCGATCTGGGATCTTATTTGGTTATTGACCATAGGACTCATTAGTGACTTTCCCTTGACTGCTACCTAGTGTAGAATCGGGGTGTCACAACATGGTATCAGAGCCTAGGTTCAACCCTTACCCACGTGTTTCGACCTGCGGTTAGAGACTACCTTGCCCTGACTATGTTAGAATCTTTCTTGACCTATCTTAGGGAATTTCTTCAAATTTCGGGCACACCAACATCAACTCATGAGGACCTACTTCAGGATCGTGAAATGGTTTTAACTTTGAGTAAGGCCTCACATCGCGCAGTAGGGGGTACTATTAGTTCTACGCGTCTTCTATCGATTGTCGTACCCTCATCTTGTATTCATAACCTGTATTCAATGTCATCCTTTTCCAAGATTAAGTCTTGTCCATTTGGTCCTGTTTTATATACTACTATTTGTAAATTCGACCTCCTTTGACCCTTGATTATTTTATTTAGCCCAAGACTTCTTGTAAATAATTTCATTTTCTTTACTCGGTGATGAATCTTGGATATTCAGTTTGAAACGCGGATGGCCAATGCAGTTTCAAGTTAAATATCTAGTTTAGTCACTACATCTATAACCTTGATCACATTGAAGTTCGAAACCATAACATCATACCATTCATCCATATTTCAGTTAATCCTGATGTTATCACCATAACTGCTTCGTATTCTTCGTCTCCACTTCAATCCAATTTTAAGAATCTTGTAATTATTATTATGTATATATGAAGTTGTGCTGTGTGAACACCTTAGGATAATTAAACTCTAACTTAAGATTAGTTGCTTACCGATAAGGAATTGCTTCTGTAGTTAGAATTTGACTTGCGCCTCACCCCATTCAAAGAACAACAAATGGTGGACCATACTTCAAGACAAGTAATAACATGAGCTTGCAAGCAACAATAGAAATGCGGTACCAGGAAATCGAAACCTTAAGAATGGACTAGTAACCGTGGCTAAAACCCCTAACCCTATCAAGAATCAAATTTTGGAGGAGTCTTACCATCTTTGTGGAAATAATCGGCACAACATTGACTTCGGAATGAAAGGAGGTAGAATCCAAGAGGATTTGGAGCTTGTGGAAAGAAAACCCAACTTCATAAGGGACCAGAGAGGAGCAACCAGAAGGCAACCGGCAGAGTCTTTGCCTTGCAAGAGGAAGAAGCAGACCCGTCTGTAATTGAGGGTAATTTAGTACTATACAATTCTTGGGTGCATATTTTATTTGATACCTGTGCATCACATTCTTTTATATCCTCTGCTTGTGCTAAGTCATTAGAACTTGTATGTGAACCTTTAGAAACTGCCTTAAGTGTAATGTCACCTATGGGAGGATGCGTATGGGTAGGATCGATCTATAAGGACTGTAAGATAGGAATGTCAAACCTACGCTTAACTTGCGACCTTCGTATCATGGAAATGTCGAACTTCGATATCATCTTAGGCATGGACTGGTTGTCCGCCCACCAAGCGGTGATCGACTGTCGTCAGAAGAAGGTGGTAGCTCACATGCAAGATAGAACACTTGTCTAGTTTAAGGGGGATAGATAAGACCCCATGGCTTCAACAAAACATCGGATGTAGTGGCACGATCAACTTGCGGGTAGGATAGCAAGTCTGATTCTAAATGAGGAGGGCCAAGGAGAAATAGAACTTCCGCGCATAGTATGCGATTATGCAGATGTATTTCCTATGGAATTACCAGGATTGCCACCAACCCGGGAAGTAGACTTTAACATCAAGCTACAACCTGGAACTACCCCAATATCCATGGCTCCGTATCATATGGCACCAACAGAACTACGAGAATTGAAGACACAACTACAGGAATTGCTCGAGAGAGAGGATTCATTAGACCAAGTACTTCGCCGTGGGGAGCACCCGTGTTGTTTGCTAAAAAGAAGGATGGGTCGTTGAGGCTATGCATCGATTACCGTCAACTCAATCGAGTCACGATTAAAAACCGATACCCACTCCCAAGGATTGATGACCTTTTTGACCAACTTAGAGGCTCAAGGTGCTATTCAAAGATCGATCTCAGGTTATGTTACCATCAACTACAAGTCAAGGAGGAGGATATACCAAAAACTGCCTTTCGTACTAGATATGGCCACTATGAGTTTGTAGTAATGCCCTTCGGACTAGCCAATGCACCAGCAGTATTCATGAGCCTAATGAATAAGATTTTTAGGCCATATCTTGACCAGTTTGTAGTAGTGTTCATTGATGACATCTTGGTATATTCAAGGTCTGAAGAAGAGCATGAGCAACATTTCAAGATTGTCCTTCAAGTTCTTACGGATAATCGATTATATGCCAAGGCAAGCAAATATGAGTTCTTGTTGAATGAAATGAAATTCTTAGGGCATGTAGTATCGGAGAATGGGATTGCGGTGGATCCAACCAAGGTGGAGGCAGTATTAGATTGGAGACAACCAAAAATCGTGTCAGAAATCCGCAGTTTCTTAGGATTGGCTGGTTATTACCGGAGGTTCATCCAAGATTTCTCCAAACTAGCTAAACCAATGACTCGTTTGACGCAAAAAGGAGTAAAGTATGAGTGGGACGAAGCTTGCGAAAATCCTTCCAAGAGCTAAAGAAGAGGTTAACTAGTGCGCCAATTTTGACCATTCCAGACCGAGAAATGGGGTACACTGTGTATTGCGATGCATCTAAAGAAGGGTTAGGTTGCGTACTCATGCAAAATGGAAAGGTAGTCGCTTATGGATCCAGGCAGTTGAAACCTCATGAGCGTAACTACCCAACGCATGACTTGGAGTTAACAGCCGTAGTTTTTTCCCTAAAGTAATGGCGACATTACCTGTATGGGGAACAATTTGAGATTTTCACAGATCACAAGAGCCTGAAATATCTATTCACGCAGAAGGACCTTAACTTGAGACAGAGACGATGGATGGGGTATCTTGAGGATTTCCAGTTCACTCTCTCATATCACCCCGGTAAAGCCAATGTAGTAGCAGATGCTCTAAGTCGCAAGAGCAGAGGGATGATAGCTAAGATCTCCGTTAGTGCGCAGAAGGTGATGCCTAAGTTGATGAATGAGATCATGAAGGCCCAGAAGCACGATTAAGAGGTAGCCTATATCAAGGGACGTTTGGAATCAGGAGAACCCATGCCCGATTGGGTAATTCACCCCGATGGGAGCTTAAGATACCAAGGTAGATTGTTTGTACGAAGTGACGAGCTACTTAGAGGAAAGGTACTGAAGGAATGTCATCATTCTGCATTTGCAGTACATCCAGGAGGGACTAAAATGTACCAAGATTTGAAGAGGTAGTATTGGTGGAATGGAATGAAGAAGGAAGTGGCTAAATTTGTAGCAAAATGTCTAACATGCCAACAAGTGAAGGCGGAACATCAGAAACCAGGAGGGATGTTGCAACCTCTACCAATAGCCAAATGGAAGTGGGAGTATGTGATGATGGATTTTGTGACAGGGTTGCCTAAGTCACCTAGGGTGCGCGATGCTATATGGGTAATAGTGGATCACCTCACCAAGTCAGCACACTTCTTATCCTATAAGATGACTGACACTTTAGAGTCTATGTGCAGGCTCTACATTGGAAAGATCATTCGACTACATGGAATTCCGATATCTATTGTGTCAGATCGTGATCCACGATTCACCTCTTGATTTTGGGGGAGCCTGCAGGAAGCTCTCGGTACTGAGTTACGTTTTAGCACCGCCTTTCACCCGCAGACGGATGGACAATCTGAACGCACTATCCAAACACTCGAAGATATGTTGAGAGCTTGTGCAATGGATTTTCAAGGAAGTTGGGAACGACACCTACCCCTAATTGAATTCGCCTACAACAATAGCTTTCAAGCTAGCATCAGTATGGCACCCTTTGAAGCATTATACGGACGACCTTATAGATCGTTGATTTGTTGGACGGAAGTGGGTGATGCAAATCTAATAGGACCCGAACTTGTTCTAGAAACTACTGAGAAGGTCAAATTGATCTGATAACGGTTAAAGACTGCTCAAGACCGTCAAAAGAATTATGTAGACAGGAGGAGAAGACCATTGATGTTTGAAGTAGGCAGCCACGTGTTCCTAAAGGTGCAACCTAGGCGTGGAGTCGTACGTTTTGGGAGAAAGGGGAAGTTGTCACCACGATATATTGGGCCTTTTGAGGTATTGGAAAGACTGGGCGAAGTAGCATATAGACTAGCTCTACCCCCGTAGTTAGTAGGGATACACAACGTCTTCCATGTATCTATGTTGAGAAAATACATCGCGGACCCGTCACACGTCCTCAAATGGGAAGAGATCAGTCTTAGCAAAGATGTTACATTTAAAGAAGGACCGGTAGCAATACAAGATAGTCAAGAGAAGAACCTTAGAGGCAAAACGGTTCACTTGGTAAAAGTGCTATGGCGTCATCGGGGAATTGAGGAATCTACTTGGGAACGCCAGGATTGGGTGAAGGCAAACTACCCCGAGCTTTTCGAAGGCAGTATGTAATTGAATTTCGGGGATGAAATTGTTTTAAGGGGGATAGGTTGTGAGGCCCCTGAAAAAAATGTATTCACTTTAAAGACCCTAATGCTTGAATTAATTTCTTAAAACCCTTCAATTCCTTGAATTATTTCAAATCTTGTTGGTTAGCATTTTATTTTTTATACAAGAATATCCAACCGGATTAGGTTCCTTAGCCTAATTTAGTTTAATACTACATTTCAATACATGAATTTAACACCAAGCCCTTACTTCGTTAATTAAATTCAAAACTTACCCCAAAAACTAGTACATGTACCCTAATACTATTAGTACCATCAATCAATTGAAATCTATATATGTGTATACATTGAGGAATGTGCCCTAGTACCTAAAATGATTAAAATAATAACCCCATCACACTTCCCCAAGGCCGGCCACCCTAGGGAGAAGAGAGGAGCCAATTTTCAAGATTCATGATTATGATATTCTAGGAAACCCAAAACCTAGTACCCCAGACCTAGGATGATGTTTCCAATACTAGTTACCTTTCAACTAAGAATCAACTGAATGATGCCTAATCCTATGATTTAGCACCTTAATTACTCCTATCCCACTAGACTCCAAGCAAAATCCTAACCTTTCCATCCATTTTCAACTGGTGGGCTTTTTTGTCATGTTACACCAAATTGCCTATAAATACCAACCTCCCCTAGCTTGGCAAGTACAAACACCACACCCACACACACACTTTCAGCTAGAGAGAGGGAGGAGAGCAAGAGAGAGAAGTCTAGAGAAGGAGAGGGAGGAAGAAGAGAGCCTTCTTGTGCAAAGCTTAGTAGGTAAGCCACAAACACAACCTTCTCTTTCATTTTCCTTTTTTTTCAATACATGTTTCTAAGGGTTCGAAATGATGTTTTCAGATCTGTTATTAATGATTTCTTATGTTAAAAATGCTAAGGGTTGAGTATTGATTCCATCTCTCTTGTATTTTCCCTATTTTGGCACAAAACCATCTCTCTTTATACCAATCTCTCAACTTTCCAAGGGCACTCCTTCAAAAAAAAATTCTGAGTTAAATATATGTTATTTAGCATGTTTTCTTCACAAAATAAACAAAAACTTTCCCTTGGTGGAACCCTTTTCTCATAAATCTTCTTGTTTTGGGCATAGAACCTTAGAATCTGTTTTTGCAGTCCACTTCTAGAAATTCTAGAAAAATGTATAAAATTATTCTGGATCTCTATTTTATGTCAAAACCTTTCTTAAGGTGTTAGATTTCAACTAAAATTGGTTTCATCGAAAAAAATTAAGCGGTTTGCAAGAAAATCAAATTTTCGTAACGGTCAATGGATCTGGACAGAATCTGGACAGCGTTGGAATATTTTGTAAATAACTTAGAATCTGGAAAAGCAATCCCATTTCCGAAAAATGTTCTAGAAACTATATCAAATTCTCTATGAACCATAGGAAGGCCAAGTCCGGTGATAGATCTAAAATAGTCCTTTTATTTTAATCTTTATGTGATATTAAATCTGGAAATTTTATTATGCATGGATGTTTTATGCCCTTGTATTCATGAAAATGTTTATTGCCTTATGATCATATCTTGGCATGATATTGTATGTGTTATGTTATGTTCTTCATCTTCTTCACCTTATTGATGCATGCTTGTGTGGATATTTTTATCTTGTTAATTTGTCTAACCTTGATGTAAAATATTTAACTCAATAGGAAACTTAATTGGAAGGGTATTGGGTTTTCGACTACTTGAGTAATGAAAATATGAGAATATGTGATATATGGATTGTTGGGATACGTTCCCTATTTGCAAGTTAAAGTCTTGTGCAAGTGGTTTTCGAAACCCTTGAACGGAGCGGTTGTATACGGACCCTATGTGGTTTGGTGTGAGGAGGGATTTAGGCAAGGCCCTATTTTACCGTCTCTTTTGAGGCCCTGCGGTTGGCGCCATGCGGTACATAACTGTTAGTAGGCATCCGAGGTTAGTTCTGCAACAAAGCAGCAAAAGAGGAGGGCATACCGAATAATCCGTGTCCGATTCTTGTGGTTAGGAGGACGAAATCTCTTTGGGGGATTTCTAGTGTACTAACATCTAACTTGTAACCATTTATTTATTTATTTATTTATTTGAGTATCATGCTTTATTACTCGATGCTATAATTGTGATTGTGTATTGGACTGGGAAAAAGGGACAGGGTGTGTGTGTGTTTACTGGGCATTCAAAGCTCACGGCGTATCATGCCAGGTGCCGAAGAGGAGTTTATAGCTGGAGACCACGAGCCTGAAACCTTCGAAAACTTTTGGCTATCTTAGGAAAGTTAGATTTTCTTTTGATATTTTGTAAGATTCATGTGAAGATTTAAACTTACTTTTGGAATGTAATGTAATGGAACAAGCTTTTTGAATTAAGTATTCGTGGTTGTTATGTATTTATATTCTATTATTTATATGTACACACCTTATCGTTGCTTATGAGACCTTGTGTCAATACCTTTTAAAATCTGTCAAAAGGGTAGTGCGCTGCCTAAGAAAGCTGGACTTAGAAGAGAGGCTAATTTTGACTCCTCTGGTGATCTGGGATCTTACTTGGTTATTGGCCATAGGACTCATTAGTGACTTTCCCTTGACTGCTACCTACTGTAGAATCGGGCCATCACACCATGAGTTGAATTCAACGATGCAAAAATGAGGCAAAACGAAGCTATGACGAGGGAGGCACAAGTGCTTGAACATGTGTGTTTGAATTTGAAATTCTTCTAGATTTCCGTTAGTGTAATACGACAGAGATGGACGGAGGGGCCAAATTGAAACATGGGTGGAAGTATGGGGTTTAATTTGTCAAAATTGAAAATCTAGTATTTAAAATGAAAAAGGCGCGAAACCCTAGGGTTATTTATTTATTTATTTTTTGTAATTAACCCAAAAATAAATATTTCATTACAATTAATAAAAGAGTAGTGCTATATTACCTAATTTTGTCCCGTCAATTTCACCTCTAATGATGTAGGCTCATTTTCAATACTCATCATGGATAGACATATGATAATTTTTATTGCATTAAAGACATGTTTGCTATGGGATTTTCACAAGCATGAAAGGGGATTTTAGGATTGAGTTTTACGAGTTTTAATAGCATGGTTTTCGTTGTTTTGGTAAATTAGAAGGTAGTTTATTAATGAAATTTGATTATAATAATACATGTGTTAATATTATTTGAATAATAAAAAATGAGATGTGACATATCCGATGTGAAACAACTCCATGCTCTCACTCTCATCTTTAACCTCCCTAATTTCACATTATTAGATGTGAAATTGGAGAGGCAAAATTAGAGGATGACACACACCATTTAATTTCATTTTTTGAATTTATTAATTTTTAAATAGTAAGAATTAATTTGACAAAAATAAAGCTCAAACAGATATTTTAAAATTTTTAAAAAAATTATTTATGATACCAAAAATAGAAAATCTTATGAAAATTATTAGGAAGTTTTTTTTTTTTAAATTAAAGTTAAACAAAGTGATGAGGATGTGGACTAATTAAAAAATAATAACTTTCTAATTTACTCAATGATTTAACACAAATCAAACTCTCATCTAATTAGCATAGAAAATAGGATCTAAAGTAAAACATTACTCATAATATAATATTTTGTACAACAAACCAAATATTTTTACCCAAAAAAAGGTAAACTATAAATTGAAACACGCTATTTTGGAAGTTGGATTTTGGGTTTTTTTTATTTTACTAAAAGACAAATTGGTTACAAAACCAAAAAAAACAAACCCAAACAAAATATCACATCAAATTTCATAATCATTTCACTTTTTCTCTCACAAATGTCACATCAAATCACAAAAAAACCCAACTATCTTTCCAAACACAAAAAAATTTTTCTCCAATAATATCCTACAATTAAAAAAACTTACAAAAAAATCCACTTCCCAAACACTCACATAAATACATGAAAAAAAAACAGTCCTTGAGTTTTCCAATTTGATTGTTGAGTACAAACAAAACAAATCCATGAAATCATAAATATGGCTGACACTCTGTTTTTGGTCGAGCGGAGCAATCCTCCGAAATGGCTCTTTTTGGTCGAACAAAAACTCTTTGAATCTTCGCTTGTAAAGTTACCAGAGCTCTGGATCTTTGTTGAATACCTGTGCTAAATCAAGTTAAGGATCTTGGGGTTCTGTTATGGTGGTGGGTGTGATACAGAGTTTCAATTGAGAGAGGAGGAGGGAGAGGTAAATTAAAGATAATGTTAACAGACAAATATAAATACACACACACACATATATATATACTGATATGATATAGTAAAAGAAAAAAAAGAAAAGAAAAAAGAAGAAATAGAGTAAAGGGGTTAGTAATGCAGAGTTCGTCGATGGAGAAACTGGTGGTTGACAATGTTCAACGATGGTGGTGACTGTGGTCATTAAAGCGGCGGTGTTGCAAGGGTGGACAATAACCGTGGTAACCAAACCGACGGTGGTGCAATGGCTCCGGCGGTGTAAGTTAGAGGTGCTGGGCAAAATAACAATTACAGAGAGAGAATATGTGAGGGAAAATGAAGGGCTTGTTTGGTTTGTATCTCAAAATATAGGGTGTTTTTGGTTTGGTTTTGTGTGATAAATTTTTTAAAAAAATCTTGGAAATAGAGTTTAGAAATTTTTTTGGTTTATTTGGTTGTATATTTTGAAATAGTTTTGGAGTATGGGAGTTTAGAATGATTTGATATTTTGTTGTAATTGAGTAGATGTGTGTGAGAGAAAAAGTGATTGAGAAGGAGAGAGGAGAAACAAAAAAGTGATTGATTGATGTATAGGAGAAAAAAAAGTGACTTTGAAAATATTTTTAAAAAATTTCTAACCAAACAAAATTTTAAAAAAAAAATTCAAAAATTATATTTTGAGAGTTAAACCAAACAAGGCCATAATTTTTGAGAAAAATTTTCAAAATTACTTTCTCTCTCTTACAAATCAATCAATCACTTTTTCTTTCTCCTCTCTCCTTCTCATTCACTTTTTCTTTCAAACACATCTACTCAATGACAACAAATATCAAATCATCCCAACTCCCAAATTTCAAAACTATTTTCAAAATATATAACCAAATGAACCAAAAAAATTTATAAACTCTCTCCTCAATTTTATTTTTTTTTTGAAAATTTATCTCAAAACACAAACCAAGCACACCCGAAATGTCTAACTTTCTTTGTTGCTTCAAATCCAAAAATTTTGAAATTTGAGTTTTAAGCTGTAGACACCCCATTTTTGACCGACCTTAAGACTCAGACATTATCGTTTGAGTGCTCGATGATTATGCATGTTTGCGCTTGTTTCAAGTTTCTAGAGTTTTCGGCTGAGTGTCTTGCCTCCGGGCCTCTGAACTCTTTGTGTTTTGGCTTGGTTTGTGGACCATGCCTTGTTGACCTTCCCTGGAGGGAGAGAGAGGTCTTGGAGACCACTTTTTGTGGTCGGAGACCACTTTTTCCTTTCGGAGACTAGTTTCCGATCTTCGGAGCCTTCGGTCGCGCGCTTTGTCTCGGGACCGCTTAACGTTCTCCTCTTGGCTTGGTTTTCGAACCATGGCCTGTTGCCTTTTCCTAGAGGGACACTGAAGTCTGGGAGACCACTTTTTGTGGTCGTAAACCACTTTTCCCTCGTAGACCACTTTTGGTGCCCGTAGACTAGTTTTTAGGGTTTTCGGCTGCGCGCCTTGTCCCCCGGACTCTCGTCTTGTATCCTTTTTGGTTTTTTTTGGCACAAACCGTGTTTTCCTTGCTTG
This sequence comes from Camellia lanceoleosa, assembly GCA_025200525.1. Taxonomy (NCBI): domain Eukaryota; kingdom Viridiplantae; phylum Streptophyta; class Magnoliopsida; order Ericales; family Theaceae; genus Camellia; species Camellia lanceoleosa. The sequence continues at coordinate 106,005,917 of CM045764.1, forward strand.
GAGGGTGGAATGAAGGTGGGAGACTAGTTTCTCTTCCTGAAAACCACTTTTCTTCCCCGCCAGCCAGTTTTCTGGTCGGCCAACTGGTCTTTGTGATCTTTAGACCATCGAAAGTGGTCGGCCACCACACCATTAGCTTGCTTTCAGTGTGTAGATCACTCTCCCACCCTGCCGACCACTTGTCTCCCTTGCAGACCACTTGTGGTGGTCGACCGACCACTACAAGTAGTTGGCCGACCACTTTAAGTGGTCAACAGCTTTCCAGTACCTTTTTGAAGATATTTTGGTGCCAGCTGTAACAGCTGGAGGGCATAGAAACCATCCTCCATACACGTGTATGGAGGGATGGCTTGAAGGCCTAAGCTTGTTCAACAAGCTTAAACTTTGGTTCTCTATAAAAGAGAACCTCCCCCCTCTTGCCTTAGGTTCAGATTTTTGTGCTTGAGCTATAGATACACACCTATCTCTATGTTTGCTCATTCTCTCTTGTTTTGTGCTTGAAAATGCATTTTCATCATACTATTGCACACAAACACACACTCAAACACCATACTCTTGTTGTTGAGGCACTTTGAAGCTAGTTTTGGTGTTTTTGGACTGGTTTTGATAAAAAATAAAAAAATAAAAAAAGCTGCTAGAGTTGTTGCTCTAAAGTTATTCTACAAGGGTGAGCTTCTAACCTCTTAAACCCTTTGTTTTGATTGAGCTTTTGGCCCTATTTGTATGCTTATTTTGGCTTGACTTTCTACTACAAAATGTTCTAATTTTGCATGCTTGTAATGTTTGTTTAAGGTCTCTTTTGTGTTGGGGGTGGTCTACCCCTTCTTGTGCCTTGTTTAGCTCTGTTTTACACCATCACTTTAGGCCTTTGATATCACTTTCTCTTGGTCTTTTAACCACTGAAATCCAGTGGATTTTTAGTGGTAAAACTTGTGTTTTGAAGTCTTAAATAGGGGAGGGTCATCCCCTCTCCTTGTATCTTGGATGCTTGCTTCATTTGCCTCATGTTTGAGCATGTTTGTTAAGCTTATATTGACTCCATTTTAGCATGTATTTGGGGTTATTTTGACAAGGCATACCACCGTTTTGACTTGGTTTGGTCACCCCTTGCATCCTTTATACACTTGTAGTGTAAATTTTGCAAACTAGCTTTGTGTGCCTTATGAAGTAACATGTCTTTCTAGCATCTTTTGGCTCCATCTTAGCTTGTTTTTGGTGTTTTTTTTAGCATGCCATAACTCTGTTTTGGGTTGGTTTGATAGCCCCTTGCATGCTCCATGCACTTGTAGTGCAATTCCATTCATTGGCCTAACATACATCATGCTTTTGACTATCATTCTAGCCTGATTTTGGCTTAACTCTGAGAAGATTTTGGTCATGTTTTAGCATGCTCTAGGTCTGATTTATGTTGTTTTGGTCATGCATGCATTGCTTTGTATAGCCATGGTTCAATCTAGCACATTAGCTTTATGTATTGAGTCCACTAGCATGCATTGCTTGGACTATTTTCATGATTTGGCATCATTTCATATGTGATTTCAGAGCATGTTTCATTTCCATACACTCACATCTTTCACTCTTTTAATGCATTGGAGAGTTTGTGCTTTATGTCTTAAACATGAGCCATTGTATATGCCTTCATGCCTAAGCTTGCGAGCTATCATTTCAGTGTGTTTTTGGGGTTATTTTGCCATGATATAAATCTGATTTTTGTTGGCGAAGCCATCTCATGCTTGGTCTTGGTAGGTGTAGTGTAATCCTCCATATTGGCCTTGCATATTCCATGCTTCATGCCTTCATTCTAGCTTGTTTTGGCTATACTCTGTGCATGTTTTAACCTTGATTTAGAATGATCTAGGAATGTTTTGGGTTGTATTTTCCATATGCTTCATGTATTGCATAGCTATAGTACAATTGGCCTTGCTAGCTTTGAGTTTTGAGCACCATAGCATGCTTCATTTGTGTTGTTTGGATGATTTGGCATCACTTAACATGGCATTTCAGAGCATGTAGCAATGTCATGTTCCCACTTCTTTCACCCTTTGAGTGCCTCTAAGGGTTGTGCACTGTTGCCTTGCTTATGGCCTAGTGTGTATGCATGCATGCTTAGACATTCTTTGTATTGACCTATTTTAGCTCTGTCCATGCTTGGTTCATGCATTTGTGCCATGTATTGCATGTCTCTAGAGTAGTCCTCCTTGGTAGCTTTGTGCCTTAAGGACTCTTGCATGCTTTACTTATGTTGATTGGATGATTTGGCATCATTTCATACCTAATTTCAGTGCTTATAGTGTTGTTGCACTTCCACATTTGTTACTTCTTGAGCACTTTTGAGAGTTGTGTTCTTATGCCTAATTGGTGAGCCAATATATGTGCATGCATTTCTCTTGCTTTCATGCCTTTATTTCAGCATAATGGCCACTGATTTGGGCATGATTGAGGTCTGTCCATTTTTAGTTTAAGTCCATTGAGCATGATGTTCAAATGTTGTTACATTGCATAATGTTTGCATGCTTGTTGTTTGCATTGTTGATGCATACTTATGTTGCATTTCATTATGCTTGCATTGTTGTTAGCTTTGTGTTGAAATGCTTATGTTGCATTACATTGTGTATGCATGCCATTAGCATTGATAGGTTGCTCATGTCACATTGCATTGTGTATGCATTGTATTGTGTATGCATACATTACATTGTGTTGAGTATGCTTGAGTTGCATTGCATGTGTTTGGATTGGGTGTTAGTCCAAACACAAGAAACGAGGGATGTTTCATACTTGAAGTGATGAAATGTGCCTCATTTCTCGGTCGCCGACCCTCTTGATCAAGCATGATAGCGATTAAGGCTTTATGTGTTATGTGTGCATTCATTTACATTGATTCATGCAATCTTGCCTCTTTGGCCATCATGCATCGAGATGTGCGATTGGTGGCCCGAGAGTCGAGAACCGCACTCCCTTGAGCTCATGAAATGATAGGGAGGGTGGTTGTGCACACATATCTTGAAAATACATTGCCATGCCCCTTCTTGTTTTCTGTTGTAGCAGATTGGAGAAGTGCAGCAATAACTGGTCGGCCAACCAGTAAAAGTGGCTGGCCGACCACTTTTTGTGGTCTGCAGCAACTTTGAGTGGTCAGCAGGTGGTCTACCACATTAACAACTGGTCGGCCACCCTCCTGGAGGTTCCCATGGTGGAGCAAAAGCTATCTGGAGCTTTGTACAGTGTTCTGAGAACAATTGAAAACAGAGGCAAGTTGGGGCATCGCGATGGATTTCCGAACGAGGCGACCGAACATGCATGCACTTCTCACCCTGAGGGCATCTCATTACTGCTTTACTTAGCTAGCTAATACTTTGGTTTTGTACTTAAGTAGTTAATGCTTTGCTTAGCTATTCAATTTGTGTTGTAATAAACTAGTTAGTTAACTTGTTAGTTAATTAGCTTGTTTTGTAATAATTAGTTAACTAGGATTAGTTAATTAGTTTCATTTTGTAATAATTAGTTTAATTAGCTTAGATTAGCTAGTTAGCTTATTATTCATACCCTCCGTCGAGAGGGCACAACTGTTGTAATAAGTGTGTGTGTGTGTGTGTGATGCATGTCTTCCAACCCCCATTTCTTTCTCCCTTTTATTTACCAGCTTTCGATGGTTAGTTTTAGGGCATGTTTCAATTAGCATTCTTATGCTTGCATGTTTGCATCCATTCATCTGTATCGCACGCACCGGGCTCGGCGCATCACACAAACTGTATTGTACTTCAATACATTTTCTTGAATACGTGTTTCAAAGCATGTTATCAAGTTGCATTCACATGACATCTTAGAATAGCCGAGCCTATCCTTAGCTGCATTTTTGCATGTGTTGCATTAGGCATCTCAGCATAGTTAGGATTTATGCATGATTTCTAATTAACTTCTTTCTTTGGCTCGGAGTACATTGTGAGTGTTTTTGCTTTAGCATTCTTGCATGTGTGTAAGTGACTGCCATGTTTAGCATGCTTGCCATGAGACTAACTGCTTAAGTGTTTAAATGCATGAATGCCTGTGGATGAAGGCTTCATTGCTTGAATTGGAACAATTCATCGAAATGTGTGTTTTAAGCCCACTTGAGAGTGGCAAAATCATGTTTTCTAAGCCCACTTGAGGGTGGCAAATCCGCGACTTAGCCTACTTGCAAGTAGCACTTTCAAATCATTTTCAAACAAACAAACATGAGATGTTTTGTTCCAATTTAAGTGATTTAGTCTATACTTGTATGCTGTGCGCATCACATAGTAATTCTAGGTTAATAACCGGAATAAGAACACATGTATTTTCAAAAACAACATATCATGTTAGTAGAGGCCGATCTTTGATCAGGCGAGCGGGGGTGCTCATTTCAAGACCTTCCCCTCTCGTACCCAAGTTCTTGAACCGAGGAAACTTTGGTGATGACGGACACGTGGCCTTAGGCACGAGTCAGGGTTTCCTAAATTTCCTAAAATAAAATATTTAGGTGGCAACTCTGAAATCTGGCAAAGCAGTCCATGTTTGGCGCTTTTTGATTAAAATCAATTTTCCAAAACGATTTGTCAGATTTGGACTCTTTGGTGATTTATCAGTCTTACATTGCACTTTGTGATATTAGATTCAGAACCGTGACAGGAGTTCGAACTGTAGTAGCTAAGAACAACGATTCATGCCCTCGCGGGCGGGGCGGAGCGGAGTTCCGGGCGGTCTACATAAGCGGGAATCTATCTATCTATATATTATATAAGGAAAATGAGATTTCTATCCTATAAGCCTTGTGGGAGCTCCAATATCTCAATATTAATTTCTTAATTTTTTGATTTTAAAAAAAAAAAAAAAAACATCAGCACTTATTGACTTCTCCCAAGCCTTTTTGACTTCTCATATGCACACCCTTTCCAATTTCTCCCAAACCTATTGCAACCTTTTCCGCTTCTATCAGTAGCACATCTATCTATCTATAACACATAATTCTAATTCTTCACTTATTTTTTATACCAGAAGAACAAACCAAGTCAGGACAAACCAAGATAAAAGAGAAAGTTTCAAAGCCTATAGGTAATCTTTTCATTTATTCTTCAATGGTTCTTTTTTTTCATTTATTTATTTTTATTATGAGAAATAGAAAGTTTTAAAGTCTGTAAGTAATCTTCTCATTTATTTTTCAATGGTTCTTTTTTTCATTTATTTTTTTTATTATGAGAAAAATGTTATTGTAGTTAGATAAACATGAATAGTCACCAAGATATCATAACAACTGTAAAACAACCAAACTTAAACCCAAATACTCATCCATTCTTTCCAAGTGTTCAACATATTTACAACCCCAAAAAAAATTGTGATTTGTATTTTGTCTAGCAAAAAATAATTTATAATTTGATTTTTTAACTCACTGTGTTTTTTTATTGTTGTGTTTTTTAACTATCAATTGACTTAATTTGTAATTTGATTTTTAACTCACTATGTTTTTTGGCGAAAAAAATGGGTTGTATTCATTAGGTTCACATAAAGTATCAATTATTGATGATGATTAGATTGTATTTTTTTTTTAACACACTGTGTTTTTTGAAAAATAAAAATAAAAATAAAAATTGATTGTGTTTTTTAACTATCAATTGACTTAATTTGTGATTTGATTTTTAACTCATTGTATTTTTTGAAAAAAAATGGATTGTATTCATTAGGTTCACATAAAATACCCATTATTGATGATGATTAGATTGTATTTTGAAAAAAAAAAATTGTAATTGATCATTTTAACTGTGTTTAAAAAAAAATAAGTTATTGTGTTTTTTTAATTATCAATTGCCTTAATTTGTGATTGGGTTTTTAACTCAATATGTTTTTTTTTTTATTATGAGCAAAAATGTGATTGTATTTTTAACTACCAATTGACTTAATTTGTGATTGGGTTTTAATTCATTGTGTTTTTTTGAAAAAAAAAATTTTTGATTGTATTTTTTAACTATCAATTAACTTAATTTGTGATTGGATTTTAACTCACAGTGTTTTTTGAAGAAAAAAAAAATTGTAAATGATTATGTTTTTTAAATATCAATTAAAAAAATTTATATTTTGTCTAGCAAAAAAATTTATAATTTGATTTTTTAACTCACTGTGTTTTTTGAAAAAAAAAATGATTGTGTTTTTTAACTATCAATTGACTTCATTGTGTTTTTTTATTATGAACAAAAATGTTATTGTGTTTCCTTGTACTCGGTTTTGATCACATTTTTTAACTGATTGTATTTTTTTACACTCCATTTCGATCACATGATGAGAAAAAAAATTGTTTGGGTTTGTAGACACCCCATTTTTGACCGTCCTCAAGACCTGGACGTCACCACTTGAACACTCGGTGATTATCCATGTTCGTGTTCGTTTGGAGTTCCCGGAGTTCTCGGCTACGCGCCTTGCCTCAGGACCTCCGAACTTGACCGTTTTGTGTCTGGTTTTGCACCAAACACTTGTGCTCTGCCTTGGAGGGGTAGGGAATGCCTTGTGAGGCATCACCACACACCACCGGCAGTGGCTAGAGGCCACCGGCTGGTTGGTGTTGCCATCGGCACTATATTGTGCCGGTCGGCACTCTTTTGTGCCGGTCGGCAGTCAATTTTGTCAAAATGACAATTTTGCCCTGCCGACTACTGTTCAGTTGCTTTTTGAGATATTTTGAAGCAGCTGTATAGCATTTGTTTCTCCTCCATACACGTGTATGGAGGGATGAGCCTTTGGTTTTGCTTAGCTTGTAAGCTTTGTTGCCTACAAGAGAGGGCTCTCTTCTCTTGGCTCAAGGGTTAGAAAAATTAGACATTTTTAGAGAAAAAAGACAGAGAAGAAGCTCTGGTTCTAGGTTAGAACTTGTGTATCTATCCTATCTCTCTTTTCCTCTCTTGTTTCTACACTAGGTGCTTTAATCCATATTATTGCACACAAGCACCTAGTGTTTCACCTTCCTTCGGTTACTGAGGTTCTAAGGGCTGGTTCTTGAAGTTTTTGGTTGGATTTGAGCTCAAGGAAGCAACAACATCAACCTTTGTGGAGGTGGTCTTCAAGGGTAAGAAACTACCCATTTTTACCCCATTTTTGCACTCCATTTTTGCATAGTTTAGAACTGTTTTTGTGTTTGGCATTTAATACAAAAAAGTTCTATTTTTTTAGTCCTCTTTATTGTTAGTTAAGAGTGTTTTGTGCTTTGGGGAGGTTTGACCACCCTTAGGCCTTGAGAAGGCCTCATTTTGTGCTATTTTGTGAGAGCTCCGGGATTTTGGTGTTGGGGTCTCTTCACCACTGAAATCTTGAGAGATTTCAGTGGTGAAGATGATGCCTTGAAGTCCCAAGAAGGAGGGCGTCACCCCCTCTCCTTGTTGTCCTTGAAAAGGACCTATTTTGCCTCTTGAGGGAGCCTCATGTTTGGTTGTTTGTTGGTTATGCCATGGCTGTATTTTGTGCTCATATTGCCATATTATAACTTCGTATCATGTTGGTTTTAGTACTCCTTGCATGTTTTGCATAGATGCTTTGTAATGCCTCTTTAGTCCTTTAACATGCATTAGGTTGTATGCCTCTATTCTAACATGTTTTAGGCTTAGATTCATGAAGCTTGTATGCTTATTTTTCCATGAATAAGGTCTGTCCATGGTTACTTTGGTCGATCTTAGCTTGCATCACATAGCCTCTTTGCATTTGGCTTGTTGGCCTTAAGAGCATGAAAGTATAGCATGCCTTGCTTGCATTATTTTCAATGGTTTGGAACCATGTAGCATGCTATTTTAGTCCCTTAGACATGCTCGAATGATTGCCTTGCATGCCTCTTTGAAGTTTTGAAAGCATATGTTGTATGCCTAGTGATTTGGCCATTGTGTGTGCCTTGCTCTAGAGCCACTTATATGCCATCTAGGAGGTCCCTTTTGCATGGTCTAGGGCTGCCTTAGGCCTATTTTAAGCCTTCTTGGCCTTGTGAGGCTTGGTTGGCTTAGCCATGGTTTAGATCTCCTTTGGCTTGCCTTGGATGCTTGGACCATTTGTTGCATGCTTAGTCTATTTTGTTGCTTGGCTTGGCACCATGTCCAACATGATTTTAAAGCTTATATATGCATGTTAATATGTCCATGTTAGCCTCTTTTAAGTGTTCTTAAGAGTTGCTTGTTTATGCCTAAGTGTTGAATTATGTATGCTTGCATGTGTGCATGTATTCCATATATCTTAGCCTTCACTTCTATGGCATTTGGCCATTGATTTTAGGCTTATTTAGAGCTGCCTAACCTATGTGTAAGTCCATCCTCTTGTTGCTTGCATATGCTCCTTGAGTGTTGTAATGTATTGGTAAGTAAATGCACGTTAGGACTAACATGATTGAATGAAGTCACATGCTTGGTTGCATGCTTGGACACCCACATTACACCTTGCATACTTGATGGTTGACATTGGTGTTTCATGCCTTGTATGTTTGTTAGCATGTATGCTCCTTTGCATTGGCATGATTGCATACTAGTTGACATGTCTAGGATTGCATCACATAAACATGCATGCTCTACCTCTTGACCAAGTCATGATAGAGGCTTAGCACCCTTGTGTGTTTGTTTGGTTTGCATGCATTTGAAATAGAAGTTGCACATTTGGTTCTTTGGGCCATCATGCATGGAAATGCGTGATTGGTGGCCCGAGAATCGAGGCACATGCCCCTTTCAGTCACAAATATGATAAGGGGCATGATTGGTGCACACATTGTTGGAATTACATTGCCATGCAAGTTTTTGCCCTCTGCTGCTGTGAGTTGCAGGTTCTGCAGACATTTAGTGCCGGCCGGCAGTATTTAGTGCCGACCGGCAGTCTATTGATGGCCGATGGATGAATTCTGTGCCGATGGCAACATATAGCAGCCGGTGGCTATTCTGTTTAACCGGTGGTGATTCCCAGTATCCAAGGAAGTAGTTCTGAGACTTTGGCAGTTTTCAAAGGAACAAAGTAGGGAAAACAGAGGCAAGCTAGGCATGGCAGTGCAATTCCGAGCGGAATCCGAGCGCGCGTGCATTGAGCCCTCGCCCCGAGGCGGTTTACTATTTTTCCTTAGATTAATTAATTTGTTAAATTAATTAATTTGTAATATTTAATTAGCTTGCGTAGTTAATTATTTGTATTATTCTTTTGGTCCCTCCGAGCGAGGGCGAATCTGTAATAAGTGTGGGTGGGTGTGTGTATGTCTTCCAACCCCCACTTCTTTCTTCCCTTTTATTTACCTGCTTATGATGGTAGATTAGGGCATATTTAAAATTAGCATACCTTATGCAATGCATGCGTGCATCCATGCATTTGTTGACATGTATCGGGCTCGGTACATCATACAAACTGCATTGTATTTCCAATTCCAAATTGAATACATGCATCGAATAAAGTGCATTTCACATGCCATCTTTAGGGTTAGTCGAGCCTACTCTAAATTGCATCTTCGCCTGTGTTGCATTAGCCATTTAACATGAACTAGGTCATGCATGTTTACTAACTAGTTTCTTGTTTTGGCACGGAGTACGATGTAAGTATTTACGCTTTAGCATATCGCATGCGTGTGGATGTTACCATGACAGTATGCTTACCATGTGGCTAAATGCTTATATGAGATAAACTGTTTGAATGCCTGTGGGTGGAGGTTGGATTGCTTGAGTTGGAAAAACTCGTTGAAATTTGTATTTTAGCCTACTTGCGAGTAGCAATTTCAAACTGTTTTTTTCAAACAAACAGATATGCAATGCTTGTTTCCAAATTAGGCAATCCAGTCTATACTTGTTTGCTGCGTGCATAACATAGTACTTCTAGGATAATAACCGGAACAAGAGCATGTAATGTTTTCAAAATCGGATATCACGGTTAGTAGAGGTCGGTTTTCGGACCGGGCGAAAGGGGGTGCTCATAGCTGACCTTCCCCGATCGTACCCAAGCTCCCGAGCCAAGACAACTTTGGTGATGACGGATACATGGCCTTCGGCACCGAGTCAGGGTTTCCTAAATTTCCCATTTTAAAAATATTTAGGTGGCGACTCTGTATCTGGCAAAGCAGTCCATGTTTGGCACTACTTTTCAAAACAAAATCTGTTTTCTCAAACGATTTGCCAGAGTTGGACTCTTTGGTTCAGATTAAGAACCGCAACAAAACAAAAACAGGGGAGTCCGAACTGTAGCGAGGTCCCCCGCGGGCTTGTTACAGGGTTGTGACATTCTCTGTGTTGTTTGGGTTGTGACAATCTCTATGTTTTAACTATCAATTGACTTAATTCATTTATTAATTTGATTTTTAACTCATTGTGTTTTTTGAAAAAAAAAATGGATTGTATTCATTAGGTTCACATAACGTATCCATTATTGATGATGATTAGATTGTATTTTGAAAAAAAAAAAAATTGTAATTGAGTTTTTTTAACTCATTGTGTTTTTTGAAAAGAAAATTAGTGTTTTTTAACCATCAATTGTCTTAATTTGTGATTTGATTTTTAACTCATTGTGATTTTTGAAAAAAAAAATGGATTATATTCATTAGGTTTACGTAAAGTACCCATCATTAATGATGATTCGATTGTATTTTGAAAAAAAAATAAAAATAAATTGTAATTGATTTTTTTAACTCATTGTGTTTTTTTTAAAAAAAAATGATTTTGTTTTTCAACTATCAGTTGGCTTTGGAGAAGTCAATGTGTTTTTAATCCACAAGTTTTGTGAGAACTCCAATATCCCAATCTTAATTTCCTAATTTTTTGATTTTTTAAAAAAAAAAACCTTAGCACTTATTGGCAACTCCCAAGCTTTTTTGACTTCTCTCATAGCATTTTCAACTCTCCCATTATAGCGATCCCGATTTTACTCCGAATTTTATTGTGTTCCGGACTCAGGTCCGCGATTGTATATTGTTGTCTATGTCTTGTTTCCTCCCTTTAATTCTTTGAATTTGAGTTTTGGGACTTGTTGGGCGAGTTTGGGACAGGTTAGTTGTCTTTTGGTACAAATGGTTGTTGCCCAGATTTTGGCCTCTTCGCTCGAGCGAGGCTTCTTGCGCTTGAGCGAGGCTTTTCAGACTTGAGCATGTATCTGCGTTGGGTGGCAGACCTGAAGCTTTGCATTCTACGCTCAAGCGACGCTTCTTGCGCTCGAGCGAGGCAACCTTTTTGTGTCTAATCGCTCGAGCGAGAACTCCTTCGCTCGAGCGAGCCTGGTGTACATTAGTTCATAGCAATGCTATTTTGCCTCAATTTTGATCTCCTTTTTCACTCACAAACCCTAAATCTGCAGCTTCTCTCTCTAGAAGCCACCTTCTCTCTAAGGTTTCATCTAAATCCATTAAGTTCTTGGCCCTAGTGTCCTTGAGAATAAGGTAGAGGGCTTCAAGAGCTTCGTGTTGATCCAAGTAAGAGTTGGTTTCATCATCTTTGGAGTTTCGATCTTGCTTGTTCATCTTCTACACTTGAGGTATGGAATTTCTACACTCTAATATGATTTTTAGCTTAGTTATTTGCTAGTGTATAGATAATGAGATTTGGTTGTGGTTTGGACAAATCTAGGATTTGGGCGTGAAATGAAAAATAGAGTTTTGATAAAATTGGCATAAGTGGGTTTGAGGTTTGGATACAAGGTTGTATAGGGCCAAAATAATTGTTTTTGGTATTTGGGCTGATATTTGATAAAAGGGGGATTTTGCCCTAATTTGATTAAATCATTATTTTGCATAAATAATTGGGATTAACATTGAAAATGTGAAATTGGAAGGTTGTGGTTATAAATGGTGATATTGGATATGTAATATCTCACCTGGGGAAGTTTTGAATAAACTATTTATTTTGATATTGAACATTTTTTTGAAATAATTGCATTGGACTATCGGTGGAAAATAACTATGATTGTTGTAGAAATTACATGAGGATTAGGCGATTTAATGCTAATCCATTGTTGGTGTCATTGAATATGACTATGTTATAAATACATTGTATATGTATGTTTATCGGGTGGAGAAAAGGGATGTACTCCATATGTGATTATGTTTATAAATACATTGCATATGTATATTTGTTTGGGAGGAGAAAGGGGATGAACTCCATTTAAAACAAGTTGGCTAGAGTGTCCTGAGTGAAAGACCCAAAATTTCATATATATAAATGAGTGCCGATTCCTTCGAACGAAATATCCGTAAAATGGCAGGTTTGAAGTGTTTATGTGTGTTTTGCATAGTTGGAAAACCACTGAGTTGTAATCTCATTTTGGTTGTTGAAAGATAATGAATTTAACTCATGAATTGAGTAGCATATATGAACAGGAAATGAATTGAAGAAAAAATGGAATGAGGTTAGATCTTAGTGGCATGTGAATATGCATGTAGTATTTATACATTTGCTAAATGTCATATATTGTGTTAGATTATCTCTGCTGGGCTGTTGGCTCACCTTATACGAGAATATCATTTTCAGGTGCAGGTGAAATGTTTCCTTCAAGGCACTAACGTAGATGGACTTTCGGGAAGCAAGAGCTTTTTAATTATGCCTTATGTTTGTATGTTTGTTATTTGTAAAGCCAACGGCTTAAGGTATAATGAGCGAGACTCAATTTGTGTAACAAAACAATGACTTGGAAAGATGTAAGCCTACATGGCATTTAACTGGTTGTTAAACAGTGAACTTTGATATATGAAAGTATGTTGTTTCTCATATTTATTCCGCATATGAGTTATCATTATTGTATTATTTTGGGGGGCGTTACACCCATACCTATTGCAACCTTTTTCCATTTCTACTGGCAGCACATCTATCTATCTATAACACATAATTATTCAATTATTTTTTATACTAGAAGGACAAACCAAGATAGAGAGAAAGTTTCAAAAACCTGTAAGTAATCTTTTTATTTATTTTCCAGTGGTTCTTTTTTTTTTCATTTATTTATTTTTATTATGAGAAAAATGTGATTGTAGTTAGATAAACTTAAACTGTCACAAAGAGAAAGTTTCAAAACTTGTGAGTAATCTTTTTATTTATTTTTTAGTGGTTCTTTTTTTTCATTTATTTTTTTATTATGAGAAAAATGTGATTGTAATTAGATAAACGTAAACAGCTACAAAGATAGTTTAATAATTGTAAAACAACCAAACTTGAACCCAAATACTCAACCATTCCTTCCAAGTTTTCGGCATATCTAAACCAAAAAGGAAAAAACAAGAAAAAAAGAAAAAAAAATATTTGTGATTTGTATCTTGTCTAACCAAAAAAAAAAAAAATTATAATTTCATTTTTTAACTAACTGTGTTTTTTTTTTTAAAAAAAAATAATTATTGTGTTTTTTTAACTATCAATTGACTTAATTTGTGACTTTATTTTTAACTCACTGTGTTTTTTGGGAAAAAAAAAAAGTGAATTGTATTCATTAGGTTCACATAAAGTATCCATTATTGATGATGATTAGATTATATTTTGAGAAAAGAAAAATTATAGTTGATTTTTTAACTCGCTGTGTTTTTTGAAAAAAAATTATTGTATTTTTTAACTATCAAATGACCTAATTTGTTATTTAATTTTTAACTCGCTGTGTTTTTTGAAAAAAAAAATGGATTGCATTCATTAGATTCACATAAAGTACCTATTATTGATGATGATTAGATTGTATTTTTTTTAAAAAAAAATTGTAATTGATTTTTTTAACTCATTGTGTCTTTTGGAAAAAAAAATTAATTATGTTTTTTAACTATCAATTGACTTAACATTGTGGTCAAAGACAGGAGTTGTCACAATCCAAATCCGCTCCTATAGGTTTAGCATCGTAATCGACCAGTAATCCTAGGATTACCAAAGCCCTCTGAACAAAATAACAAAATATAAGGGGTTGCGGAAGCAAATATGTAAAATACAATGTCTATAGAGTTGTGTAGACGTACATGGGACAGAAAATTTAAAACTTATATATATAATGTCAAACTTCCATACGTCATGCATCACCATACAGATAGTATCATAAGAGACACAGTGGCTGGCTAGCTGACCCAAAACTCTTCAAGTAGCACCTTAGGCTTGGTCACATGCTTGCTCACCTACATACACAATATAAATAGTGAGTAAAAGCCTAGTGAATAATAACAAAGTAAATGGTTAAATGAATGATGTCCCATAATATATTCAGAAAGTAGAAACAGAGTCATAATTTGCATTCTTGTCCAAAATCATATACAGAAATTAGAATTCGTTCTCAATCATACATGGTACATCCATTAGGACTAACAGATCAAATACAGAGCATTAACAGCCATTCTTGACTAGTTCCATAAAAGAACCTCCGATACGGGGAATAGATAACATGCTTAAGCCACAGTATTGTTACCCCCGGGCGAGGGCCATGAGACTATGGTATTATTATCCCCGAGCAAGGGCTTTGTGCTCATAGACCACGGTATTGGTACCTGTCACAACCCAAACCCGCCCCTATGGGTTTAGCACCGTAACCGGCCAGTAATCCGTGATTACCGAAGGCTTGCTCGACAGTAATAACAGTAATACAGAGTACAGGGGCTGGCGGAAGCCAAAACAGTAAATGAAAGATGTCCAATGAGCTGTGACAGTATGTATGCAAAAAGACTTTTCATAACATATTCACATTCAGAACAAAAGCAGTATGTACATACGTCATATACAGACAATTAGGTTAGGGATCGAATCCCTACCAAAACAGTGCAGTGCCAGTCTTAACATTATTATAGAACAGAGGCAAAAAGGGGAAAATCTAAAACACCCCAAAACAGCCTTGGCTTGAACAGATCTGGAACCTCGAAGTGAGGCACAAAGGTTGGCTTGACAAAACAAGAGCTTAGCCTGACGCTCCTAGCAACGGTCCGGTGCCTATAGACCTACATATATATATGAGCAGTGAGCTAAAGCCCAGTGAATAACATATGCGTAGAGTGGTTAGGAATGAATGTCCTTTCAGTATTTAAAATAGTCATTTGAACAATATATCAGTTATTCGATTATAGCAGTCATAAGTGGTACATCTAATAGCAAAACAAGACAAGAGGGTCTTAATGCATCGAATCGATTGATGGCCATCATAACGAAGAAAGCATGGTTCCAAGCATGGGAACCGACAGAGATTTTTGTGACAGTAGCAATACAGTACAGTAACAGTAAATTGCTATAGATGCCACGAATACAGTTCGCAAATAGGACAAGCATTCATTTAGGAAGAAATATTATTTCAGAAAGCAGTACAGTTGATCATTCAAAAAATATTCATGATTCAATATATCTTTACAACATTGTTACTCACAGAGCATTGGGCTACAGACAGGCTAGTGCGCGTCCTCGGATGCCAACCCTATAGTTACAGAATGAACACACACTAAGTTATGCACTTGGGTTTAATAACTTAACCCCTAACTTGACTCGATGTGGTTCTACATCAATATCCTCCTT
Organism: Camellia lanceoleosa; assembly: GCA_025200525.1. Classification (NCBI taxonomy): domain Eukaryota; kingdom Viridiplantae; phylum Streptophyta; class Magnoliopsida; order Ericales; family Theaceae; genus Camellia; species Camellia lanceoleosa. The sequence goes on from CM045764.1 coordinate 106,021,357, forward strand.
AAGATGCCTTAAACATGCCCTAGGAATGCCTAGGATGGAAAGAGGATGCAAAGATGCACTTTTAAACACTTTTCAAAATTTGCTGAAACAGGGGTCCACGCTCGAGCGTGGCTTTCAACGCTCGAGCAGACATGCAGAAAAACGAGCTCCGCTCGAGCGTGACTTTTCTCGCTCGAGCGGACTGCAAACATAGGCAAAAGTACTGGATGCATGCAATTCATGCTCCATGGACGCTCGACCTCCGCTCGATCGTGAGACACAAGTCCTCGCTCGAGCATGAATTCCCTCGCTCGGATACACGCATTTTACGCTCGAGCGTTACTTTCCACGCTCGAGCGGACTGCATGAACTCAGAGTGTACGCTCGAGCGTGAAGTCCTACGCTCGAGCGTAGGTCCAAAATCTGGGAATTCTAGATTGAAACTACAAGCTCAAAATCAACATTTCAAGCACCAAATCCGATCCTTTTGGGCTAATTTTCTGGAAAACACTTTAAAACCCATAATATTACATGTTTCAAAGATCAATTTGTAAAATTAAAGCCCAAAGGTAGTTCAATTAAACACCATTTTCAAATAAACTTTAAGAACATAAAGTGTATGTAACATGCATGTGTTCAATTGAAATCAAGGCTTCCAATACAAGATCAAATGAGTCTAAACTTCCAAAAACATGATGAAATCTTGAACTACAACTAGAGTGTAGACATGCATGTAAGAATTTCCATGAAAATAACCTCAAAACTCACCAATGTGTACATGCATGCATGATTTACAACTCAAGTCAACATTTAAACTAATTCTTAACTTTAAAACTCTAATCTTCCAAGAACCATGCAAGAACTAACTTAATTCCACAATTAAAAGGATGAATTCCTTACCTAGGTTCCTCAATTTCAAGTCTAGAAGCTCAATTATGCAATCTACTCTTCAAATCTTCTAAGTCTCAAGCAAATTTTGATGAACTCAAGCTTACTTCCAACTCTCAAGCTCTCTCTCACATGTTGGTCTCTAGAGGAAATGAAGAGTGATGCCAACATATGTAAATGAAGACTAAACAATTGGTCTAGCAAGCCCAATTAATGGCATTTGATAATAAAGCCAAACTAATGTAATTTAACATTATTTAATCCAATTTAATCATACCAAATCAAATTTCAATTAAACATAACATAAAATCACATAAATTCTAATTAACATGAAACACTAATCAATTTTAGATTCGGCCGCCGATAAGGCCTTCAATTTACAGTTCAAACTTAAAACATGAACAGATCAATTAACAGTCAAACAGATAGAAACACGTTTAAACTAATACACTCAATCAATCAGTTCAGAATGTCAGTCAAATCAGTCACTTAATCATGTTCAGTTACAGTTTAGCAGTAATCAGTGGTGAGGGTTGTCACGGTCTCCCCTCCTTATAAAGAGTTTGGTCCTCCATTCATTTTGGAAGAATACTGGATTCAGTGGGAACAATTTAGGATACCATTTCATTATATCCTATTCTCTTTCCCAAGTGGCATAAACGCCACCATGGTTTTGCCAATCAACTTTCACTAATGGAATCTCTTTGTTCCTCAACTTCTTGATTCGTCAGTTTACAATCTGAATAGGTCGTTCTTCATAAGTGTAATCATCACTTAGCACTACACGGGTAGGCTCAATCACATGGAAGGGATCCCGAAGATAATCCCTTAACATAGAAATATGGAACACGTTATGCATATGCTCCATTTCAGGAGGAAGCGCTACTTGATACACCACCGGATTAATCTTTTCAATAATCTCGTACGGTCCGACATATCTCAGCGCTAACTTGCCTTTAACCCCAAAACAGGTCTGCCCTTTCATCGGTGTCACTTTAACAAAGACATGATCACCTACTCCCGTTCATCAATGACTTTTCTCAAAAAGTCATCTTGTTGCTGTTTCTCTTTAATCTCATCAATCAATGCCGGTTGAGTAGAAATAGCAGCCAATGTCCCACCTTGTTCACGCAAAACAATCTCAACTTCAAGTTTTTCAAGGTCACATAGCAATTCTTTCTGCCTGGTGAGTAAACAGGCTAAATTTTCAATCGATTTCTGACTCAGTGCATCGGCAACGGTGTTAGCTTTTTCTGGATGGTACAAAATTTGCAGATCGTAGTCTTTTATCAGTTCTAACCATCTCTGTTGTCTCATGTTCAGTTCTTTCTGTGTGAAGAAGTATTTCAAACTCTTGTGGTCTGTATACACCTCACATGTCGCCCCATAAAGGTAGTGACGCCAGATTTTCAGTGCAAATACTACTGCAGCAAGTTCTAAGTCATGGGTCGGGTAGTTCTTTTCATGCGGTCTCAGTTGTCGGGAAACATACGCAATCACTTTACCATTCTGCATTAAAACACATCCCAAACCCTTATAAGAAGCATCACTAAATATAGTAAAACCATCCGTACCTGAGGGCAGGGTAAGAATCGGTGCAGTCACAAGTCGAGTCTTTAACTCTTGAAAAGCTGATTCTCTCTGATCAGTCCAGTCAAATGATATCCCCTTCTGAGTCAATTGGGTCAATGGTAAGGCAATCTTGGAGAATTCTTTCACAAATCTCTTGTAATACCCGGCTAAGCGTAAGAAACTTCGGACTTCAGTAACATTAGACGGTCTGGGCCAATTCACTACTGCTTCAATTTTCTGCGGGTCAACTGTAATACCATCTTTACTGATCACATGCCCCAAAAACATTACATTATCAAGTCAAAATTCACATTTAGTCAGTTTTGCATAGAGTTTCTATTCTTTTAAGGTCTGTAAGGCAATTCTCAAATGATGTTCATGTTCTTCCGTGCTTTTAGAATAAATCAAAATCTCATCTATGAAAACAACTACAAATTCATCTAGGAATGGTTTGAAAATTCTATTCATAAGATCCATAAATGCAGCAGGTGCATTGGTAACTCGAAAGACATAACTAAGAATTCATAATGTCCGTACCTTGTTCGAAAGGCAGTCTTTTCAATGTCCCCTGTCTTGACTTTCAACTAGTGGTATCCAGATCTAAGGTCAATTTTGGAGAATACTTGGGTACCCTGTAACTGGTCAAATAAATCATTAATACGAGGCAATGGATATTTATTTTTCACTGTTACCTTGTTCAGTTCACGGTAGTCAATGGAGAGTCTCAATGAGCCGTCTTTCTTTTTCACAAATAAGACTTGTGCGCCCCATGGTGAAGTACTAGGCCTGATGAACTTCTTGTCTAACAGTTCTTGCAGCTGAACTTTCAACTCTTTCAATTCAGTTGGTGCCATTCTATAAGGAGCTTTAGATACTGGTTGTGTACCCAGAATCACATCAATGGTGAACTCAATCTCCCTATCAATCAAATCCCCGGGCAAGTCACCTGGAAAGACATTTGGGAATTCTCTGACTATAGGAATACTGTTCACATCAGTTTTAGCATCAGTAGGTACAGTCGATACACAACACAGATACCCTTTACACCCCTTTTTAATCAGTTTAAAAGCCTTCATGGATGAAATCAGATATGTGGGAGGTACTACTCCAACTTCGTTAAACACAAATTCAGGCAGTCTAGGTGGACGAAAAACAACTTGTTTTTTTACACAGTCTATGGTAGCATGATATTTCGTTAACCAGTCCACTCCCAATATCACATCAAAGTGATCAATATTCAAAGGCAGTAAATCAATATACAAATGAACATCCCCAATAATAATTTCACATGCAGGGTACATATAAGCACAAGTCATAGATCCCCCAACAGGTGAAGATACAGCTAACAGATAGTTCATAGGTTCCAGTGGTCTATTTAATTTTCGCAAAAAAACATATGATTCATATGAATGTGTAGACCCCGAATCAATCAGAACATAAGCATTTTGAGCACAAATTGAGAGTATACCTGACACCATGGTCTCGGTATTTTGTACATCTCCCGGTACGAGTGCAAACACTCGGCCTTGCCTCATAGGCTCTTTTCCGGTAGCTTCCGGATTTGGTTTCGGCGCAATAGTTGATGCTGCGGCGCTGGCTGCGGCTTTACTATTGCCCTGAGGAGCAGAAGGGCAATCTTTGACCATGTCGCCCACCTTGCCACACCTGTAACAAGCACCTGAAATTTTATAACAAACTCCTTTATGTCTTTTACCACATTCTGAACAGGGCGGTATGGAGCCACTCCCTTGGCTGGAACTGGTTGTTGACCCTATATTCTGCATTTTGTTTGATGAATTATTTCAGCCTTTCTTGAACTTAAAACCCTGTCTCTTTCCGCACCACTCAAACGCTGGTGTTTCAGTCTGTTTCAGTGCTTCGATATTCAACTCGACCATTATTGCTCGGTTAAGAACATCTACATATTTCAGTAGTTTCAGAACATTGATTCTGTCAAGTATTTCAACATCAAGGCCGCCTTCAACCTTCCTGGCATTTTTGTAATCAGTATCAACCATGTGTGGTGCATATCTAGCGAGTTCAGTGAATTTAGATTCATACTCTGCTACCGACATGGTGCCTTGTTTCAGTTGTTCAAACTCAGTCACCTTGCGATCCCTGACACACTGAGGGAAATATTTCTCAAAGAAGGCTCCCTTAAATTGAGCCCAAGTCATAACAGTATCGATGTCACGGACAAGCATCCACCACCATCTTGCTTCCTCTTGCAAAGTAAAGGTAGCCAGCAATACCTTGTGTGCTTCGGAACACGGAAACACTTCAAATAATTTTTCTGTTTCTAGAACCCATGCTTTGGCCTTTAATGGTTCAAGGCCTCCTTGGAATGATGGCGGTTTCATTTTGCTAAACTTCTGTGTTAGAGCAATTATGTCATCATTCACATTTGGTTCCGGCTGTACCGGAGGAGGTGGAGGCTGTTGGTTTTGTTGTAGCCTTAGGGCCTCAGTCAGCAGTTCAACTGTTCTTTCCAATCTCGCCATTCTAGCATCAGATGATTCAGTTTCATCTGTAGTCCTTGCATTCTCCATTTCACTATAGGCAATTATCGCAATAATAAACATAGGCAGTTGCATATTTTAAACATATTAACACATTAGCACATATATTTGTGTCATGGCCACACACACTTTTCATGCTCATGCAATGCCCTAACTACTTTCCTAGGACATCCTATAGCTCATTTGGACACGTGTGTGCGGTATAACTCGTGGTTTAGTATCGCTCTGATACCACTCTGCCGCGACCCAAACCCGCCCCTATGGGTTTAGCACTGTAACCGGCCAGTAATCCGTGATTACCGAAGGCCTACTTGACAGTAATAACAGTAATACAGAGTACAGGGGCTGACAGAAGCCAAAACAGTAAATGAAAGATGTCCAATGAGCTGTGACAGTCTATATGCAAAAAGACTTTTCATAACATATTCACATTCAGAATAAAAGCAGTATGTACATACGTCATATACAGACAATCAGGTTAGGGACCGAATCCCTACCATAACAGTACAGTGCTAGTCTTAACATTATTACAGAATAGAGGCAAAAAGGGAAAAATCTAAAACACCCCAAAACAGCCTTGGCTTGAACAGATCTGGAACCTTGAAGTGAGGCACAAAGGTTGGCTTCACAAAACAAGAGCTTAGCCTGACGCTCCTAGCAACGGTCCGGTGCTTGTACACCTACATATATATATATGAGCAGTGAGCTAAAGCCTAGTGAATAACATATGCGTAAAGAGGTTAGGAATGAATGTCCTTTCAGTATTTAAAACAGTCATTTGAACAGTATATCAGTTATTCGATCATAGCAGTCATAAATGGTACATCCAATAGCAAAACAGTACAATAGGTCTTAACAGACCGAACAGTCAGTTGATGGCCATCATAACAGTAAACAGTAATGGTTCCAAGCATGGGAACCGACAGAGATCTTTGTGACAGTAACAGTACAGTACAGTAACAATAAATTGCTATGGATGCCACGAATACAGTTCGCAAATAGGACAAGCATTCATTCAGGAAGAAATATCATTTCAGAAAGTAGTACAGTTGATCATTCAAAAAATATTCATGATTCAATATATCTTTACAACATTGTTACTCATAGAGCACTGGGCTACAAACAGGCTAGTGCGCGTCCTCGGATGCCAACCCTACAGTTACAAAATGAACACACACTAAGTTATGCACTTGGGTTTAATAACTTAACCCCTAACTTGACTCGGTGTGGTTCTACATCAATATCCTCCTTAAGATGCCTTAAACATGCCCTAGGAATGCCTAGGATGGAAAGAGGATGCAAAGATGCACTTTTAAACACTTTTCAAAATTTGTTGAAACAGGGGTCCACGCTCGAGCGTGGCTTTCTACGCTCGAGTAGACATGCAGAAAAACGAGCTCTGCTCGAGCGTGACTTTCCTCGCTCGAGCGGACTGCAAACATAGGCAAAAGTACTGGATGCATGCAATTTACGCTCTATGGACGCTCGACCTCCGCTCGATCGTGAGACACAAGTCCTCGCTCAAGCGTGAATTCCCTCGCTCGAGCGGACTGTAAACACATGAAAAGTACTGGATACACGCATTTCACGCTCGAGCGTTACTTTCCACGCTCGAGCGGACTGCATGAACTCAGAGTGTACCCTCGAGCGTGAAGTCCTACGCTCGAGCGTGGGTCCAAAATCTGGGAATTCCAGCTTGAACCTACAAGCTCAAAATCAACATTTCAAGCACCAAATCCAATCCTTTTGGGCTAATTTTCTGGAAAACACTTTAAAACCCATAATATTACATGTTTCAAAGATCAATTTGTAAAATTAAAGCCCAAAGGTAGTTCAATTAATCACCATTTTCAAATAAACTTCAAGAACATAAAGTGTATGTAACATGCATGTGTTCAATTGAAATCAAGACTTCCAATACAAGATCAAATGAGTCTAAACTTCCAAAAACATGATGAATCAAGAACTACAACTAGAGTGTAGACATGCATGTAAGAATTTCCATGAAAACAACCTCAAAACTCACCAATGTGTACATGCATGCATGATTTACAACTCAAGTCAACATTTAAACCAATTCTTAACTTTAAAACTCTAATCTTCTAAGAACCATGCAGGAACTAACTTAATTCCACAATTAAAAGGATGAATTCCTTACCTACGTTCCTCAATTTCAAGTCTAGAAGCTCAATTGTGCAATCTACTCTTCAAATCTTCTAAGTCTTAAGCAAATTTTGATGAACTCAAGCTTATTGCCAACTCTCAAGCTCTCTCTCACGTTTTGGTCTCTAGAGGAAATGAAGAGTGATGCCAACACATGTCAATGAAGACTAAACAATTGGTCTAGCAAGCCCACTTAATGGCATTTTGGTAATAAAGCCAAACTAATGTAATTTAACATTATTTAATCCAATTTAATCATACCAAATCAAATTTCAATTAAACATACCATAAAATCACATAAATTCTAATTAACATGAAACACTAATCAATTTCGAATTCGGCCGTCGATAAGGCCTCCAATTTATAGTTCAAACTTAAAACATGAACAGATCAATTAACAGTCAAACAGATAGAAACACGTTTAAACTAATACACTCAGTCAATCAGTCTAGAATGTCAGTCAAATCAGTCACTTAATCATGTTCAGTCACAGTTTAGCAGTAATCAGTGGTGAGGGTTGTCACAGTACCCCCGGGCAAGGGCCATGTGCTAAGGATGCCACGAATACTTGTTAGAAATTGGACAACCATTCATTGTGCAGAATATAACATTTCAGAAAACAGATCTTATTTCATCATATAGAAAATAGATAAAGTTGAACATAGCTTTGCTAAGTTATTACTCGCAGAAGGCTCCACTTGCAGAACAGGCAGAGCAGATAAATCAGATAACTTGTGGCGTGTGACCTACACAAACATAACAGACACACACATTAGAACATACACCCGGATAATACTTAACTTGTTTTATTTCGTTCTTAGTGTGTTTGTAAGTCTTACCCTCATTGTTGTGTCTTAATAATGGCCTAGAAATGCCTAGGATGCAATGAGGATACCAAAATGCACTTTGACACACTTAGCAAAATTGCTAAAAATAAGGCCTTCGCTCCAACGCAGCTTTCTCGCTCGAGTGGAGGTTCAAAAATGCGAGTGGTCGCTCGAGTGCAACTTCTTTCGCTCGAGTGGTCTGTAAACTCTGCAAAAGTACTAGTTGCTTGATTTCTCCGCTCGACGATCGCTCGAGCGTAAGACTGAGGTCTTCGCTTCAGCTCAAATAAAAATGTGTAAACTTCTGGGAGCATACATTTTACGCTCGAGCCAACTTTGGGTCACTCGAACAGAGGTATAAAACATAGAGTGGTCGCCCGAGCACAGAATTTGTCGCTCAAGCAGAGAAGCAAAATTCTAGAATTTTCAAATTTGCTCCTAAGCTCAAAACTCGAATTCAAAGCTAAAATTCATGATCTTTTGGGCCAAAAACTGAAGAAAACTTGTATAAACTTGTCAAACTTCATGAATTCAAAACCATTTCACAAAATCAAAGACCAAAAGCAAGTGAATTCTTCAACAAAAAAAAAAACCAAGAATTTTATGTATACATATCATGCATGTATTCACTTAGGTTCAAAGCTTCTAAAACATGTACAAATGAAGTGGAAGAGTACAAAACCACAACGAGCTGCCAAAATTGAACAAAAATAACTCCTTGCATGTGAGAATTAGTTGAAATCAACACTTGAAATCCATGGATTATGCATGGATGTATAGGATGAGTTACATTCCTTGATTTTTACTCAATTCTCATGCTTAAACACTTCATTCTCTAGAATTCTTACACAAAAATTCTTACCTAGAGGCTGAAATTCACAAGTGTAGAAGCTTAACCTTCCAAATTCTCTTCAATTCTCCACCAATTCCTAGCAAGTCTCCCTTTTTCTAGCCTTTGATCTCAATTTTCTTCCTTCTCTCTCTCCCCCACATTTTGAGCTTAAAGAGTATGAAGTGAAGGTGTAAAATGAACTAATGGAGTCAAATTAGTTGTATATGTTTGTTTAAATTTTAAAGAATTTTAAAGAATAACCTTAAGTTGTTCTTAAGTTGTATATGTTTGTTTAAATTTTAAAGAATATTTAACTATAACCTTATAAACAATTATGTTTTGTAAGTACCACCACGGGAGTCTCGCGCCTTGGGGGACTTAAATAACCATCAGCTTCTGTTTGGTCACTTTGCGGCCCTCTATTGTTATGGATCTATTGACCTCTGTTCTGTGCGGAGCAAAGTGCTGTGCGGAGATAAGTGCTACACCATTGTGGGAGCCACCTCTATAATCCGTACGAGCCACCTTTTGAATCCGTACCTCTGTTACATTGTCACTCTGTGACCTCTGCATTACTCGTTACATTACCGTGGTTATGGTTATTTATTTACATAATCTCAGTTTTGCTACTTAAATGATTATTTGTTCAGCCTAAGTGATCTTAAATATTTTAGTTACATAACTATCCATGGTTATTTTGTGTCCCTTATACTCTTGGCATAATATTTCTCACTCTACCACGTGCTTATAGCTGTTTACCAATTTTCAGGAAACAATGCAATTCATAAATAGCTTTTGGAAAGTTTTAGACACGGGGCTGCGGAATAGACACACAACACTTTTATGATATTTTTATATGTAAATATCGGCCTTTTTGGTCAATAAGTTTTGTAATAAAAATATAAGTTCCGATGATTATTTTGGTACCCTCACTTAAATATTATTTCCGCTCGCGTTTATTAATTTGTTCAAGAATTAGCCGGAGGTAACTTCAGTTACTGGCCATCACGATACTTAACCCTTGAGTACGGGGAGCGGGTCATGACAATTCTGGCGGTAATAGTGGCAACCATTTGATTACCTATACTTCTCCAGCAATAACAATGAGTGAAAGTTTTTTCGACAACCACAACTCTACAAGATGAGAGGAGTACAACAACAAAAGCTCAGAGGAGGTTCATAACTTTGATGGTGTTTTTAGCTTAGAAGAGATTAGCCTTATAATGGTAAGTTTCTTTAAAAAAAAATGGCAAAAATAATAATAACTTTTTGTCATTTTTTCAGGACTGAACTCCAGAACATATGACCAAATTTTGGGAACACAAGCCCGAACATTGTTTATTTGTTCGGGAGCAGGTAACCAAACATTTCTTATTTGTTTGGGAACAGATAATCAACTTTGACAATAGTCAAACTGAAGAAAATGATGAGGCGGCAGAGATCACAACCCAAGCCAGTCTTGTCAGGACAATTGACAATAATCACACTTGGCTCTGCTTCTTCTTTCTCAAGCACAAAATGTGAGAACCCGATAAACAAAGAAATAATAATAATAATAATAATTTTACAAGTCTCAAACATTTGGGTGGTAAATATTAAAGTGCAAATTAAATATTATTAGAGAATATTATAATTAATTTTAAACTATGAATAAATTTGTTATGGAAGTCCATAATTCTAAAAGCTAATAATATTAATAAAGAAAAGAAAAGAAAAAGAAAAAGAGAATCAGATTATATGAAGTGTGTAGGTAACCCTAAACTCTTGTAATATTGAACTAGTAGCCGTGAAGTCTAGAGAGAAGAGTAGATAGGCGCAGCTTTTGGTGAAAATTGAAGAACTATAGTTTGGCGCTTGAATAATTCCATCTCCAAGGTAGAAACCAATATTCTGTAAATATAGTTATTTGTATATATGTTTTTGTGCATTCATTGGAAGAAGGAATGAAAGGTTAACTGACTAGGTGGCTTGAATATCTATCAGGTTACTAGTTGGTATGGAATAGTTAATGGGTATAGTGGATGTGTGAAAAACAAGTATATGGCATGAGTTATAATCAATGAGTGTTTTGCTTGTGATGGTGGACCTTGTGAGTGAAACGTGGGATAGGTAAGAGTACTTGGCCACCGCTGTTTGTGAATGTCATGTTTTTTCTTCTTTTTTTATGTAGTTTAAGGAATTAAACAGGTACATAAAGTTGATGGTGCAATTTATAAATGTGAAATTCTGCACATAACTATAAACTTTAAAAATCAAGAAAATATAGTAAGCAAATGAATTTTAAATTGAAATTTTTATAGTAGCTTAATTAAATATTGAATTTCATATCAGATTTATTTTTAATTTTTGAGAGTCAAAATCTATATAAACTGATGTGTTCAAATCTGTCCAGAAAACTAGTACAAAACAGTAACTTTGGAAGTGTCGTTCTCTTTGGGTATAAATCTAAAAATTATCAAATCAGAGTCATTAGAACCGGTTACGAGTCTAGTTGCTTAAATTTTTGGCCTTGCGTTGATTGCTCATGTATATTAAGAGAACCATTAATTTCTTTAAAGTGCTGTAGAAAACAACTTTTTTGGATATAATTAATTGTAAATAATTACTTTGATAAGCAAATCAAGTAAAACCAATTGGGTTTGAAACTTAGGATATATTAGTTGATAGCGTGGAGTGGGTTTTTAATTTTCAAAGTTAGCGAATAGATCGAGAAAACTTGTTTAAAATTCTGTTTTTATCTTGAAGTTACTTTTAATTAAGTTTCGATCTGAACCCATGTCTTGGGTAATTTTAGACCTTGAAGAACATGAACTTAGGTGTTATTTACGAGTAACGGTGAGTGGGGTTGAGCTGTGTTAATGCACCTTAGTCTGGGGTACTTAGTTTGTTATTCTTTTTAGTATTTTTGCATTAGTAGTGACGTGTAGTTTTCATACTTGATTCAGGGTACTAGTTGGATTTTTATACTCTATTCAAGGATTACATCATTCCGTTTTCAAGTGAGTAGTTGCATGCTACATATTTTTGTAAATGTTCCCCTATCTTGAACTGTTGGAAAATTAAATTGTTGTTTCGGGACTAAACTGTTTTGACAAATTATTATATTATCAATAGAATCAAATTATTTCTGAAACATATGTAAACTTGGCATACTGTAACTATTTGTTATGGTCTCATGTTCATAATGGTGAACTACCATATTTTGCGAAACTGAATTGTATTGATTATTGGGACCATTTGTATATAAAGTCTAAGGAAATTATTCCACTATGTGTGGTGACTCTGGTCACTAGGGAACAGATCTTGGGTCAATGTGATAACTGTAGTGCTCAACGATTGTAAGGAAAAGACCTGGGCTAGGTTAGGTAACCTTCAATCGGATTGTCTTAGAGAAATGACCTGGGTTGCCACCCCGACGATGACTCTTGGTTCGATATTGGATCCAACGAGCTTATTACCTTAAGAACTTTGTGGCTTGTTACTTGTTATTCTTGGTACCCAGAAATTATTGATGATCATGTTGTAATCTATTTTAAGTGGGGAATGTCATTTGTTTTGTTCTTGAGAGACATGAGTATTTTAACTGTTGAATTGTGGAATCTTCTTTTTGAAACAGATTGTCTTTATCAAAACTGTATGTCAATCTAGTTTCTGTGATATATATCTTATTTTGGAATTGAACCATGTTTTCAAAACTATATTTACTATCCATATTTCTACTCACTGAGCTATCAACTGACTTAGTTGTTTATCATTTTCAGGTGATAGAAGGACTTAGAGTGGACTCATGACATAGTGGGGACTCAATTACATGGATCTCTAGGACATAAATTTTTTTTATGTTTATTTTTCAGATTGTTATGTCAAGTTTGTGCATATTTTTTTGTTAAGGTTCATTTAGAATTATTTTGTTATGTGGGGGCTGTTTATATCTCATTGGTTTGGATAATATTGATTAGGGTTGGTTTTGCCGTTTATACTTGTGACTTGTAATTGGATTGGGTTTTGATTTATTTATTTTTGGACTATAGTTACATTTATTCTTTGTGATATTGGATTCGTGTTTAGGCTTACGTGTGCCTTGGACTAAGTTCCTGTGTGCCACGACCGGTCATTCCTGGATTTGGGTGTGACACAAAAACCCCAACCCAATTTCTTGCTGATATATTCTAATGATTAAAGATTAAAAACCCTATATTTATTTTCTCCGGTCATGAACAAGTATGTGGAGATGAAATAGTAATCATTTACATGAGTTTTGTTAGGACTTTTAGTAGAGAGATTTTTTTGGGCGTAGGGGGTGTGCATTCAATTGAACGGATGTAATGTTTACACAAAGATAATTTTGATATTATTTGGGGGAAGAAATTATAAGTGCGAATCCAAAAAAATGGAGTCCAAAATAATTAATGGGGCTATTAGCAACACTCTTTTGATGAGCACCCAATTGCACCGTATCACACCGTCTATCCGGAGAGCAATTCAGCAACTAGAACAGAGTATGTCAACGCCAATGGACGTTGTGTTGGAAAAATGGTTTTATATAGGCATATTTTTTAGCCCAATTTGGGTGGACCCCCAATTTAGTTTGGGGTGGGTCCGAAGAGGTGAAGTGTTCCTTGCCGCGTGGCAAGTCACACGGTGAAGATGGAACGTCAAAACCATTTATGAGTGAATGGAAAGTTAACGTCATTTTCAGGTCTAACATTAATTTTTATTTAGATAAAATTCATTTGAATTTTTTCAATAAAAAATTATTGTGGGAATTTAATTTAATTCTAAATTTAAATTTTAGGTTCTTAAGTGATTTCCTAAAATTTGTATCTCTTCCTTTATTTATTAAACTATTCAAATTGTTTAATATATATATATATTCATTTAGTTTAATATATATATATATAATAGTTCTAATAGTTTAAATAATTATTGCCAACAGTTTGTTTGACTTGGTCCGAACATCTTTTCAAATTTATTTGAATATATGGGTTCAAAAGCTAACGGTTAGTATTGGTTTGAAATAAATACTTGGCACCTGTTCAGTTTTTTTAGAACCTGTTCGGGTTTAAAGTCTTGTGCCTATATATACCTTTCATTCCAGTTGTTTTGGGATTAGTTTTTTTTTCCCTACCCATAATTGAGTCTGCGATTTCCATATTGCTGTCCAATATTTAGTAGTTTGGAAAATCGAATTTTCTGATCTGAGAAAAAAAAAAATCCAGTCATGTTGTCTCATTGCTGTCTGATTTTTCTTTAGTGCATTATTCCTCATATTTAGTTTTAGGAATCTATATTCAGAGAGTTAGAACACAGGTTTGGTTCGCCGAACAAATTTGTTTGAAGTACTACTACAATTTGTGAAGATCATTGTATCCTGGGAGATAGACGCCACTCAACCGTAAGTACCGTAGCGGGGCGAATCTGTCTTAAGGATAGAGTGTCACACACTCGACTTGATCTTAAATTATTTATTCGGTTCAACGAAATAAATTCAGTATGTTATTTAATTATTTTGTTTAAATTATTTCAGTTCATTTTATTTACTCAGAAGATTATTCCAACAATCTTAAGACAGATTCGAATTATTCTGTTTACAGAATTTTTCGTTTGTTTCCTTTTTCATTCTTCGTAAATAATTTCGAAAGAAAATTATTTTTTGTGGATTTACAAAATAATATTCTGGTTGGAAAAACAAATAGTGATTATATACTATTTGACAGATAGTAGTAATATATCTTTCTCTTTTGACAACAACTAGTAGTACGATCTCGTGTCATTAACAATTCGTAATATATTTTTGTGAAATTTTGTCGAAAATTAATTTTGGTTTTTAGAAATTATTTTCTAGTTTTCATTAATTAAAATTACATTTCAAAGATTTTAATTATTGAGTGTTACAAGAGATTTAAATTTCGTGTGAAATTAATGCGGTTAAATAAAATTTTATTTTATTTCCAAATTAATTGAAAAAATAAAAGTTATATTCTTATTTCTTTTATTTTACGTAATTTAATTTTCGTGTGGAATTATTTTGGTTAAATAAAATTTTATTTTATTTCCAAATTAATTGAAAAATAAAAGTTATAGTTTTTATTTCTTTTATTTTTTGTGTGGAATTAATTTCTTTAAATAAAATTTTATTTTATTTTCAAATTAATTGGAAAAGAAAAGTTACATTCTTATTTCTTTTATTTTCTGAAATTTAATTCTGTGCATTTGGTTTAATTTTCTATGTAGTGTAAATTCTAATTATAATTTTGTTTTATAAGTTATAATTGATGGCTGCTGAAACAAATGCTCAAACAAGTACTACTGTGGTGGCTGGGATTGCACCAACCCCCTCTCCTGTGATGACAGTACCGGTAAATCACGGTGAAAAGCTAGAGAAGTTCTCGACTCGACTTTAAAAGATGGCAACGAAAATGTTGTTCTATCTTACGACTCAACTGCTCGTTTCCTCCGTGAAGATGCTCCTATCTGAAGAGGATGAAACCGACAGCAAGTGGTTTCGCGGTTGATGCTTGGAAACATGCCGATTTCCTTTGCCGGAATTACGTCTTGAACGGACTTGACAACACATTATACAACGTCTACAGTCCAATCAAGACAGCAAAGGAACTTTGGGAATCGTTGGAGAAAAAGTACAAAACAGAAGATGCCGGCTCAAAGAAATTTGTGGTTGGCAGATTCCTGGATTTTGTAATGGTTGATTCAAAACCTATGATTAGTCAAGCTCAAGATTTCCAACTCATTCTGCATGACATTCACACAGAAGGCATGTCTCTCAGTGAATCCTTCCAAGTTGCAGCCTTAATTGAAAAATTACCCAAAGGCTGGAAGGAATTCAAGAACTACCTTAAACACAAGCGCAAAGAAATTTCTATGGATGAGTTAATTGTGCGTTTAAGGATTGAGGAGGACAACCGCAATTCTGAAAAGCGGGCTGGTAAGAATCCTATGGAGTCTAAGGCAAATGTGGTGGAACATGCTTCAAAAACCAAGAAACGTAAGTCTTTTGGAGAAAGTTCATCACAAGGCTCTAAAGGAGGGAATAATAAAAAGTACAAGTTTAATGGCAAATGTTACATGTCACGACCCCAACCCGCCCCTAGTAGGGTGGTGCCGAGATGGCGATGTCAAGAGATTACCAAGGCCGCTTATAAATTTTCACACACAATGAGTACTCATAGGGGCTTACAAAAGTGCGGAAGCAATAAATCAAATACAAATGGTCCATAAGAGCTGTGCATAGATCAAATGAGCAAACATGTACAATATGATCTTACATCCGGTCCAAAAATAACAAAGAATACAATTCACATCTTGATCAAAAGGCTTCTAAGCCGACATGTACAAAATACAAGGAATACAAGCCAAGAAGCATGATTTTCAAGATTTGCCGACGAAAATACAAAATGCCGACGTAAACACATAATGCCGAGGTAGAAACAGCCTGGCCGACAAGAATGCAAAACAAGCCGACGTAAATCAAATATCCAAAACAAGCTGGTAAACACATCTAGGCGTCGCCGCCGTCCTGCTCATCACCTACATATATATATAGAGGGTGAGTATGGAAACTCAGTGAATGATACTAATAATAAAGGTTTTGCATGAATATAGCCGAAGTCTGTACAAACAAGTATGCCAAAACCATACAAATACTAGCCGAGGTCTTTTCAAAGCAAAACACAATAAACCTTTACCAAGTCAAAGGATGAACCGTATTCATCTTTCAAATATTATAAGTTTCAAGGGATGCTCATGACATCGGCAAACAAGGACAAAAGCTTTCCAAATAATCAGTACGTGTAGTAGCCCATTAGTGGCAAGAACCAAGATTTGTACGATCCGTAATCGATTTAGACAAAATGGTGCTGCGAAAGTTTAGAGTCCTCCAGCACGAGGGACTTGTGTTACTTAGGCCCGTAGCCCTTTTTAACACAGTGGCTTTTCCAAGAAAGGACTGTATCCTTTATTTACAAGAGACTGTGTCACTTAGGCCCGTAGCCCTTTTTGACAATTGATGCTGCGAAAGTTTAGAGTCCTCCAGCTAGGGACTTGTATTCAAGAAAGAAAGTTTAGAGTCCTCCAGCTAGGGACTTGTATTCAAGAAAGGACCGTATCCTTTTAATCCATAATGCTGCGAATGTTTAGAGTCCTCCAGCTAAGGGACTTTTACACTTAGTGCTGCGAAAGTTTATAGTCCTCCAGCCAAGGGACTTCTCAAGATAACATCAAGACAAAGCTCACATTGATACATCGAATAAGGCTAATCATTCATGCTTAACAAATACTTTCATCAAAACAAAGCAAGACAAGATTTATTAAAACGGTTTAACATAGCTTTATTAAAAGCACCACTCACCTCGGTCTGCAGGTGTAGGCTCAAAGCAAAGATCAAAGTCTTACAATCACATGACAAATCACATCCTCAAAACAAGCTTTACATGTATGTAAATGATCTCGTCACTCCCACCGAATCCAAATGAATAACAAAGCAAAACATGCAAGGTCAAAACACTGTTTCCCATCTTGTGGAAACTCTCTGGGTGCCATCCTGATAATGCCGAGATCCCGCACCTCCTTGCCGAGGTGTGGTCCTGACGGCCATATACAAAACAAAATCGGGAAACCTGAGTTTCCCTCTGAAGAATGCAAAGAACAAGAACATCAAGAACATCAAAACATCAAGAACATGCATGTTAGAACCATAACTCGTTTATTCAAAATCTGGGGTTTCATGCTAAGAGTTCAAAAACGTGGACTTGGGTACTCAACCAAGAAGAACATGCAAGAACAAACACAATAACATGGCTCTTGCCATAAACTTTTAGATCAAAGTACAACTTTCATCAAGAACACATGAATACTAACTTCCTCTTTCAAAACAAACTCCAAATCCATGCATGGCATGCAAAACAAACTCGATCATGCAATGCAACTTGACAATCAATAAGAATGACCGAAGCAGATCAAGATTCTCACCTCAGATCGCAAATCCAACGGTTCGATCAACCAAGACCAAGCTCGAAAGTCACCTTTCTCTCTCTAAAGTTCTTCCTTCTCCTTGAGAGCTTCTCTCTAAAAAAATAAAGATTTGAGACCAAAATGATTTGATTCAAGGTTTGCCGGCTGTCATAACACACAGCACGGACACGTGGCACTACCGGGTTGGTTCAGCTCAAAAAGGTGACTGATAGACAAGACAAGTCTCTGACAAAGCGTACACAACAAGCTTGGTGGCAAAATACGTCGGCTAACAAGGACATCGGCCAGTCAAAACCGCAACAGGTCAACAAAGACATCGGCTAGGGAGGACGGCACTGGACTAAGCTGTGCCACACCTTGGCCTGGGTGTGCCACATCTCGGCCTTGGCCATGCCTGCCCAGGGATAAAGATCACTAAGAATAAAACATCTCGGCCTCGGCTCTGAACACTTCGGCCCAAGGGTGACATCTCGGCAAATATGTCGTCGTGAAGATGGGGGTCGACTAACGTTCCAAAACTGTTCTAAATGCAAAGGTTCAAGGGCGAACTATGCTAAGCTGACCTCAGCTATACTCCAAGCAAGGTACAAGTTCAAGCAAGTAACACATGACAAAGCAAGGCAAAGCAAGATAATCAAGATTTATAAACATAACAAGACAAGGCCTCACATGAATGTATGCAAGTATGACTTAATCAAAGTGAGGGTTGTTACATCCTACCCCCCTTAAAGAAGTTTGGTCCCCAAACTTAAAGTACCTTGTTCCAAGAATAATTCTGGATGTCGAATTTTCATTTCTTCTTCCATTTCCCATGTGGCATCCTTGCCGTAATGCTCTTTCCATTCCACCTTTACCATTGGTATTGACTTGTTTCTCAATTGCCTAACTTGTCTGTCAACAATAGACGTAGGCCTCTCTTCATAATCTAAATTCTCGTTAACTTCAATTCCGGAGAAGTCAATCACATGCGTGGATCGAATATACTTCCTTAACATTGAAATGTGAAATACATTATGGACTTGGCTCAATTCTGGCGGCAAAGCAAGTCTGTAGGCCACGGTATTCACCTTGTCAAGAATTTCAAATGGCCCAATATAACGGGGTGCTAACTTACCTTTCCTTCCAAATCTGGAAACTCCTTTCATTGGTGAAACTTTCAGGAATACATGGTCCCCAACTTCAAATTCTAGCTCGTTCCTTCTCTGGTCGGCGTAACTCTTTTGTCGGCTTTGGGCAGCCTTAATCTTCTGTTGGATAAGTTTAATCTTCTCTGTTGTTACTTGAATCAGTTCGGGACCAAGCAGAGCTCTGTCTCCCACTTCGGTCCAGCATATCGGCGATCTGCATTTTCTGCCATACAAAGCCTCATACGGTGCCATGCCAATGCTAGCGTGATAACTGTTATTGTAAGCGAATTCTACTAAGGGTAGATGCACTCCCCAATTCCCTTGGAAGTCCAATACACAAAGTCTAAGCATATCTTCAAGTGTCTGAATTGTTCTCTCCGACTGCCCATCCGTCTGGGGATGAAAAGCTGTACTAAATCTCAGCTCGGCTCCGAAGGCCCTCTGTAGACTCTGCCAAAATCTGGAAACAAACTTAGGATCTCTGTCTGACACAATTGACATCGGCACTCCATGAAGTCTAACAATCTCGTTCACATATAACAAGGCAAGTTGATTGGCGTTGAAGGTAGTCCTAACAGGTAAAAAGTGTGCTGACTTAGTTAATCTATCAACAACCACCCAAATCGAGTCCATACCTTTCTGTGTCTTTGGCAAACCAACCACAAAATCCATGGAGATGTGTTCCCATTTCCACTCAGGAATCGGCAAAGGTCGTAGGAGTCCTGCTGGTCTTTGGTGTTCTGCTTTTACTTGTTGACACTGCAAACACTGAGACACGAATTCGGCTATTTCTCTTTTCATATTCGGCCACCAAAATGTCTGCTTCACGTCTTGGTACATCTTAGTATTCCCTGGATGAACAGCAAACTTGGAATTATGAGCTTCCAGCAAAATTTTCCTTTTCAACTCTGGAACATCGGCCACACACAATCTTCCTTCAAACTTGAGCACTTGGTTCTCAAAAGTGTACCCTGACCTCGGCTTCGTAACAATCTCATCGGCTACCTTTCTGAAGAATTCATCCTCCATTTGTCTTGCCTTTACTTCTTCAACAATGGTTGATTCTACTGATATCATGGTCAAACATGCTAAATTCCCAACTGACTTTCTGCTCAAAGCGTCGGCTACGCTGTTAGCTTTTCCTGGGTAATATTGAATTTGCATATCATAGTCCTTCAATAGCTCAAGCCATCTCCTCTGCCTCAAATTCAATTACTTCTGAGTAAACAGGTATTTCAAACTCTTATGATCTGTGAAAATCTGACAAGAAGCTCCATACAAGTAATGACGCCAAATTTTTAAAGCAAATACAACGGCTGCTAACTCCAAATCATGGGTGGGATAGTTCTTCTCATGTGGCTTCAATTGACGAGATGCATATGCTATAACATTACTCCCTTGCATTAATACACAACCCAAACCCTTATGCGATGCATCACTATAGATATGAAACTCTTCATTACCTGAGGGAAGTACAAGTACTGGCGCTGTGACTAGCCTCGTCTTTAGTTCCTGGAAAGCTGACTCCCGGTCTTCAGTCCATTCATACGATGCTCCTTTCTTAGTCAATTGCGTCAATGGAATTGCAATCCTGGAGAAATCTTTTACAAACTTCCTGTAATAACCTGCCAAACCCAGAAAACTTCGAATCTCGGACACATTGGTCGGCCTCGGCCAATTCACTACGGCTTCAACTTTGCTAGGATCAACCGAGATACCTTCTTCATTTATCACATGACCCAGAAATGAAATAGTAGAAAGCCAAAACTCACACTTTTTAAACTTAGCATACAGTTTCCGGTCTCTCAAAATCTGTAAGGCAAGTCTCAAATGATTCTCATGTTCAGCTTCACTCTTGGAATAAATTAATATATCATCGATGAAGACGACCACAAACTCATCTAAGTGGGGCTTGAAGACTCTGTTCATTAAATCCATGAATGCAGCAGGGGCATTGGTCAGTCCAAAAGGCATCACTAAAAACTCATAGTGGCCATACCTAGTCCGGAAGGCAGTCTTCTCTACATCCTCGGCTTTAACTTTAAGCTGGTGATAACCCGACCTAAGGTCAATCTTAGAAAAGACTCGAGCTCCTTGTAGCTGATCAAGCAAATCATCAATCCTAGGTAATGGGTACTTATTCTTAATGGTGACCTTATTGAGTTCTCTATAATCGATACAAAGACGAAGTGTACCATCCTTTTTCTTAACAAATAAAACGGGTGCTCCCCATGGTGAAGTGCTCGGCCTAATAAATCCCTTATCCAACAATTCTTGCAACTGCAGTTTCAATTCCCTAAGTTCAGCTGGGGCCATTCTATACGGTGTCTTGGAGATCGGCTGGGTTCCCGACATGACATCAACAGTAAACTCTATTTCTCTATCAACTAATTGGCCGGGCAAGTCATCCGGAAAAACATCGGCGAATTCATTAACAACTGGGACGTCGGCTACAATAGCATTTCCATCCTGATTACTCAGTATACTACACAGATAACCCTTACACCCTTTTTGGATCAACTTACAGGCTTTCATGGAGGAGATTAAGTAAGGTGGGGGCACTACTCCTTTACTGAAAAAATAACCTCGGCTAGATTTGGGGTTTCAGGTGTGACACTTTTCAAACACAATTAATAGATGCGCGATTTGCCACTAACCAGTCCATTCCCAGTACAACATCAAAATGAGCTATGTCCAATGGCATTAAGTCAACTAACAATTCAACATTCTCAATCATAATAACACATGCTCTATAGATGAATGCAACAATCATAGGTTTCCCAGATAGAGTAGACACAATTAACACATGATCAAGGGGTTCTAGTTTCCTGTTAATCTTCTCGGCAAACTTAACAGATACAAACGAATGTGTAGAACCCGAATCAATCAACACATAAGCATCTTGAGAGCAAATAGAGAGTGTACCTGACACCACTGCCTCAGCATTCTGAGTATCTCCAGGTACCAGTGCAAACACTCTGCCCTGCCTCATCTGTCCTTTCCCAGCATTATTCTTTTGAACGGACCCCGAGGTATTCTCGCCCTTCTTACTGTTTTCAGCCTTTGTCTTAGGACAATCCTTCACAAAATGACCCATTTCGCCACATTCGTAGCAAGCTCCCGACGTCCGGCGACAGACCCCGAAATGCTGCTTCCCACAATCCGAACACGTCGGCTTAGTATTACCTTCCCGCTTTGGATAACCAGTACTGCCCTTGTTCATCTTCTTCTTGGTGTCCAACTGAGTTCGGCGACCGTCATGGTTCTGCCTCTTTCGCTGATTCTCTCCTGAATTCTGGTATCTGTTCAAGTTAGCTTCGGCCAAAATGGCTTTGTCCAATACTTCGGCATAGGTCGGCATATTGTGCAGGTTAACCCGGTCTTGGATCGGTCCACGAAGCCCACCTTCAAACTTTCTCGCCTTCATGTATTCATCGTTGGCCATGTGGGGTGCAAACCTTGCCAATTCAGTAAAAGCGCGGTCATATTCTGCCACTGTTCGGTTGCCTTGTGTCAAAGTCTGAAATTCAGCAGCCTTGCGGTTCCGTACACTGAGGGGAAAATGTTTGTTGTAAAACAGTTCTAAAAACCTTGCCCAAGTTAAACCAGGATTTGTTTCTCTGATCATCATCCACCATCTTCGAGCGTTATCGTCCAAGGTAAATGCAGCTAATGTCACCTTCTGAACATCGGTACTAGGGAAGATCTCAAACAGCTTCTCCATTTCCAAAACCCATGCCTCGGCTTTCATCGGCTCTATACCTCCAAAGAACCTTGGTGGTTTCATTTTCTTGAATTCCCTGATTAAAGCTATTGTGCCATCTCCATATAAGGCTGGCTGCGGAGGAACTTGTGGCACTGGGGGAGGTGGAGGCGGGACTACATTTCGGCCGTTAAATGCGCTTTCGGCGGGTCGATGTAGCACTAGCGTACTGCTGTCTTGTTTGCCTCAACTCGCAAGCCAATCCTTCCACCAATCTTTCCAATCTGTCCAATCTGTCTTCGGACTGATCTCGGCCCAACGAAGGTCTACCTCTCCTCATGATGCTATGATTATGTAAAGTGTGACTTTTAAAACAATTAAACAAATAACCACGTAGGCAAATAACATATAGGCATGTCAAGACAATGCACACCTTGTTCAAATAACAAGTACTATGATGCAGCCCTAACACCTTTCTAGGGGAATTCCTATGCTCTCTAGGACACAAAGTGTGTGAATAACGTATACTAAGGAAGCTTGTGCTCTAATACCATTCTGTCACGACCCTAACCTGCCCCTAGTAGGGTGGTGCCGAGATGGCGATGTCAGAATCAAGATTAGAAGGCGGCTTATAAATTTTCACACAATGAGTACTCATAGGGGCTTACAAAAGTGCGGAAGCAATAAATCAAATACAAATGGTCCATAAGAGCTGTGCATAGATCAAATGAGCAAACATGTACAATATGATCTTACATCCGGTCCAAAAATAACAAAGAATACAATTCACATCTTGATCAAAAGGCTTCTAAGCCAACATGTACAAAATACAAGGAATACAAGCCAAGAAGCATGATTTTCAAGATTTGCCGACGAAAATACAAAATGCCGACGTAAACACATAATGCCGAGGTAGAAACAGCCTGGCCGACAAGAATGCAAAACAAGCCGACGTAAATCAAATATCCAAAACAAGCTGGTAAACACATCTAGGCGTCGCCCGTCACCGCTCATCACCTACATATATATATAGAGGGTGAGTATGGAAACTCAGTGAATGATACTAATAATAAAGGTTTTGCATGAATATAGCCGAAGTCTGTACAAACAAGTATGCCAAAACCATACAAATACTAGCCGAGGTTTTTTCAAAGCAAAACACAATAAACCTTTACCAAGTCAAAGGATGAACCGTATTCATCTTTCAAATATTATAAGTTTCAAGGGATGCTCATGACATCGGCAAACAAGGACAAAAGCTTTCCAAATAATCAGTACGTGTAGTAGCCCATTAGTGGCAAGAACCAAGATTTGTACGATCCGTAATCGATTTAGACAAAATGGTGCTGCGAAAGTTTAGAGTCCTCCAGCACGAGAGACTTGTGTTACTTAGGCCCGTAGCCCTTTTTAACAAAGTGGCTTTTCCAAGAAAGGACCGTATCCTTTATTTACAAGAGACTGTGTCACTTAGGCCCGTAGCCCTTTTTGACAATTGATGCTGCGAAAGTTTAGAGTCCTCCAGCTAGGGAGTAGCCCTTTTTGACAATTGATGCTGCGAAAGTTTAGAGTCCTCCAGCTAGGGACTTGTATTCAAGAAAGGACCGTATCCTTTTAATCCATAATGCTGCGAAAGTTTAGAGTCCTCCAGCTAAGGGACTTTTACACTTAGTGCTGCGAAAGTTTATAGTCCTCCAGCCAAGGGACTTCTCAAGATAACATCAAGACAAAGCTCACATTGATACATCGAATAAGGCTAATCATTCATGCTTAACAAATACTTTCATCAAAACAAAGCAAGACAAGATTTATCAAAACGGTTTAACATAGCTTTATTAAAAGCACCACTCACCTCGGTCTGCAGGTGTAGGCTCAAAGCAAAGATCAAAGTCCTACAATCACATGACAAATCACATCCTCAAAACAAGCTTTACATGTATGTAAATGATCTAAATCACTCCCACGAATCCAAATGAATAACAAAGCAAAACATGCAAGGTCAAAACACTGTTTCCCATCTTGTGGAAACTCTCTGGTGCCATCTGATAATCGAGATCCCGCACCTCCTTGCCGAGGTGTGGTCTGATGACCATATACAAAAGCGAAATCGGAAACACGAGTTTCCCTCAAGAATGCAAAGAACAAGAACATCAAGAACATCAAAACATCAAGAACATGCATGTTAGAACCATAACTCGTTTATTCAAAATCGGGTTTCATGCTAAGAGTTCAAAAACGTGGACTTGGGTACTCAACCAAGAAGAACATGCAAGAACAAACACAATAACATGGCTCTTGCCATAAACTTTTAAATCAAAGTACAACTTTCATCAAGAACACATGAATACTAACTTCCTCTTTCAAAACAAACTCCAAATCCATGCATGGCATGCAAAACAAACTCGATCATGCAATGCAACTTGACAATCAATAAGAATGACCGAAGCAGATCAAGATTCTCACCTCGGATCGCAAATCCAACGGTTCGATCAACCAAGACCAAGCTCGAAAGTCACCTTTCTCTCTCTAAAGTTCTTCCTTCTCCCTTGAGAGCTTCTCTCTCTAAAAAAATAAAGATTTGAGACCAAAATGATTTGATTCAAGGTCTGCCGGCTGTCTTAACACACAGCTCGGACACGTGGCACTACCGGGTTGGTTCAGCTCAAAAAGGTGACTGATAGACAAGACAAGTCTCTGACAAAGCGTACACAACAAGCTTGGTGGCAAAATACATCGGCTAACAAGGACATCGGCCAGAGTCAAAACTTCGGCAACAGGTCAACAAAGACATCGGCTAGGGAGGACGGCACTGGACTAAGCTGTGCCACACCTTGGCCTGGGTGTGCCACATCTCGGCCTAGGCCATGCCTGCCCAGGGATAAAGATCACTAAGCACAAAACATCTCGGCCTCGGCTCTGAACACTTCGGCCCAAGGGTGACATCTCGGCAAATATGCCGTCGTGAAGATGGGGGTCGGCTAACGTTCCAAAACTGTTCTAAATGCAAAGGTTCAAGGGCGAACTATGCTAAGCTGACCTCGGCTATACTCCAAGCAAGGTACAAGTTCAAGCAAGTAACACATGACAAAGCAAGGCAAAGCAAGATAATCAAGATTTATAAACATAACAAGACAAGGCCTCACATGAATGTATGCAAGTATGACTTAATCAAAGTGAGGGTTGTTACATTACACCTGTGACAAAGAGGGACATTGGGCCAAAGATTGCCGTAGCAAAGGCAAAGGTAAGAAAAGAACAAGCAAGAAGCCTGCTCAAGCCCATATGACCGAAGTGGACAATATTTCCAATGGTGTAGATGACATCAATCTTTCTGCAGTTGTTTCCGAGGCAAATCTTGTCAGAAATCCTAAAGAATGGTGGGTGGACACTGGTGCTACTCGCCACATTTGTGCCGACAAAAAGATGTTCACATCTTACTCTACAGTGGACAATGGTGAACAACTTTTTATGGGCAACTCCTCAACTTCCAAAGTTGAAGGACAAGGAAAGATTGTTCTCAAGATGACATCAGGAAATGAACTCACTCTCAACAATGTGCTGCATGTACCGGACATTCGCAAGAATCTTGTTTCCGGATCTTTGTTGAGTAAGAATGGGTTTAGGCTAGTATTTGAGAGTGATAAGTTTGTACTTACTAAGAATGGGATGTATGTAGGAAAAGGTTACATGTCTGATGGCCTTTTCAAGTTAAATGTAATATTTGTTGTACCCTCTGTTATTAATAATACTACATCTTCTTCTTACTTGCTTGAGTCTTCAAATTTATGGTATGGTAGACTAGGACATGTTAATTATGGATCTTTGCGTAGATTAATTAATATGGAATATTTACCTAAATTTGACATTGATTCAAATCATAAATGTGAAATTTGTGTTGAGGCAAAATTATCTAAAACTCCTTTTCATTCAATTGAAAGAAGTAGGGAATCACTTGAATTAATTCATAGTGACATTTGGGATTTTAAATCAATTCAAACCAGAGGTGGAAAAAAGTATGTAATCACTTTTATAGATGACTATACTAGATATAGTTATATTTATTTAATTCGAACCAAGGATGAAGCTTTGGAAACTTTCATTCAATATAAGAATGAAGTTGAAAATCAACTTGGTAAGAAAATCAAGAAACTTAGAAGTGATAGAGGTGGTGAATATGAATCACCTTTTGGTGAATTTTGTAAAGAACATGGAATAATTCATCAAACCACCGCTCTTACTCATCTCACAAAATGGAATTCTTTGAAAGGAAAAATAGGACTTTAAAAGAAATGATGAATGCCATGTTGATCAGTTCTGGATTACCTCAGAACTTGTGGGGGGAAGCAATACTTTCTGCTAATTATATTTTAAATAAAATACCCAGAAAGAAAGTGAATCAAACACCTTATGAATTGTGGCATGGAAGAGTACCATCCTACAAATACTTAAAAGTGTGGGGGTGTTTGGCTAAAGTGGCTATTCCTAGTCCTAAAAAGACTAAGATAGGTTCTAAGACTATTGATTGCATTTTCATTGGTTATGCTAAGAATAGTAGTGCATATCGGTTTTTGATTCATAAATCAAAACATACCGAAAGACATGTAAATACTATTATTGAGTCAAGGAATGCATCATTCTTTGAACATGTATTTCCAAAGAAGACTGGACAAGAGACTAGTAACAATAAAAGATCTCATGATACCATTACTAGTCAGGATCAAGAACATGATCAAGAACAAGAGTTAGATCAAAATGAGGAAGAGGAACCTAGGCGTAGTAAACGTGCTAGAACCTCAAAATCATTTGGTCTAGATTTTCTAATATATTTGTTAGAAAATGAGCCTTTAACCTTTAAAGAGGCTATGTCCAGTCCTGAAGCTCCTTTATGGAAAGAAGATGTCAACAGTAAAGTTGAATCCATCTTGCAAAATCACATTTGGGAATTAGTGGACTTCCCAACAGGTTGTAAACCACATGGGTACAAGTGGATTTTCAAAAGAAAATTGAAAGCAGATGAATCAATCGACAAATACAAGGCAAGACTTGTAGTCAAAGGTTTTAGACGAAGAAGGTCTAGATTATTTTGACACATACTCACGGTTACTAGAATAACATCCATTAGAATGCTAATTGCCATAGCATCTCTATACAATTTAGAAATTCATCAAATGGATGTTAAAACCGCTTTTTTAAATGGTGAGTTAAATGAAGAAATATACATGGAACAACCAGAAGGGTTTTCTGTTCCAGGGAAAGAAAAGAAAGTGCGTAAATTGGTTAAATCATTATATGGTTTAAAACAAGCCCCAAAGCAATAGCATGAGAAATTTGACAAGGCAATGATGTCAAATGGATTTAAAATTAATGAGTGTGACAAATGTGTTTATATTAAAAACACAGACAAATGTTTTGTCATTGTATGTCTTTATGTAGATGATATGCTCATCATTGGTAGTAATAATGATATGATTAAAACTACTAAGAAAATGTTGAATAAACATTTTGACATGAAGGACATGGGCATTGCTGATGTAATTCTTGGTATGAAAATTACCAAAACATCAGAAGGTTATACTTTGTCACAATCTCATTACATTGAGAAAATACTTGACAAATTCAGCAAAGATGATGATCATCTTGCTAGAACTCCTGTAGATGTTAATTTGTATCTTTCTAAGAATATACAAGAAAGTATTTCTCAATTAGAGTATGCCCAAATTATTGGAAGCTTAATGTACTTGATGAACTGCACTCGCCCAGATATAGCTTATGCAGTAAGTAAATTAAGTAGATATACGAGTAATCCGGGAGTAGAACACTGGAAAGCAATTATAAGGGTTCTAAGATATCTCCGATTCACTCGTAACATTGGGTTGAATTATACTAGATATCCAGCAGTACTTGAAGGATACTGTGATGCAAATTGGATATCAGATACTAGAGACTCGAAGTCCACCAGTGGGTATGTCTTTACTCTTGGTGGGGCGGCTGTATCTTGGAAATCTTCCAAACAGACTTGTATTGCTAGGTCTACTATGGAATCTGAATTCATAGCGTTAGACAAAGCAGGGGAAGAAGCGAGAATAAGCCGCCACTTCCTTGAAAATATTCCAATATGGCCTAAACCGGTGCCTGCTATATGCATACATTGCGATAGTCAATCAGCTATAGGTAGAGCACAGAGTCATATGTATAATGGTAAGTCACGACACATTCGTCGTCGACATAATAACGTAAGACAACTACTCTCTAATGGAATTATTTCCATAGAATATGTTAAGTCTAAAGACAACATAGCGGATCCACTAACCAAAGGGTTAGCAAAAGAGTTAGTTGAGAATTCATCAAGGGGAATGGGATTTAAGCCTATTAAATAAGAGTTACCACAACGGCAACCCAACCTAGTTGACTGGAGATCCCAAGATCTAGGTTCAAAGGGACAACCGAGTTGTGAATGACTCTGAAGGATCACTGGGGAGTCTAACTCCTACCCATTTCTTTGATGAAATAGTGATGTCTGCAACGTTTTAGGTTAATTAAAATTTTTAATGATTTTTATATCTAGGTAAACCTAGTGGAGTATGGCAGGATACTCTTCATAAGAATCACCTATGTGAGTGTGAACTGGGCCGGTTCTGTGAGATTTGTGAAGGGCTACAATTCTCTAGAGCACTCATGAAGACAAGGTTGTTCAGGCCAAAATGAACACAATAGTGAGAACTAAAGCGTGTCAGGAATATCTTTGTGTGAGTTCTATTGTCTTGGTTTACACAAAGCTTTGAGCAGTTCAAGACATCATGTTCCTGGTTGGCCAGTATTTCCGATAGTGTCTCACAAGGGAAGGTTCAAAGCCAAAAGCTACCTATCCTTTGCAGAATATTTTCCATTTCTGTACTCTTTGTAATTAGATCATGTTGTTGCATTTTCTTTCCGTCAAATTCCATTCATGTGGGGGATTGTTGGAAAAATGGTTTTATATAGGCATATTTTTTAGCCCAATTTGGGTGGACCCCAAATTTAGTTTGGGGTGGGTCCGAAGAGGTGAAGTGTTCCTTGCCGCGTGGCAAGTCACACGGTGAAGATGGAACGTCAAAACCATTTATGAGTGAATAGAAAGTTGACGTCGTTTTCAGGTCTAACATTAATTTTTATTTAGATAAAATTCATTTGAATTTTTTCAATAAAAAATTATTGTGGGAATTTAATTTAATTCTAAATTTAAATTTTAGGTTCTTAAGTGATTTCTTAAAATTTGTACCTCTTCCTTTATTTATTAAACTATTCAAATTGTTTAATATATATATATATATATATTCATTTAGTTTAATATATATATATATAATAGTTCCAATAGTTTAAATAATTATTGCCAACAGTTTGTTTGACTTGGTCTGAACATCTTTTCAAATTTATTTGAATATATGGGTTCAAAAGCTAACGGTTAGTATTGGTTTGAAATAAATACTTGGCACCTGTTCAGTTTTTTTAGAACCTGTTCGGGTTTAAAGTCTTGTGCCTATATATATCTTTCATTCCAGTTGTTTTGGGATTAGTTTTTTTTTCCCTACCCGTAATTGAGTCTGCGATTTCCATATTGCTGTCCAATATTCAGTAGTTTGGAAAATCGAATTTTCTGATCTGAGAAAAAAAAAAAATCCAGTCATGTTGTCTCATTGCTGTCTAATTTTTCTTTAGTGCATTATTCCTCATATTTAGTTTTAGGAATCTATATTCAGAGAGTTAGAACACAGGTTTGGTTCGCCGAACAAATTTGTTTGGAGTACTATTACAATTTGTGAAGATCATTGTATCCTGGGAGATAGACGCCACTCAACCGTAAGTACCGTAGCGGGGCGAATCTGTCTTAAGGACAGAGTGTCACACACTCGACTTGGTCTTAAATTATTTATTCGGTTCAACGAAATAAATTCGGTATGTTATTTAATTATTTTGTTTAAATTATTTCAGTTCATTTTATTTACTCAGAAGATTGTTCCAACACGTTGGAGCTCCAAAGGGTCTTCTTCAAACGATGACAACAATGGAAAGATTGGTAACTACAGCAAATTTTTCTTCTGGAATAAGTAATCGCAAAGCTGCTAATGTTGGGTTGAACAATTACAACAATGTTATCAAAATTGAGATTGGTAAAAAACAAATAAAAAATTAAAACACTCCATTATTTTTTCATTTTGTTTATCAAATTAACTTTCAAAACTTTTCAAAAATCAGATTTTAAAAACTCAAAACTAGCAACAACTCCCTCTTTGTGTCAAAACTTGGTTCCACCATCATTGTATGCTCAACAAGGCCCACTCTGCTTCATGCAAGCTCATCCAAAATGACAAGATATGGGTATGAGGCACTTCGGTAGCTGTAGCAGCCCCAATCCACCTACAATTCCTTACTCTCTCTTGGGTTTGATTTGATTTATGTAAGACATTGATTTGGTTTTGATGTTGTTTACCGTGAATGGTAGGACTAGGCTCGTGTTTGGTGGGAGTGTTGAGTGGTGCCATGGGTGGCTGGTGGCTGTTAAACCACCTGGTTAACTCAATATGAATAGACTTAGTGGGTTTGCTCAGAGATTGCTTGTGAATTATCTATTTTGTCCTAAAAAATGATCATTTGATTTGCACATGATTATTTTCCATCCAAAACTTTAACCACTGTTATTGATGGCCCTTAATTGACACAAATTATAAAATGTAGGGTCAAATGCGTTATAATTGAAATGATAGGGAATAACTGACACAAAAACCAAACTTGAGGGATCACTGGTGTAATTTGTTCTTATTTTTTTTGACTTTTTAACTATTTTAATCAATTGAGAATAAACAGATCTCGTGACATTTGAAAATAATATAACAAATCATATAAATTTGACATAATTATATTGGACACTTCTAAAATTTTAGTTTATATAACACTTAGTTTTTTTTTTTTTTTTTTGTCAATAATACGTTAGTCATATGAATAGAAAAAAATGATGTCGCTTTCCCCTTTTCATTGAAATGCAAATTTTATTTTATTTATCATTACATTTTTATATCATCTGCATTATTCCCACCCCTTTACCCAAACTAAAAGGGAAGTCGGTATAATATGCTAAAAATATCAGACTTGTTGTATTTTCTCTAATTTTAAGAGAGATCAGTGCAATTTACTCCTTTTTATTTGGGGGGGAGGGGAGAAGCAGCGTCATTCAAAACTAATCATCATCAATTTATTTCAATGGTAAAGTTCATGTTATTGCTTCTAAAATTTTAAGTTTCTAGTGTTGAAAATATTTTAGAGTTTCAAATTTAAGCAAATAAATGTGTTCTTTTAAAACGAAGGGATGTGTCCCTAATAAAAATACACTACAATGTCTATATAAGACATTAACTTTCAACATGTTAATTTGGGTTTCTTCTCTTGTTTTTTTATTTATTATTTTCATATATATTTCTGGTCATATTAACCTTTTTCTATGTGCATAAACGTTGTAAGTACTAATAGTAATTTAGTTTGTATTTTGGAGTTGTCCATTATCTATTAATACGTTAATACGTTCAAGGTAGGTAATAACAACTTTAAAAAGTGATTATCGTCTCGCATAATGACAAGCAAAGATTTATTTAATTTACTTTTGATTTACATATTTATAGTAATATTCATGGTTTATTGTATAAAATTTCCCCCAACATCTTGTAACAAAGCACAGATGACAGAAATGGATGGAGTAGCAGAGAGCAGTGGCCAACAGCTTCTAGTGTTGTTGGTACTGGTGGAATTGACAAGTACACCGTCTAAATCTTTCCATCCACAAAGGATTTCCAATAGCATGAGACCTTCCCGTTGCATTTCAATAATGAGTTTTTTCTTTCTTTCATTCTGTTTTTTTTTTTTTTTTTTGAAAAAGTTATTTGTATTTGATAAGCTGTAAGTAGAAACTGCACTAAATACTCTTACACAAACTTTCAATATAAAAAAGAGAACTATAAACAGCTCCATAAGTTGCACCAAATAGACCAATTCATAAACTAAAAGTCGGTGATTTCTCGACACAATGTTCCACCAATCTCACCAAGTTCAGCTGGTGAGTGCTACCTATTATCTAGACTTGTTCAGCCATGAAAAAGACTTATTGACATGGCCTAAGCCAATATCATCCTTGCCAAAGTTTCCTTTTGAAGTTATATTAGTCAGTGACTTTGAACTCACAGTAAGAGAATCTCATGGGCATTCCCGGCACTTCTTGATCTAATAATCCTCCTCGGTTTCATCAGTTCCTCTTTTCTAACTTGAAAAGGAAAACACAAATGGAAATTATAATAAAGAGACCGGAAAAATGCTCCAAGGCTGGATACCAGCTTGATTACAAATCTGATTATTGACTTAACTTGCACTTTATATTGACCTTTATTGAGATGATCTCTGTTAGTATATATAGAGCATTTTCCACTTGAATTTTTATTGGGTACTTCACTTGAACGAAACAGAGCAGCTCTGCAGTAGCAACTACTTAAATGAGCTTAGCTTCCAACAACACTCTTCATGCCTGTGTATTCATAGTGTTTGAGCTGTCCGCCTTGACAATGAAGTAAAATTCTTTAACTTTATGACCTTGTGATATTTTGAAGCTATGCAAGACAAGGGAGTAATTTCAGAACATCCAAAATTATGATGCTTATCATTTATTTGCTTAATATAGCTTGCTTGTATTGCTGTTAGCCACTTTTGGGCAACTGCAGTCCGGACTTGCCAGGCTATCATACCATATCTACTGCAAACTAATGGTGGCTCAAGGGTTAGACAACTTAGGCGCTCGATTAGGCCCCTGAGTAGAAGAGGGCCTACTTATTGCATATTCATTATACAATGTGTATACATCAAAGAAATTATAGTCAAAATAATTCTCCACAATAAAAGAGTAACAAAAAAATCTCTCAGTAAATAAATAAAAATGGTTAAATCTTAAACTATCAAACAAGAATACCACTTCATGAGTTATCTCCGACTATCAGTCAAATCATAAAGAAGGAAAACAACCTCTCTTACTAGAGGACATTTACATTACACCTTTTGCATTCTCTAGTCAAGACAACAAAAAATAATTATTATAAATAAAAGGCTTTTTTATCAAAATTATTTTGATTGTAAAGGTTAGGGAATTTTTATGAATTTTAAATAAAAATTACAAAAAAATAAAGGGCCCCAATTAGATTTAGCCATTGAATGCACAACAGTTTGGGCATTGATCAAATGCACAGAATCGATGTAAAACATGATACAAGAAAAATATTGCAACTCAGATTTTAGTTTCTCCATTTGCTGTTACAGATCAGTAGGTTCTGGAAAAGCAAAGGGGGGAAAATACGGCAAGTAGAATGTGAATTTTTTGTTCATCATGTCACGCTCTTTTTGTTTTCCTAGTTAGGCTCAAAGTGAAGGAAAAAAAATTTCACATTCTGCAGACTAACTGATGTACAATATGTCTTCTTTCCCAGTAATTCAAGAACACAACCCTTTAACCAAATTAATTAGTTATAAACTGGCTCTAAATTTGTCAAAAATATAAGCCGGCTTTGTTCCTTCTTCAAACTTAATTAACTATTCATTGACACATCTTTTGGAGAAGAAACTTTGAATTGTAACCCACTAATTTGATGTTGACTTGTTTTACTTGAATCATGAGAAAACTCGCATACTCTCACAAAATATCTATCTTCTTTCCCTTCACAACAGAACTTGAGAATGTTTAAATTAAAACTATGGGAAATCTAATCTTGCTCACTACATTCATGTGGTTTTTGTATGTACTATGGAAATGATGATGGAAGAACTTGAAGAAATAAAAAGGGCAAATATTATTGAGAGTTGAAATTTTATCGACACTACCTAAAACACCAGCTTGTTTGGTTCTGGTTTTCAGAAAATAATTCTCAGAATATTCTATTTATTTTCCGTATTTTAATATTTTCAATGAATTTTTTTAATATTTTAAGCATTTTTTTTTTAATTTTTAGATACACTTAACATAAATAGACTTGAAAAGTATAATATTTGTGAAAAAAATATTTAAAAATACACTAAATACCAAAAAATACAAAAAAAAAAAAAAAAGAAAAGAAAATTCAGTACATTTTTTGTATTTTTATGTATTTATTAATTTTTTAAAATATTTTTTCACAAATAATTTATTATTTAGATACATCTACGTAAGGTACATCAAAAAAAATAAAAAATTGCTTAAAATTTATAAAATATTCACTAAAAACAAAAAAATACAAAAAATAAAGAACTCAATTTTCAGAAAATTGAATTCAAAAAACTAAAACCAAGCACATTAATCTTGGTATCATGGAGTGTAATTTGCACAAATAAAAATCCTAGATTTTAATTCACTACATAAGAAAAGGAATACAAAAACTTTAAAAATCAGCGGTAATTTGCTTGCTGTAGTCTACTTTCTTTACCTTGGCCTGATAAAGTTGATGCCAATAATGCAGTAGCAGCACCAATGGCATTCACTTGGTGATCAGCAACTGCAATTGCTCTTGGTACCACAGGAGTTGTGAAGCTATAATCCAAATTGTTTTCAACTTCAACTGAACCCTCCAAGACCTTAACCACCACTGACATAGAAGGCCTTCTCGAAAAATCACTTTGTAGACACCACACAGCAACCCTCATCATTTCCACAACTTCTGCTCTATTTGTCTGCATGTCATCATTGTATTTATCAACAATATCTAGAAGTCGTTCCTCTTTTGCTTTCCTCTTAAACAAACCTAGTAAATGCATATCTTCTTCAGGCTGAGATCGATCCAAATTTTTTCGCCCACACAACATTTCCAAGACCACAACACCAAAGCTATAGACATCTACTTTCTCAGTGATAATTGAGCTCAACCATTCGGGAGCCAAATAGCCTGGTGTTCCCCTCATCATTGTTACAACTTGGCTTTGGTCCTTATCAATTAGTTTTGACAATCCAAAATCAGAAATTTTCGCATTGAAACATTCATCTAAGAGAATGTTTTGGGGTTTGATATCCAAGTGAAATATTCTCTGCCTGCATTCCTCATGGAGATAGGTTAGCCCCTTGGCTATATCCATGATGATCTTTTGTCTGGATTGCCACCCAAGTGTGAGCTCTTGGTGCCTTTGGAAGATCCATGTATCCAAGGATCCATTGGACATGTACTCATAAACTAGAAGACGATATGATTTTTCAGCACAAAATCCAATTAATCTCACCAAATTGACATGGTGAGTGGTGCCTATTGTCTCAACTTCAGCTAAGAATGACTTCTTGACCTGACCAAAACCATTGAGATGCTTCACTGCTACATTGGTGCCATCACATAGTGTCCCTTGAAACACTGACCCAAATCCTCCTTCACCAAGCTTATTATCGAAGTTGCTTGTCATAACTCTCAATTCTTCGTAAGAGAATCTGGTAGGCATGCCTGGTAGTTGATCAATATAGAACTCAT
Source organism: Camellia lanceoleosa (assembly GCA_025200525.1). Taxonomy (NCBI): domain Eukaryota; kingdom Viridiplantae; phylum Streptophyta; class Magnoliopsida; order Ericales; family Theaceae; genus Camellia; species Camellia lanceoleosa. The sequence continues at coordinate 106,057,436 of CM045764.1, forward strand.
CAAGTTCCTCGGATTCTCCTTTATTTCTAATAAGGAAAAGGCAAAAAGCAATCACAAAAAATACACCAAAGAAAGCTGCGATACTGGATCCCAATATGATTTTGACATGCCTTGATTTCTTCTGAGGAGAATCTGTTGGTAAAGGAGTAGGATACTCTGCAGCCGGAGATTTTTGCACTTTAAGAAACACAGCAACATTCTGATACCGTCCCTCATTATTCATAAGAGAAAAGACTTCCGACAGTAGAAAACAACCTGTATATGCAAACATGGCAGCTTTGCATGAACAGTTTTTAAAGCAACTCTTCTTGCAGTCCTCTAATGATATGTTTTTAACCAAGTAATCATTGTTTGAATTGAATGGATTCAATGAATTGAAGTAAAAGTAACTAGTATTGTTAAGCTCCAAAAGGGTGTGATATTGAGAATTGTTACAAGAAATGGGTGTAGCAAGGGAACATCCAAGGCTGGGTTGCCTATAATTTATTTGCCTGAAAGTGCTGTTGCCGGTGGCTTCCTCAAGACAACTGCACTGTCCAGTTGAAGAACAGATGCCGTAATTGCCACACACCATGGGATAACCACAGTCCTCAATAGATGATGTCAGCAGATCAGCCACCACATTCCAATTCGATCCAACCCACTCATAAGCCTTCAAATGCCCATCAGGCTCCAACCTTATGAACTGAGCTGACAATGAAGATGCAACAGGGATTTTCTGCCCCAAAAAGCTTTCATTCTCGAATTTAAGATATGTCACATCTAAATAGGATTGAAAATAGGGCAAGGGTGGATTGGATTCCACATAAGCCACCAGAGTGTTATTGTCCGGAACCGTGAGAGAATACAAACGTGGAGTCAAGTTGGATGAGGATGTGGTGGAGGTGAGGTTCTGGCCAGGAAACAAAGTCTGGCCAACAAGTAAGGAGTCAGTTGGATGATCAAATGACTGCCAAACCGTTGCATTGTTTCGATCAAAGAGCACCAAGTTTCCCAATTCGGTGACTTTCATGCCGAAGACGGACTTTGCAGATGTGTTGGTAGACCATACGAAAGTGCCATCGGCGTCTTCCAATCTCAAATCTCCATCTCGAGTGAGTTGTAAAGTGGCGTTAATTTGAACAGGACGGTCCCGATTAGCTGACCAACCAAGTTGAGGGCCATTTATAAGGGGATAGATGTCGGAATACAGATAACTTGTATTTTGGAAGATTGCAACACCGAAGAGGCATGATGATGGCTGAGTTTGTTGAGTAGAAAGGCAATAGAAGCCACACATCATTTGTGACGCACTGCATGGTGATGTTTGGAGGACGGGTGTGAGATTTGTACCGTCAAAACCGGTGGAATTAATGTAAATTGGGGGTTTATTGACCCAAGAAGTAGATAACTTGGCTATTGGAGATGGAGATGGAGATGGAGATGGAGATGGTGGAGATGGAGATTGGGCATTATTGTAGAAGGGTAGAGGCAATGGAAAAGGTGAAAACAAAAGGAAGGAGAAAACAAATAGAGCAAGATGGAGCCATTGGTGGTGGTGGTGCTCTATCTGACAGCTCTGTTTCTTCTACGGAAGAAGAAAGCGGTGGGTTGAAAAGTCAACGATTTAATGCACAGCCGGGGGTGAATAAAAGGGAGAAATTAATTTTAAGATTAATTTAATAAAAATAGTTTAAATGAAAAAAAATAAAGGTGGAGAAATGTATTTTAAATATCATACAATAAATTAAATAAGTATTTTAGTATTTTACAATAATTTCTTTATTTAAATAAAGATTAATTTTATTTTTAGGTATAAGAAATGAGAAATTGTTTGAATTGCTTATTATTCTCAAATGATTTATTGATCTTTCATTTCCTACATACTAATTTTAATTTATTGTGAGGCAATTAAATTTTTTTTACTTCTATATTTATTTTTTAATTTTTTTAATCATGTAAGAATAACTTTTTTTAAAAAAAAAAAAATATGCTTCGACTAGAAATTTAATGACTCAAAGATAAAATTTAAAATTTGTTAATAATATCTTAACAATTTAAGAATAAATAATTTTCTTACATATGCATAAATAAGAAGGACAGATTATTGGAAAAAAATTAATCCATTTGTTTCAACTTAAAAAAAGAAAAGAAAAAAATTAAATAATAAATGCATTAATTAAAATTGATAAATATTTTGTTATTTATATAGTGTGAAATAAGCTTTATAAGCATTGTATTAATTATTAGGATCTTATATTTAACTATTAGGGGTGTTTGTTTGGGGGGATTAGGATATGGGATAGGACTTCATGTATAGTCCAATATTTGGTTGAAAAAATGAAGGCCGGATATTAGTCCGGTCGGACTAATAATCCTCATATATGGGATAACTCAATCCCATGGAGGGTGTGGGATAGAAATGGACGAATTGAGCGAACTTTTGGATTAGCTAGTTAAATGATAAAATTAACCCTAAAGTATATATAAAATTTATTTCTTTTATTTTTTTAAACATGTTGAATTATTTTAAACCTATGTAAATTAATCTCATGGTATACTATTAGTCTTCTCTTACCTTTTTTTTTTTTTTTTGTATTAACAAAATCATAATAAGTATATTTCAAATAAATAAAATTAAATATACTTTAAATAAAATAAAATAAAATATACTTCAAATTTAAGTATTGTCATCGTAAACAATTTAAAAATATAATTCATAATTTTCAAATCAAACATGAGATCCACTAAAATAGTCATTTCTATACTTCTAATCAGTGAGAAAACAAACATAGGATACACATCATTTCCGCAAAATAGTTCAAGGATTATCTATCCTAAGACTATCAATTGTTACATTCTGATCCTTTATCCAATCGTCCAAACAAACATGACCTTAGGATATTAAGTTAAAATATGCATGGATTTTTAATAATATATATGCAAAACCTCAAGGGAGATGAGTAAGAATTTTCATTTAAATAGCTCATTAGTTCAAAGGGCAATATGTTCATTTTGGATAGCAAAGTGTAGACACCCTATTTTGACCTTAAGACTTGGCGCTTTCTTTTTAAACATTCGATGATGAAAATTGAAACATGCTATTTTATGAATTTCTCGTGAAAAATCAAATTTAAGCTTTAATGTCAACCTTACACTTTTTTGGCCAAATTATTTTAGACCTATTCAAAAATATTTTTTGAATTTTTCTTGCTGAAAAATTTAGTAGTTTAAAAAAATTGTCTCCTATACCACATGGCAAGCCACATGTTTTTGAGATACCAAAGAGCTAGCCATGTGTTTTAGGTAATTTCTAATTCTATAAATATCCCCATTTTGTTGTTTGAAAAAAAAAAAAATTAGAAGAGAAAATTTTGTTTCAAGGAAAAAGAAAATTTTAGAAAAGGAAAATTTTGTTTCAAAAGTCTTGAGAAGAGAAAATTTTGGTTAAAATAATTTTAGTTTCAACAAATCTTGAGCCTTTCTATCCTTGATATATACCACTCAAAATTCTATTAAGCTTAAACTTGCAACTTTTGCTAAGCATACTCCATAACCGTGAGGGTATTATGAAGAAAGTTTGGTAATTAGAAAATTTATCATTTCCTCCAAAGGTGAGTTTTCGCATTTTTCTCATTTATTTTCTTTTTATTTATCTTGTCTTTAAATATATAATACAACATGGTAGAAATGGTTGACTAAACCACCTGATGTAATTTCTTTATTTTCTTACATTTCGTTTATTACTCTACATATGTGATTTAGCTTGGTAGAAATAGTTAGCTGAGCCACCTGATGTAATTTCTTTATTTTCTTGAATTTTATTTATTATTTTAAATATGTGATTTAATTTGTTAGAAATGGTTGGTTGAGCTACCTATTGTAGTCTCTTTATTTTGAATTTTGTTTCTTATTTTACATATGTGATTTAGCTTGTTAAAAATGGTTGGCTAAGCCATCTATCCTTTGATGATGTAAATAAATTGGTTGTATGTTTTGTTAGATTTAGCTTGTTGTAATAATCTCCAATCTCCACTTCTTTCTATTCTTTTTATTTACTCGATTACCATAACTGTAAATAACATCGTATTTTCTTTTTCATCATACTCATGTTTTATATCCATATTTCATGCATTTAGATTCAACTGGGATTAATCAATTCCTATATGATTTTGTGCGCTACCCCATGCCTTGAGATGATTCACAAGTTATGCATTAGTAGCCGAATCCTTAGTTGCATTCTTGTGTATGAATTGCATTAGTATATTGCATCTAGGATCATGTATATTTTCTAACTTTGTTTTGTAGCTTCCCGCGGGACGTCAGTAAATACTGGATGAGTGTTTATACTTTAGCATCCTGCCTGTATATGATTTTCTTACTATGTTTAAGTATCCTACCATGCGGCTACTTGTTTAAATGATATATCTCTATGATTGCTAGTGGATGGAGGTTGTGTCATTCAATTTGGAATAATATTAATTTTCTCAGTGTATTCTAAAATGAATGACACAACCTATACTTGAGTGATTCACATAGTAATTTTTTAGCATTATTAAATAATTGGAATATGAACATATAAAGTCTATAAAACTCATATCATGGTTTAGTAGAGGCCGATTTTTATGAGAATGCGAAAGTGCTCAATTAATGATCTTCTCCTCATACCTAAGGTTCGAACCAAGACATCTTTGGTTCTGACGAATGGTGGCCATGGCATGAGACACAAGTTTCGTAATTTTCCCAAAGATTAGGTGACGACTCTAAGATCGTGATGCGTCCATTTACGACAAATATTTTGCAATAAAGTAGATTTTCTACAAAAGTTATCGGATCTAGACTCTCATCTATGTTTTACATTGCACTCATAAGGCTATATCAACACAAAAAAAAAAAAAAAATCGTCTGAACTATTTAGCGCACGGGTATCCCCGGGCATCTGACGATTCAACTCCATGAAAATATTTAGAAACCTTGACTCGAACTCCATAATATGATTTTATTTACATTTATATGTTCATTGTGTTTCATGCATTGGTGCACTTAAAGTCCCTATGTTGCCCAGGCCATGATAGGAACACAAACAATCTTTTTGTGACACTATACCCCTAGAATAGAGTTGCCCTTGTACATATAGTGAGTTATAGCACTTTCCCAACTTAGAACATGATATTCTATCATTTCTAGGATATATGATACCATTTGTTTGAATAGTGAAGCTCTAGATCATTTCAAAGTTAGGGCAGGGTAACCCTACCCCCCATAAGAGTGTTTGTTCTTTTTCCTACTATGTGCTATGTATGGAAATCTATATGTCAATTTCTTGAACCTTGGGATCAGAATGTCCAAAGTCTAAGAAATGACCAAGTTTAAATCACCGATCACATCCAACCATATTGTTTTTAGTTCTAGGGCTGTTTCCAATTCGGCTATGCAAGCCTCAGACTCTGGTTGATTATTGGACACTCAGAATCAAAGTTTGAAAGCTAGAGGGGCCAAGTCCCATGGTCAAGAGGGATCCTACGTTGTACAATTTCAGGATCAATTCCAGACATATCTTCATAGAACCACACAAAAATATTGTTTGAAATCTTTTAATATAGTGACTAATCACTCACGTTCTTCTGAAGACAACATGGAACTAATCTGGATCAAGCGAGGATCCTTCTCAAAGACCCACATTAACTAAAAAATCTCATCCATCAAGTGCTTAGCGCCTCTTTTTCTTCAATCAATCCAATTTTTCAAGGTCTAAGGAATTTCTTCTTTTTTGTTTTCATTGAAATTTTGATTTTTTTTCTTTTTGAAAATTTTGGTCAATGCAATGAACTAAAGACACAAAGAAGTAGGCGGAATTTACGGTATTTTCATTCAAAAGAAACTCCGACTCAACAATGACAACAAACTCAAAAGAAAATGAAAAGGAAGACCTAGGCAAGGATAATGGTGTTCGGATTACCATTTTGAAATCACCAGTGACTCAAGTTTAACTCAGAGCTCCATAGACTCGATGGAATCGGACTTGGACTCAACATCCAACCTAGAACTTGAAATAAAACCTTTCTCATTTGCGGTTTAAGTGCGGGCCATTTACGCGTTTAAAATAAAGCTTGTGCAATCAACGATTGGTCATTCCCGATCATAAAGCGATGCGATATCCCGCAAAAAGTAATGACATTTACGCTAAATTAACGGATTGAAGAATCTTGATATTTAAGAAAAGTAGGAAAAGTTTATGTAATTATTAAAATCACAAAAGAGATTCATTTATTTGTCGAAATCTGGGAGGTAAGTGTAATAAAAAAAAAAAAAAAACATTATAGTTGTGCAAACATAAGCAATTTCTTAATTGTGCATTCACTACTACCCACTAAAATTAAGGAGTGTTTAGGATGATATAAATAAATATATTTTTTATTTTGTACAATATATATATATATATATAAATTGAGTTTGAAATAATGTAATAAAAAATAATATAATTTAAATAAAATAATTATAATTTAAATAAAATAATATATTATTTTTAATACACGTCAAACACTCCGTAACAAAAGGAAAAGGTAAACTCATTTATTAATTTTTGGGTAGAAAAACATTTTACCCCAAAAGCAATCAATCAATCAATTTTAACTTATTATAATAAGTAAGTTAGAAGTTGATTTTTAAATTTTTTAAAATAACTATTAAAAAACAAGAAAAAAAAAAAAACTGACAAGTCAATTTTAACAGTTTCCAAACGAGTATGATTTCTCTTGGAAAATTCAATGAACCTGCTGAGAATCTTAGCTGTAAAGATGGACATGCAATGACATGGATATTTTCCAAGTCTATTGTATTAAGCGGAATTAATAGTCTTTTCCAAGTCTTTGTATTCATTTTTCTATTTCTTTGTTATTTGGGAATAATTTAAATAAATATATTTATTTAATAAACATATTTATTTGAGTTATATTATCTTTTATTTTATTTTTTTTGTATTTCTCTTTATAAGAAATTAGAAAGTGTACTTTATTTGTCAATTATATATTTTAGTTAAAAATCAAAAGTTATTATAAATTGTCACAATCTTCTCTTTATTTTTTTACACATCTTTTCATAAAAATAATAAAGTTACTAAATTTCAAACATCTTTGTTATCGTTTTGATAATTGGCTTTTTAGTTAACTTTTTTTTTTTTTTTTTTTGGTTGCTATTTAGCTTGTGATTAAAAAGTTTGCTTATATTGATTTTTAATTTTTGACTTTTGTGGAAAAAAAATAAAATAATTATGATTTGAATGTAATATTTTTCATATTAACATTTTAATCCCAGCCAACCCAATCCAAGTAGCCAAATGAAGGCTTTGTTTATTGAAATTGTCTTGCACAAAACAATTATTGTGAAACTTCCGTTTGATTTAGTTTTGAATTATAATTTGAGTTTTGAGTTGTGTTTTGAAAGATAATTTTTTTAAATGAGTTTTGAAAAAAAAGTTTTGAGTTTTGAATTGTATTTTGAAATTGTTTTAAGTTTTATTTTTTAATATTTAAACATATTTTTATTTTTATTTTTTAGGGTAAACATTTATTTATTTATTTTTAATGTGCGTTATATTACTACATTTATCATTGTATTTTTAAAAATATTTTAATTTTTTTATTTTAAATATTTTATTTTAATTTTAAAACACTTTTTAAAGGAAAATTACCTTTGATTTATAGTTTAGAATTTATGTCGACACTGATCCATGACCTTTCAATTGTGATACGTTTGATCGCAATTTTGACTCTCGTTCCAAATAAGAACAATTGAAGACATTGTTGCTTTTTCAATTTGAAGGGCAAAGTCGTCATCTGGCTTATTTTGTGATAGTTAACTTATATATTATTTAAAATACAATAGCATTTTTTAATGAATAATGTTTGAATTTTTTTTTTTTTTTTGCATTTAGCAAAAGTTCGTTTGATTTGATTTTCAAAATCTATTTTTGAAAAAAATAAAAATAAAAATAAAAATAAAATTCTAAGGAATTAAAAATTGAATTGGTGAAAAAAATAATTAAAACACATCATTTTTATATAATTTTATCCTTTGGGAGGTGGAAATAATTTTTAAAATAATTTTTTATATTTATTTTATTAAATTAATTTTATTTTTTAAAAAGTCAAACATGGAAAAAAATTTAGTATCATTATTAAACCAATCCATTAAATCAAAAAATTCAAAACTAAAAATATTTCATATATTAAACACATCGATTATACATTAAAACCTAATAATCATCCATTACATGATAACCATATAAAAATATCTGTTAGCAACAAATACAAGCATTTATTACATAATAACCATTCAAAAATATCAACAAAAATAACCACCCATTACATGATCATCATCCAAATACATACTAAAAATTAATTTGGTAAAAAAATAAAAAAATGTAAAAGATTTATCATTTTTATATAATTTTATCTTTGAAAAATAATTTTTAAAACTTCAAAATAATATTTTGACATTTATTTTTATTCGAACTAGTTTATATTTTCTCAAATTGACAACTTTACCCTTGAAATGGAGCAACCAATGTCTTTAATTGTTCTTATTTGGAGCAATTCAAAATTCAGGGTCAAATATATCATAATTGAAATATCATGGACTAAAATGACACAAGTCTCAAACTATAGAGACCATTAGTGTAATTAGCCATTTTTAAAATATTTTTATTTTTAATATTTTAATATTTTTATTTTTTTAAATATTTAATTTTAAAAAATTTTTAATTTTTTCGATCTCTCATATATATCTAAATTATAACAAATTATTTGGTCAATATTTCAAAAATAATAAAATATTTTTTTAAAAAATAAATAAAATATTTTTCTTCAAAAATAAAAAAAAAAAAAAATCTAAACAATATATATTTTTTCAAAAAAAAAAAAAAATTTAAAGAAAAAACCATAAAGAAATTGAACTTCTTTTCATTCATTGAGTTATACAGAGGATCTTTATGCCTTATATATACATATGATGTAATGTTATAACAGTAACCACTAATCTAACTACTTAACCTTAACTGCCTAACCTAACCATGCTTACAATGAACTAACTATAGTTCTAACAGATTAACAACTGCAGGCTTTATTGAGCTCTCGTTGAAGGCTGCTGTGCAGTGAGCTACTTTGTGTGATTGAGCTAAAGATGGAGATTCTTTGTAGGATGCGACTTGGCTGACTAAAAAGCTGCTTCATCTTTACTTGCTATTATTGTAATGATTAAGTTACGATTGGAGTTACGTATGGTGAGCTGGATCAACTGGCCGCTCAGAATCAGGCATGGTGGCCAAAAGCTGCCTGTTGCTCTTGTAACTAGGCATTTGGCTGCAAAACATGGCTTTGGCACGGTCAGCCTGCCTGATATCTTATCATTCCCCTCAAACATTGGGGACAGGAAGAACACGAAGTTTGCCTTGAAGATATTGAAATCGAGGAGATGGAAAGAGGTTTGAGTATGAGAATGTCTACCAATCTAATCGGTGGAAGCACTGATATGATGGAAAAAAAGACAAAACTTTCAAGCCCACTCTTTCTTCTCGACATAGTGATAGTCAACCTCAATGTGTTTTGGTCCTAGCATTTTAAAACTGGATTGTGTGCCAAGGCTATATGCATGGATATATTATCACACAAGAGAGTGAGCACAGAAGATGTGGACACATGGAGGCCTTCGACAAAGAAGAAGCATGCCAAGCTTGACCTCAATTGTAGCCAGAGCCTTGAGCTCAAGCTTTGTGACATTCTCAAGCCTAAGATGATCTAGAAGAAAGCGTGGGGTCGGCTTAACTTAGCACACCAAAAGAAACAAGGTTAGGACCTAGAAACACATTACAATAACTTTTGTAAGTAGATCTGCTTTTGATCAATAACATTATGCGTGCCCAATCCTGAATACGAGAAGGCATTAAGAACAAGAGTGCTACTAGGTAAAGTGAAGCTGGCACCATGATTTGGAGGTGCCTTTTTGACATATCCTCGAGAAGTCTCTTGAGTAATGTAAAATGACTTTGGAGGATTTTGAGTGGAATTGGCGAGATGATTAACAATGTAAGAAAAACTAAAGATCCGTCTGAGTGAGGTTAGATATTGAAGGTTCCCACCAAGCTTCAAGAAAGACGTGGGAGCTTGGCTAGAGAGAAAAAGAAGAATCAACTTACTACTCGGATGAAACAACCTTAAGTAACCATGGGAGAGCCATAGGGTTTACAATCACTCATACCAACGCTATAGCTAAAATTTTACTAGCATGCTTGTGTTGAGACAAAACATAGCCCCAAGAAGAAAAAGTAGATGTGAGATGCCCGGAAAAATAATTAAGAACTCCCAATTCTTTTATAGAAAAGGTATGCATGTGTTGAACAAGGAATTTGAGATATAGAGGAAGGAGTCTGCTCCCAAGTAGAGAAGAATATCATCAACATATAGACAAGGAAAGTATGGTAATGGAAGTAGAAGTTTTCTCAATGAACAAAGAAGAATC